>JARYHS010008075.1:106711441-106809111 GCA_031002005.1 Vandiemenella viatica | reverse complement strand
ATAAAGAATAAAAATTTTCGATATCTCACCTAGTTCTAGAGATATACAGTATCAAAAGTGAGGTTGAAATGGAGAAGAAAAATTTCGCAAAAGTCAAATTTAATGATCGATTCTGATGTAAACACGACGAGACAAATCGAAAATAAATAATAATTTTTTCGATATCTTGCTTAGTTTTCGGGATACACTGGGAACATCGCAATTGTTTGGAAGCGCAATATCGCCGCTGCCGCCACTGCGCATGCGCTAGCCTGCTTCACCAATTTAACGTCACTTCTCCTCCATATATTTCCTTCCTCCATGAACATATCTATCTATCTATCTAGGTACTTTGGTTTTGTCAGCAATAATAACTTCTGGTTCACTTGACGAATACAATGCATTTTTTATTCAATGTTCATTCGGCGTCATATGAGAACTTGCGCCGGAGTCAATATACCAATCTTGTTTACCAAACTTGCCGGATAGAAAAACAACACTAAACATAATGGATTGTTTAGGTTCATCTGATTTCACCAGCAATGGACATTGATTCCTGTAATGCCCACTCCGTTTACACCTGTAACAAGTGATGGATTTAACTCCTGTCGATTTGACATTTGACTTTTCCGCGACGTAGTTTCCGCTTTTGTTTTGTCTGTTGGCAGTCTTGCTTCTAAGGTTCAGCCAACCTTTGGAAGCGAAAGCGGTTTTTGTCTCTGATTCATTCGAATCTGACATTTCCATATCGATCAATTTTGTCTTGATAACATCCGCCGTAATAGGAATGCCGGAATGTTCAATCGCCATGATCATTGGTGAAAATCGTTCTGGTAAACCTGCCAGTAACAACGAGCCAATCCATTCGTCGTTTATACCAAATCCAGTTCCACTTAATCTTTGCGATGTCTCAATAATATCCGTCTCATACGACGTCATTGAATCACAATTATCAAGCCTAATTGATATAAGATGACGAAGTAAGGTTATTCTTCGTGTAAACCCGGAATCGTCAAACATAGTTTTAAGCTGCGCCCATAGCTCCTTCGTTGTTTTAGCTTGCTTTACGTGAACATACAACGCTGGATCAATTGTAAGAATCAGCTTCGCTTTCGCCTTTGCATCATCTGCAGCTGCAGTGTTAGTACTTCCTTCTTCCTTTATTAAGCCGGACATGCCTTTTAACACAACATATTCCCGCTGCAAAAGCCCATACATCATAGTTGTCTCTGCCTTTAAGCTTAGGCACGTTAACTACAAAATTCGAAGCCATCTTCAAGTGCGTAACTAATTATTTATAAGATTACGACTTTCCGTGTTCTGTTTACTGGAATAGCGAAGAAAATAACTCTGGGTCACACTCTGGGCCCATAACCTATTAAAACACGTCCGTTTCACGGTTAAGCAAGAATGCAACAGCATCTTTTTTTTTATTCACCACAGAGAATACACAATATCCGTGGACAGCATAGATACTTAGACTAAGACAATTTTATTTCGATATCATATTATAACAGTTTTCACAGTTTGAAAAATTATAGTCATGCTTAAAAACTGTAGCATGTCTTATGACATTGCTGGATGCTGAAACAGTAAAAGAAAAATCTGTTCATAAACTCAAATTATTTTATTGCCATATTACAATTCTTTCTGCAAATTCACGAGAAGTGTCCTGCAGCATGAACATGGAAGTAATATAACATCTCGTGTCTCTCTTGCTTATGACATTCGTATTGGTGAAGCCTTCCTTTATGTCCAGTTGAGCCTAAAAATTGTTCATTGTATTTCAGTAAAAAGTCTGTTAGACTCTTGTGGCAGGACAGCTACATTGAGGTGATCTATATCTACATCTGCATCCATAATCTGCAATTCACAAACATTGTGGTGGCAGAGGGTGCTAAGCACCCAATCCTAATTCTGCACGTTCCAATCCCGAATAGCACGAGGAAAGAAATAATACATAAAAGCATCAGTACAGCATCTTATTTCTCTAATCTTAACCCTCCAGTCATTGCGACCCAAATAGGTTGGTGGAAGAACTATCTCACTGCACTCTTAGGTAGTAGAATTTTGCATATTCTCCAATAAATTTAAATGTAAATGACGTCGGCTCTGTCTTACAAACTATCCCAGCCTAATGGGAGCGTGCATAAACCACGTAGCTCCATTTTGGCCTCCTGCGAAGCCCCCCTCCCTCCCACGTAGTCCTACATGGCTTTTGCCTCTACCCCCACCCCCCTTTCCACATAGCACGTAGCTTTGTTCCCTTTTGATTCCAGAAGAAATTTTGTACTATTTTCTCTTGTCAGACTATTGTAAATTACATACGGAGATAATTAATTGAGGGAAATAAGTATTCACATGCTGTTGTGAGTTCTGTTCCTCATTTTAACTGTGAAAAATGTTATGAAAGGAAAGCTACGTGGCCTGACTCGGAACCCCTCCTCCCCCTATGTAGCCCAGCGTAGCCTTCCAGCCAACTCCCCCCCCCCCCCCCCCCCTGGACCGAGCCACGTAGTTTGTGCACGGTCCCAATCTATGTATCAATTCTATGACGATTTTATATGGGCTGTAACAACCAGTCACGAATCGAGCGGCTCTCCTCTGTACCCTCTCCACTGAGTCAATCAGGCGCTTGCGATATGGATCCCAAACTCCACAACATTAATCCAGATGCGGATGCACTAGTGTTTTATACGCTATTTCCTTTGTATGAGTATTACAATTCCTCAGAATACAACTCCACAACACTAATCCAGATGTGGATGCACTAGTGTTTTATACACTATTTCCTTTGGATGAGTATTACAATTCCTCAGAATATGACCTATGAATCGTAATTTAGAATTAGCTTTGCCTACGACGGAAGTTATGTGCAAGTCCCATTTCATTTTGCTTTGTACTATTTATTACCCCCAGATACTTCAGGGAATCAACTGTGTCAACAAATGAATTGTTTACTCGGTACTCATGAGCAAACTGATTCTTTTTGTTACTTATTCGCATTGCCTTGCACTTTTTGCAATTAAGTATAAGCTGCCATTTACGGCACCATTCAGAAATAGCATCCAAATCGTGCTGAAGTTCTAAGCAATCGTCAGAGCACCTTATTTTCCTAAGATAACTGCATCGTCTGCAAACAATTGCAACCAGCATTTAATGCTGTCACCTAGATCGTTTATAAAAATTAAGAAAAGAAGTGAACCTATTACACTTCCTTGAGGAACACCAGAAGTAACATCTAGCTTAGAAGAGGCTTCCCCGTCAACAACGAAATACTGTGATCGACCAGTTAGAAAATCACGTATCCATTCACAAATCTGATCCGGTATACCGTATTCTCGAATCTTGGCTAAAAGTCAGTTGTGTGGTACAGAATCAAAAGCTTTCTGAAAATCCATGAATGTTGCATAAACTTGCGAACCTGCATCGATAACTTTCATTACATCATGGGAAAATAGGGCCAATTGAGTTTCACACGATCTCTTCTTCCGAAATCCATGTTGACAGGGTGTAAGTAACTCGTTCTCATCTAGAAACTTCATAAAGTTCGAGCATATGATATGCTCTAGAATTCTACTGCATACATATGTTAAAGATATGGGCTGATAATTCCTAGGATCACTCCGATCTCCTTTCTTGAAAACAGGAATTACCTTTGCTCTTTTCCAGTCAGAGGGTACTTTTTTCTTTTCTAAAGATTTACAGAATATATCTGACAGAAATGGTTCAATTTAATTTAATTTAATTGCAATGGAGCACAGGCTCCAGTGGCAATTTCCCTACCCACCCATCTTCCCCCTTCTTCCGCATATTCTGAAAATACTCTTACCAGTATACCATCGGGACCTGGCGCTTTACCCCACATCAGGAGCTTTAATTGCTTTACAATACCTACTGTCAGGTGCCAAGGCTGCTCAGGGGTTAGCAACACTTTCGCCTGAACTGTGAACAGCTAAGTTCATGACCATGTGTAGCCTTCTGGTACCTATAATATTAAATAATTGGCCGCCACACATTTGTATTAAACCCCAAATGTGAAGGGTAATTGAAATAAAGTCACTTGACACAGTTTCAGAGTAACACAATACTTATATTCTTCATAATAGTTCACTCATACATTGCCGATACCAGATACGTAGATAAACCATCGAACAACAGTTTTATTGAAGATTACAGATTAAGCACATTTGTACAAGAAGACAAAAACTCACAAAGTCCCCCTAACATTAGTGAGTACTACGGCATGTTAGAATTTGCCGAAACTGCTAGCTGGTGATAAAATTTCAGCTGTAGCTTTACTCGATTCAAATATATTCCAAATCCTAGATTTTTACTTTTCTGATCGTGTATTTCAAAACGTGAAGAAACCGGAAATCTCTTAAAATAAACGTTTCCCGATATAATAAATAGACTTTAAAATGATTCTAATGATGAGTTTTAACTGTGGGTGTGAATACAGGGAAATTCCTTCAAGTTGACAATTACTCTTATCGAAATTTCTAAGTCCGGCCTAAGTGACTTCACAATTGATCTATAGAATACTTTACTGCTGGGGATAGCTAGTGGGAGTGCTTTTGGTGAACTAAAGGATACCTACCACTATGCTATCAATTTTCTACCGGATCCATCTCTAATTCTATACGATGTGGTAAAGTGGGAATGTTTTCGCACGTGATGTGTCTTATTCCTGTGTATAGTGTTGTATGTTAGATCCCTACCTGGGACAATTGTTTTTCCTTGCAAGCTTTCTTTTTTTCTGCTATTTGCAGTGTTATAAATTTATTTTTAATAAAATATTAATTATTTTTTTACACCAGGAAAATTTTTTGAATGTTATATTTCACATTCCATTTTTCCTCTGTTAATTGTGGATCATAAATGACACATTTAAAATACATGCACGTGGAGGAAAAGCTGCATACAAATGCATGTTATACAAAAATTAATCATATCTTTTATCTAGACCACTGGTTAAATTAACCATCTAACATCTTTCACAACAGCTTTTTGATCACATATTCCATCTATTACCAGACACCTAAGCAATAATCAGCAGCCCTTATTAGAAAAATGCATCAAACTCTGCAACTTGGCTAAAGCTTTTCTTCCACACTAAAGTGTTTTTAATTATCCGTAATTATCTGTGATTAATCATATTTAATACCTAGTCCCCATCTATGCTAACGATTCCAATCTCACAACTGAAGCTTCCCACTTTTGTAGACAGCCAAGAGACTTACATTTTTCCTTCTAGTTTCCCACAATATTGTCACTAGTAACTCATGAATGTCACCTATAAATACCAGTGAACTATAGTAGCTATTACTAACCAGCATGAATAGCTTCCAACTATTATTGTATTGTAGTACACAGTGTATATACCATTTCTGCACACCCAGTCAAGCAGTGCCTTCATATTGAAACAGGTTTGATTCATTTCATAATTAAAAGTAATTAATTTTTAATAATTTTTCTTATTCATCTAATTAATTATTAACATAATTTATGCTTGAAAAAAGTGTTTGCATTGATCTCATAAGCACAGGTAAAGGTAAAAAGATGTCACAAACTCTCCATTTTTTATATAAACACAAGACCATTTATTATTTAAAAACACATGACAAATATTTTTACTTTTAAGAACCATAAATAAACAAACTTTTTTTTTCAAAACTAACTTCTGTCCTACATTAACGATCATTATATTATATCAAGCAGTATCATAAAGTTGACTGAGAAATATGTGACAATCAGGTTGACTGAAATTAGCATGAGTTAACAAATTTATAAAATATAAGCATCAAAAAACAAAGACAGGTAATGGAACGTTCTACACTTAATGTTCTTTCCAGATTGTGACTTTTAGCTGAATTTAAAGTTTGTGATAGAAGCATGTGACTCTGCTCAGTATTGGTTCAGTAGAGAGATTCTTAATCATGAATCACTCCACTGAAGGTGCTAGTTGGGTTCCTTCAAGCAAAGTGCAAACCATTTAAAATAGAAAACAATATGTTACTGTGTTGTTGCAGTAGCCATGGTCAACAGCACATAACAATGATATGTTCTCAGATACAGAATTGCCTGAGAAAAAGCTACTACTAGTTGAAAAACCTAAGTGCCGTTCTACTTCAAAAACTTATGTACTGGATGCTTATTGCAAGCTGCCAGCTTGAGTCAGAATCATCACCTCCACTGATTCAGACCACCTTCCAGCAGTTTTTATGAAACTCTCTGATTTCAACCCTCTCCAGGCTCGTCTTTCATCTTCCAGTATCCACCAAACTAGGGGTGATTTTGTTTGGCAGATTCTGAGATACTCTCTAACATGTGAACAAAGTTGTAAATAAATAGTAACATTTTGAACAATTATTCCATTGACAAACTCATTGTGATTGGTTGATCAAACTGTATGGAATTCAGTAATACTAGTTTTATTTCAAGAATATTGTTGTCTTTGTCAAACTGTTTCGTTGTCTCTGTCTTGCATCATATGTGGAAAAAAAATCTTCAGCTGTAACTCTCCATAGCTGACAAATCAAAATGGATGTATGAATCTTCCACTGCAATCCTAAGGATTTTTGCAGTTAATGCCCACATCCTAAACAAGAGCCCTTTCAGTTTCATGTTATACCTGTCCATGATCAAGGCTATAAACCCCCATCTCCCCTTCAGTGTTCAGGAAGGTAGTAGGTTCCTGCATTCCCTCAACCCATTAGAGTGGTAAACTGTCCTAGGTCCACAATTCGTCAAGTGGGGAATATTTCGACACACACCGACTGCAAATATAACCTGCTAAATATGGCACATTGCATATTTAATCTCAGTCTTTTAATAAAATTTATGTATGGTTTGATTACCAATACAATATACTCTGAGAAACTGTTGGCTCAGAAAAATTGCATATGCTGTGTTCAACTGACCTATAAATTCAACTGGCTTCATTCATCTCAGCAAAGTATTGGTTCTCCTTCTCTAAAACTGCTATACTACTTCCAGCATCTCTGTATTCCTACTGTCTACATTATTAATAAATGTAGTACAACTTATATCTTAACTATGATCAAAAAACTTAAAAACAGGAATCACCAAGATTTACAGAAATAGATTTTCATTCTTTTAAATGCATTGTTGTACATACATAGACATACCAGATGTCCCCATTTCCTAGGGGTATTTAGCCCTCTGTCCCTGGACATATTTAATACCTGAATTTTTATATCCCCTGATATATACATAACAACAACAATGAGCAGGAAAATGCTTTAATGCAATAAAACGACAGAAGAATAGGGAAATACGGCCCAACACTTACCACAGATGAAGGCGGCTGGGAACGACAAACACACAAACAAAAGAAACAAGCAATATTTCAGCATATAGCCTTATTCTTGCAAAAGTGAGATACAGGGCAATCGTCGTGTATATGTCTGGCTCTACCTGGTGTCTCACTTTTGCAAGAATAAGGCTATATGCTGAAATATTGTGCGTTTCTTTTGTTTGTTCTTTTTTGTGTTCATCATTCCCATCTGCCTTCGTGTGTGATAAGTGTTGGGGTTGTATTTCCTTATCCTTGCTTAGTTTTATAAATATACAATGACACAAGAATTTTTGATAAGACATGATGAGCTAATACATTTCTCGAAAGAACGAAATACAAAGCAGACTACTTTCCATGTACATACCTAGAAATAAAAGAAAATTAAAAAAAAAAATTTGCATTTTGGGCACAACATCTTTGGAAAATCACGTCTCAATACTGACAATATCTAGAATGACTTCAAGCTATGTTGATCAAATTAACACACTTTTCCATGAAATTTCAAGAATTTTCAGGCAAGCTTGGATCCAGGCAAGATCTTCTTAAGAAACACTACTGATAACAAGCTGAATGTAAAATCGGGTACCATACAATTGAAAATAAAAAATATATAACAATAATAAATATGTCTCTTTAAAGTTAGTCCAATATTTAATCATATAACTTACAGCAAGACAAAGTGTTGTTAGAACAAATCTCCAAAGTGTCCCTAGATTCAATGAAAAAATTCTGGTAATCCTAATATACATACTTAAAATCGAGGCACTTAATTCCTTTGTGTATGCTACAACATTTACAATAAAAACCAACCAGAAATGTTTCATTTCTGTTGTTTCACCCACGTTTAGATTATCTGAAGAATCAAGAGGATGACTCCATGTCCAGTTTCAACCAAAGACTTATGTTTCTCCTGCCATTTCAATGTGCTATTGTCACAGTTGTAATAATTATATTTTAGCAAACCACAACAAAAATTTATTCATTATCAAATATTCTCTTTTATTTCTAAGTTTATTTTCTGTTGTTTGCATCATCAGGAATTACCATTTAAGAAAGGAAATAAAATAAAAACTCACAATATAATGCAATACGACTACCATATTTTGTGGACTATAAGACTCACCTTAATTTTTAAGCATTTTTTTAAAAAATAACATTTTTACCATTTTTAATCTGAAATTGCAAAGCCAGACTAAAAAAATCTTAGTTTATAAAGCCAAACTGACCTTTAAAATCCCTGAAAATCATCATATGAACATTCTTCTTCTTCTTCTTCCCTTTCATCATTGTCCTCTTCATATATAAGATGGTCTCCACTGCCATCAAGACCATTACTTATGCTGCACTTCTTGAAAGATTTAATTATAATATCATCTCTCACTCTAGACCACAACTGTTTTATCCACTGACACACTTGTTTGATTGTAGGATTCCTTTGGCATGAATGTTGAGTTTCATCCATCATCCATTTGTCCCATTCCTCATTCATATACATTTCTCCCAGAATAACAGCAAGCTCTGTATTTCCCTGTCTCAATTTTTCTTTCACAGAATTTTTCAAATGACTACTAAATTGATATAGCACAAGAAGAGAACTCTTCTTCAATAAAGCACCTTTCCTTCTCCCACACTGTGTTAATCCACAATTTCATACCAGCCTCGTCTATCCAATCCTTATCATGTATGTGAACACCACCACCTGGCAGTAGTATTTCAGGAGGTTTTAGCATTGTTTTGCACTTGAAAATGATCACTGGTTTAAGTTTAGTACTGTCAGCACAAAACAATAGGACAACAATGTAGTGCATTTTTTCATGTCCTCTTGTTTTTATAGTTACAGTTTTAACACCTTTCAAGGCAACTGTTCTGTTACATCGCACATCAAATGTCAGAGGAGTTTCATCCACATTCAGTATTTGGCTTAATTCCACGCTGGTTTTCTTTCGATATTGAATAATAAAGTGATGGAAAGATAATATTTTCTCTTCATACTCTTGTTGCATTTTCTGAGATGTTTTGGTTTTGGTTCATATGCTAAGTCCATGATGCTTCATAAACCTGGCACCAACCAACTCCATCCTTAAAGTCTGTTAATTTCCACTGTAGCGCTAGCTTATGAGCGTGTATTTGAATCATTTTTGTAGTAATACCATTGCCATTTTGACAGTGTCCTTGAATCCACTTCAATGTGTCATCTTCTAGTTTTGGGCATTTTGCATTCTGTCCTCTGTTTGCACATTTAGTCTTCGTCATTTTTTTCAGTTTTTCTTTACTTGCCTGTCAATCATGATTTTTGTTTGTTTTTTGTTTTCTGTTGGTGGAGGGCCGAAATGCTGCTCAGCTGCTCTGTTTCCATCTTCTGCATATGCTATTACTTTCAATTTATATCCCACATCAGATGAATACCTATTTTTTTTTTCCATTGCAAAACTAGCTACTAACAAAAAGATTTTACTGTTACCGATAACACAAATCACTTTCAATTTAAGTTCACTGGCACCGTAGACTGCAATGATGAACCGTAGACTAGAAAATTGTCTGGTTTTGTGATGGTGGGGTGGGAGGGAGACAGTGTTAGCAAGTTCATGAATGCCCGCAACTCATGTTCGTCACATCGATGCACTGCTGCTGCCAGTTGAATCCAATGTTGCCAGACTGGGATAGGTTTCCGGTGGCATCGAATATATGGCCATTTTTATATTAATTTCGAGTAAAAGATGCACCTGAATTTTGAAGGCAATTTAAAAAAAAAAAAATTGTAGTTTAAAAAACTAAAATCACGCTTTCGTAGTAATGTGAACTAAAAGCTTAAAAATAATATTTAAATATAAACATTTTGTATAACAGTGATAGGACGTCCCACAATTCAGGATAAATTAATTTTTTTCAATAAGCTTAAAGTATAAAGTCACTGATTACAAAATTAACTTTAATGTAAAAAAGCATGGGGTGCTATTTCAGCTGTCTTATATTTTTTGTCGTTGGCTGTTTGTAAAGACAGAGTCATTGTCAAAAGTTATGTAGAGCGCACCCCACGCTTTTTTAACATTAAAGTTAATTTTGTAATCAGTGACTTTATACTTTAAGCTTATTCAAAAAAAATTAATTTATCCTGAATTGTGGGACGTCCTATCACTGTTAAACAAAATGTTTATATTTAAATATTATTTTTAAGCTTTTAGTTCACATTACTACGAAAGCGTGATTTTAGTTTTTTAAACTACAATTTCATTTTTAACTTTTTTGTTCAGATAGTTTAAAAAGTATGTTTCTTACTTTTGGCTTTTCTTCACCAATCTCTCTTTTTCTTTGAGTTGTAGTTTCATTATTAATTATTATTCCCACGAGTAAAATATAATTAAATGGTCAACTCAACAAAGAGATCCAATAGCACGGTAAACGAGGAAGGCTACTTTTCTATAATAGTACGAAGTAATATTTTGAATACTTACTATTCAACATCACGTTAAGCGACTTCAGACAGATAAACCTTTCTGGATAGGAGACAGCAGAAGACGATCGTCTACAGCAACCAAGGCTCGTAAATCACATCCGGAAAACAGGAGAAAGATGATGATGATGATGGCTATATTGGGTGGAAAATCTCCGAAGGGTGTGGCCGCGAACTGACGAAGATTTCTCGAATCGCACCTGTGCACTAATGTCGCGGCTGCATTCGCCTAACTCAGTAATCCCATCAAGTATAGGATACACTGACAACGTGGTGAGAGTGAAATTATTGAATTTTTATCGGTTCTTAATAAGTGTGCAAAATTTAAAACGATTCGGACGTCAGGAAGCGGGTAAACACTGAAATGAAAGATTCCATAACATGGCAACCATTTTTCTATTGTTACCGTCAGAGTAACGAGAATAGCAGGACGTTGCTAAGAGACTACTGTATTGTCAACGGTTCTTAAAACGTGTGCAAAATTTTTATGTTTTTACTGTCAACGTAATCAGAATATCAAGACATAGCTATGAAATTATTGTATTGTAATCAGTTATCAATACATGAGCCAAATTTCAAACAACTCGGACATCTGGAATTGGGTTAAAATTATATTGCAAAATTCCACGACATTCAACCATTTTTCTGTTGTTACTGTCAAAGTAATGAGCATAGCAGGATATAGCTATGAAATTATTGTATTGTCACCGGTTCTTAATATGTGTGCCAAATTTCAAACAGTTCGGACATCGGGAAGTGGGTCAAAATGGAGTTGTAAAATTCCGTTACATTCATACATACATACATACATACATACATACATACATACATACATACATACATACATACAAGTCAAGCTAATATAAAGCGTGTAAAAAAAAAAAGAAAGCCTCTTATAGTGCATAAAATATGGTATATCATTAAAAAAAAAACTAGGTAATGCAGGCATAAAAAGTAATGAAAGAATAACACCGGTTAAGAATAAAAATATTTATTATAAAATCTGGTATATACATTAATGTCCCTTGAACTAGAAAAAGAAAGTAATCTGTTCTTGATACAAAAATATAATAAATTTAATTTTTGGTTGGGGTTTTACACCTCATTGATGCCGGAGTCATAAGATATTGATTTGCTTAGGGCTTTACATTTCTTTGATGCTAAGGTAGTTAGAGGCAGAAAAGGATTCAGGGAAAGTAATGAGAAGGAATTCGGCCAAGGCATTTTTAAGGAACCATCACAACATTCACCTGGAGAGATCTCAGAATACCATGGAAAACCAAAATCTGGATGCAGGGCCAAATCACAAGCAGCAATGCATTGATTGCTTCCATCATTTTTTTCTCAACAATGTGGATACAAGGAGAAATTAATCGATTCTGTTGTTACCGGCGATGAAATGCGGGTATTCCATTTCACTCCGGAAACAAAGCAACAATCACGCAAGTGGCACCATTTAACTTAACCCAAGTTGAAAAAGCATTATCAAATGCAGACTGCTGGCAAAGCCATGACAACTGTATTTTGGGACTGGAAGGGGCATTGTTAATCGACTTCATGTACCCAGGACAACAATATACTTAGTCAGGTAATGCAAAACACTAAGAAAACTCAGACAAGTGATTCAGAACTGCTGGAGAAAAAGGCTGAGTAAAAGTGTGATGCTGCTTCAGGATAACACTCGACCATACATCTCTTATCAGACTAAGAACCTGTTGTAATAGTTTGGCTGGGCAGTAATATACTATCTCCCCTGCAGACCACTTTGTGATTACAACTGGTTTTCAAAACTGTGGGAGCACTTGAATGGACAATGCTTCAGCACTGAAATCAAAGTTAAAGAACAGGTGGATTGCTATCTCAATGGTTTGGGAATGGATATAATGATATGTGTGTACATAAGCTGGAGCAGCATCTACAAATGCTTGGATCTAAATTGTGATTATGCTGAAAAATAGAATATGCTTAACTTATAAATGATGTATTTGGTTCTGAAATTTGCTGTCAATTTGTAAGAAATAAGGGAACCTTACTTTTAGATCTCACTTGTACTTCCCTACAATTATTGTTGGTCAACTTTTGGAATCTTCATTTCATTTCCCACTCCTGCTATATGATTCATCTCTGGCTCAGTCATATGGAAGGCCTGGATGTGAAAACATCTGTCCCTTTGCTCCCCTTGCCATTGGTCTATACGAGTAAGATTTTTTACCGAAATATTGTAACGTATATTCATGTTTCTCCTGGTCGTCCTGCTTTCATCTGTTGTGTGATGGGGTTATTTTACCTATCTTACTTTGTTTTGAAAGTTTTTTCATTAATAAAAAAAGAAGATGCCTCCTTTAAAGAATAAAACATAATACTGTCAGCTGGGAATAATAAGGAACTCATAGTTCAAGAGCTAATTTAATGAGCACTAATGTTTCAGATTTTGATCTTCTACATTCTGAAAACACTAGAGGTTAATAGGCAAAGAGATTATTACTTAGTATAGACAGTGGCCTATTTTCTCCTCATTCTTAAATCAATATGCATTTTATGCCTTTATGATTCTGCCATCAACAAATCATAAATTACCAAGAGTGCAGGATCACTCTACATATCACAACCCAATGAAATCATTTTGTTAACCATTGAGTTTTGATTTTCATATTATTTCAGTGAAAATATTTGGTACCATTGCATTGGAGATTGTTATTTGATTCCCTTGAAGCCTCTGGCCAGGAGGAATTTTTCTGCAGAGTCATTCCGGCTTGCCTCTGGTTTCACTGATTTTACTAACTGATAATGCTGTTTGAGGTCACTAATAAGAGATGGTATTCCACCGCCATCTAAAACCTGAAAATTAAAACAACCCAACTGATTACAATGATAATCTATATTGGTGAAAGTCAGTAATAGGAAAATCATGTTGCAAAAGTGAGACAAGAGTATAGTTAACTAAAGTAAAAACTAGCCATGTTTGAATTGAGCCTTGAACAATTAAGAATCCTCACTCTAATAATCTTAACAGATACGAATGTGGTAGCTCAGATGGCAATTTCTTGGTACAAAATCAATGCTTTGACTTAGACAAATGAGCTAAGTGGTCTTTGATGGAACAATACATTCTCTACACCCGGGTGCAAAGAAGGCAGTGGCAAATTTAAAAGGCTATCAAATACCCACATAGTATTGGCATTGTGGAGCAGAAAAAACCTGAGTTCAACTCCATTCAAATTGTCTGCACTGTAAAACAGTTGAAGCTCTATGTTTGGTGAGATCAAAATGGTATACTCTATTACGAGCAACTAAAATCTCATGAAACTGTTAATACTGAATATTACCGACAGCAAATGATCAATTTGAATCTATCATTGTGAGAAAAACAACCAAAATACCAGAAAAGGCAACACAAAGTCATTTTGCTTCATGACAATGCACCAGCAAAAATGGTCAAGGAAATGATTGAAACCCTTAGTTGGGAGATATTGATACATGCGGATTACTAACCTGATTTATCTTTGTCTGATTATTATCTCCTTACATTGATGGGACACGCACTCACTGAGCAGCACTTCACTTCTTATGAAAATGTACAAAAATGTCTTAATGATTGGTTTGTGTCAAAAGAGCAATTTTTTTTTTTTTTTTTTTTTTTTTTTTGGCTTGGCATTCATAAATTACCAGAGAGATGGGAAAAATGTATATCTAGCAATCAACAATATTTCGAATAAGGTACTTTGTATAATTTTTATACAATAAACGTGTATTTTTTATGAAAAAAATCCAGTTTCATATTTACACACCTAGTAAATTGATGTGTTAACCAAATTTGAGTGAACTTAAAATCTTATGGGGGTTAGCAAACCACATTGTTATTTGGATGCTTACCACTACTGGAACCTGGAATCTTATTACAGATTGAAGCCCACATTTGAGAGAACTTTTGTAACTGATACTACAATTTTATGATCTCGCAAACAGAAGGACTCAGTGTACTTTGCTTCACAGTCAATAGTAACAGTTACAAAAGTTCTCTCAAATGTGGTTACCAAATTATGTAAATTAAATGAAACTTTTGAATATGATATCAATGCCAAAAACAATCCATGATCATAGGTTAGGCATAACCAACCCCCAACAAGCACTTCACTTCTAAACAGTAAAAATATAAATCTTGCCCCCACCTTAGTCAGCAATGAGTTGTTAACGTGCAAACATCTATCAAAATAAAATAAGGATAAGAGGGGGGGGGGGGGGACAGTAAAAATGTAAATCTTGTACCCACCTTAATGAGCAATGAGGCTGTTCCTGGTTTTGACATTGTTAATGCGAATTTGAATGCTGCATATGCCAAGTCCAGGAAGCATTCTTGATCAAGACTTCGGACACCTGTTGCATTGGGTGCCATGTCACTTAGCACAACATCAATCAGTCCTATATTAGATAGCAGCTGTCTAATTTTATCTTGTGTTTTGATGTCAGTGAAATCACAACCACCAATAACTGTAGCTCCATCTACTGGATAAATAGGTGAACGGTCTACAGCAATCACATGCCCCTTTGGTCTCTTTGTATCTGTGATTGAAATTGTAAGGATATAGGGCTATATTACAAAGGAAATGGAACAGTACACAATTATTTAAATTCCAGACCATCTTAAACACAAGTTGGTAAAACTACATTATGAAGAAATGGTTTTTACACATGGTAAATTGCAGAAAATGTATGCCTGCACAGTAAATTTATTTTGAAAAGAATAATTGCTATGTACACTAATGTTGATAGAGATGCCAAAAATGTAAAAATTAAAAGAAAGTCTGTATAGGCAAAAACCAATGAACAAATTTTAACAAAACTGCATACAATGATAGCTTATGTATTGGCTAATTTATAGGATTTTTTTTTTTTTATCCAGATGAGTAACATGGTTTTTGATGACATTGAAGCTAAAACTATACACTTTGGAATTTTTGTTTCTCTTTGCAAGGATCTCACAAAAACTAATAAACAGATTTCGATAAAATTACACATATTTCTATCTTCCTAAGTTGAATACAAAGGTCGAAAGCATAAATTTTAGAATTTTTGTTTGCCTGTGTAAGAAGCAAGCAAAAAAAAAAAAAAAAAAAAAAAAAATGAATGAATACCAATGAAACTAAATATTGGGATACCTTTTGACATATGTTAATATATATAATACATCATATCCAGAGATGTACAAAATAGTTTTTAAAAAGCATTTAATTGCAAAATACAAATACCTTCTTGTTATTTGTATTTCAAATACAAAATGCAAAATAGTTTAAGATGTAGGTATTTAAATACAAAATGCAAAATAGGTATTTTCAAAACACTTTTATAAAAATAAAATACTTTTAGTGTTCATTTATTCTGTATGTTATTTATTTCATGGATTTTAATACAACTATTTGTTCAAAAACCTCCCTAATATATACATACATTGCTCATTTAAAGATATAATATTTATTTAAAAAATTTGGATGAAACAGTTTCAAAAATAAAAAAAGATTGTTGTGCGTGTCACAGAGAAGCTTTGAATTATGAGAGGTAGAAACCAAACACTAATTCAATTAAAGCAATATTGTTTCCCCAAATCACTACAAGCCGATGCTGGGATGGTCCGTGCAAAAGGCCATGGCAAAATTCTTTCCCATTCCTTGCCTTCAGTGCTTTCCTGCCTCTTACGAACTCGGCGTCGTCGAGGCGTAAAGCCAGAATCAAAAGGAAAAGAAAGCAAATTCAACTTATTCAAGCCATTTTGTTAGCAAGATGATTCTTTTACTTATGGGACAATCGTTGATATTAGAGAAAATATAAAAATTAACCCGTTTTGAGAAGTGGATGAACTTTGTGAGGATGTTTGTAACGTTAAAAATGTAATGAACGAAACAGTGCAGAAAAAGACAATGGCACAATATATTTCAAAATCAATCTGGAAAGAAAAAACTTGGCAGCTGAAAGTAAAATTTCCCAGGCTATTATAATTTGGTTTGAAAGCGATTTTCACTCGACCATATTAAAGCAGAGTTACAAATTAAAACCAACTTCAGTTTGTATTGTGGCGAATCTTATAACTACTTTATAAATAATAAAGCTAAGAAAAAGCAATATAATCAAACACAAAATAGTTTAACAAAAATAAATACTATTTACTTATTAATAGCATAAAATTACTTAAAATTCAACTAGAAAATACAACTTTCTCCATATTATTTTGTTACTTATCCTACTCAACAATAATGTTGAGTAATAAGATTGATAAGTTCTTATAATGACAGAAAGATACCTATAGAAATTACTTCTATCCTACCAAAATTATAAAAATAAATGTGAGATATATTAAAACCTTTTTTCTTTGCTGTCCCAATTTGTAATTAATTCACGATTTTTTAAAATTATTATTATTATTATTTGTCTTCCCTCTGGATTTTTAACAAACTGGACCTGGCAACACTAATCCTACCTCTAACACAATTGCTTAGTATGCCTCCTATGGGAGGATCCAACCAACGTATGGTTATGGACTACGTTAGTTTACACAACATATAACACTTATTCCTAAATTAAAATTAAATCGGTACAAAATTAATGTTTGTGTTAGGAAAATTCTTGCTGATTCGTCAAGTTTATAAAATATGATTATTAGTTAGTTTAGTATGTATATTGTGTGATGTATTTTGTGTGGTGAGCAGTAGTAAAAAAAAAATATTTTTTATGTTTTACTTATATTTTGATAATTTTCAAATAGCAAGTGAACAAAACTGGCATACAAACGACAAACCAATCATCATAACAGGCAAGTCGGAGGGGACAGGCTGTAAAGTTTCATTATTGCCAATGTCATTGTTACTTGCACAACAGACTGAATTCTCATTTGAATTTTCTGGCAATGTTGTCACTAGTTTGAATTTACTGATAGATCAGCATTTATGAGGATCAATATAAAATAAAAATTTATAAAAAAGCTAAGAAAAGTATTTTGCATTTTTCAAATTCAAAATATGTTTCAAAAAGTATTTAAAATAAAATACAAAATGCTTTTTATATTGGGGTATATAAAATAGAAATTGAAAATAGGTATTTTGCATTTGTATTTGAAATACTTGTATTTCAAATAATGCACATCTCTGATCATATACCAATTAGTACTACAGCTACCGATGATGTAGAGGTAAAAACTACAATATATTTTGATTAATTTGTTCCCTGTAATTAATATTTCTGATGATATTATCATTCCTTCCTACATGTGGCTGTATTGACCACAGGATGATGAGGGAAATTGCCACTGGAGCATGCGCTCCATTGCAATTTAATTTAAATTCCGGTCACATTTCTGTTTTCTTGAAAATGGAATTGCCCAAAATATTTTTTTATTTGTGTTTATCAATTATATTTTTTTGTTGCCTGCTGTTCTTCTCCCTTCGACTTTGGTGAGTGTTGGGCATAATCTTCTTTCCTTTCTAATAATGTTTGTAATTTTTCCTATCTGTCTACATATCAAGCAAAAACCATTTAACAGATTTCAAGAAAACTTGCTTATAATGATAGTGTATGTGATGGGTTACCACACAGCACACTTTTTTTTATCCTGATATGTTACATATTTGCTTATGAAAATGAAAAAATTCAAATATATCAAAACAGTGAATGGGTTGTATCAAATGATTGTGGCACATTGCTTACGTGCATACTAATAAGTTCCTAGTAATCACAAAATGTGTGCAAGCAAAGAAAAATGAAGTGACTGTTTTAACTATTTATAGGTATGTAAAGTTGTCTCACTTACACATACATATGAGAAATATTTAATTTACTTGTCAACAGATGACAACATTGTCCTGTGATATATATATATAATACCTGGGTGACCGATCTTCGCTCAGTATCTTTCGATTTCTGTTCAATATCCAAGATTTCGAGTAAAGTTTGATTAAAGTAAAAATGCTGGAAGGCATCCTAGGTATTTTGAGATGCACAGTTAACCAAAGAAAAGCTTAACTAACATCAGTAGGCTTACTGGTACCTGAACATTCTACGTAATGAGGTTAGAGACGTTTTCGAGAAACCAAATACAAAAATTGTTCCTTTTTTTAAAAATCGTGTTAAAAACTTCAAACGCAAAACGTTATCTACATATGAAATTTCATCCAAATCGCTATATCCATTTGCGAGACCGCTTCATAAATTGCTTTCAAAGAAAATTCTATTATAATGTTAAATAGAAATCATAATGCCAGTCAGGGATTAATTAATTGTGCAAGATTTGTGGTAAGTGAGGAGATTCTACGATAACCCTTAATGATGAATTCTTATGTAACTTGATGAGAAAAATTAAAAGTAAAAAATATTTTTTTAATATATATCTCGCTTAGTTCTCGAGATATCATATCTCAAAATTGACGTGGTTGGTTGAAATGTGACCTGGACCAGAAGATAAATTTCGCCACAGGCAAGTTTGATGATGAATTCGTATGAAACTCGTCGAGACAAAACGAAAATAAAGAATTTATTTTTCTGATATTTCAAGTAAAGAGGTTAGGATTAGATCCGGCCTGGACCAGAAAAAAATCCACCAAAACCACTATGTCTATACAGTGGAAATGTGCTTTTAATGTTTTATTTTGTTCCTAATGGTTGTTGTTATGTTGAAATACGGCCTGGACCAGAAGAAACGTCACCAAAAGCACAAGGAACTATACCTATTACTGTTTTTTGACATGCTATATCTCGAAAACCAAGCAAGATATCAAGAACATTTATTCTTTATTTTCAATATGTTTCGTCGAGTTCTATAAGAATTCATCATCAGATTGTGACGTCATGGTAATGATAGAACATCATCAGTGCTAAATTCATTCACTCCGATAAAACTATGCTCTAATGATAAACTAACAACCACTTTTTACGGTAAAAAAGTAAACGATTATTACTTTATAACTGGTACTGTTAATATTATTTTCAAAGAACTTTCTGTAAAGTATCACCTCTCACAAAACCAATGATAAAAATTGTCTTCCTTTTTAAATGTTTTACAATTAAACTTTGCAGTGCTGATATTTCCACTGGTCAGCCAGTATACAAGAACTGTACGTTTAAATATTCCTTGAAATCAAAGAGAATCTATTTGTAGGCTTTCTGGTACCTGAATTGTCTACGAGATGGCGCTAGTGCTGTTTTTGAGATACTGAGTGAAAAAATTGTTCGTATTTTGTAAATTCGCTTTTCTGTAGGGAAGACAACGATTTAGGTAATCTTAAAAATCAAAACGTTATCTAAATATCAACTTTCATGAAAATCGTCATAGCCATTTCAGAGATCCGAAATATAGTTATAGAAGAATTGATCTTTTAAAGATATAAGATATATATCATCAGTCTTTTGACTGGTTTGATGCAATTCTTTTCTATCTTGTGCTAATCCCTTCATCCTTTTACAACACATATTCTAATTTCTGTTTTTCTATACAGTTCTTCTCTTCAACTGTACCCTCTACTATCAAATTGACCAATCATTAATATCTCAAAATATGACCCATCATCCCGTCTCTTCTTTCTGTGAGACTCTTCCCCAAACTTCTTTCCTTACCCATCATTTCCAAAACTCATTCATTTCGTACTTTAACTGTCAACTTAATTTTTAGCATCCTTCTATAGCACCACATTTCAAATTCTTTAATTTTCCTTCTTTCTGGTATTCCTAAAGTTCATGCTTTGCTATCATAAAGTGTTGTGCCCCATACATAGAGTTTTAAAAAGTTCTTTTTAAGTCCTAAAAGATTTCTCTTTTCGCTAGTGCCATTTGTGCTTTTAATATCATTCCTGCTTCGGCCATCAGTTGTAACTTTAAATCTCAAGTAGCAGAATTCGCTTACTTCTATTATCACATCAGGTCCTATTTTTATATTTAATCTAGTATTATTGCTATCATTTCTGCTACATTTCACCACTTTGTCTTGCTTTGGTTTATATATAGTCCTTCAGTATTTTGTTCTTATCATTCAGTAACTTCTCAATATTCTTAGCCTGTTCGGGTAACAAGACAATGTCATCAGCAAATCGTAGCATACTGATTTTTCCTCCTTTAACACTTATGCCACATTTAAATATTTCTTTCATTTCCTTTATTGCTTCCTCCACATACAAGCTGAATATTAATGGTGATCAACTACATCACGCAAAGTGTAATAAAACATCATCAAAAGTAACCATGCTGCGGTAAAATTATTTGCTTACATGTCAATTCGTTTGAATTTATTGGCAAACATGAGAACATCTACTTTCATTTACGAGTGCGATAAAATACTTTTTCCAATAACCTAATCAAACCACAATGATAGGGAGATAAAATTAGAGAAATTAGGTGCCATACTGATGCTTGTATGAATTCTTTCTTTGTAGTTGTAATGCACAGAGTTAGTTTTGGTGCAAAGCACCCGCTGCCACCCAAAATTTTGTGAATTGCAGAGAACTGATCTAGTTATAGAAAATTGGGAAACACTGCACTCCAGAATTTGATAAGTAGGAAAGTGTCAACAATGTTCATCTACAGCAGCAGATGCACTACCACTGTACAAATGATACACACAGCAAATTGGCACTTTCTGTTTTTGTAAACACTACACACTATTTTACACCTGTCACAATAAGCAACTGATTACTGCACAGACAAATATGGTGCCAGGGAAGACTACTATCATGAGCACCTACATTTATATTGGAAACCAACATAAAAAAGGTGTTAAACTATACTGGTTCTCTTCATTTGTTACAGCAGTCAGTTTTCTAGTGTATCAAAATTATTATCAGAAACTGGAGGGCGAGACTGACAACCCGTAAGTAAAATTTTTGTATTTGTGCTGAAGGGAATTTCATGAAGTTGCTTGATTGCTCTGTCACCTATAAGCTCATAAGTACTAATTACAATTTTGTTTTCTCAATTTACATAACATCATAATGCTTCCAAATTACTTTGATCAGCCACAACTTTATGACCACCAACCTAATAGCCGGTATGTACACCTTTGTCACAGATAACAGCAGTGATGCATCTTGGCATGGAAGCAATTAGGCCTTGGTAGTTTTCTGGAGGGAGTTGGCACCACATCTGCACACACAAGTCACCTAATTCCCATAAATTCCGGGGAGGGGGGCAATGAGCTCTGACACCACATTCAATCACATCCCAGATGTGTTCAATCGGGTACAGATCTGGCGAGTTGGGTGGCCAGAACATCAGTTGCAACTCACCACTGTGTTTCTTGAACCACTCAATCACATTCCTCACCTAGTGACATGGCACATTTTCTTGTTGAAAAATGCCACTGCCGTTGGGAAACATGGTTATCATAAAAGAGGGGCATACATAGTCTGCAACCAGTGTACAATACTTATTGGCCATTATGGTGCCTTGCACGAGCTCCACTGGACCCACGTGAATGTTCCCCAGAGTATAATTGAGCCTCCGCCAGCTTGTCTCCGTCCCACAGTACAGGTGTCAAGAAGCTGTTCCCCGGGAAAATTATGGATTCGCACCCTCCCATCGGCATGATAAAGAAGGTGTTGGGATTGATCAGACCATGCAATAATCTGCCACTGCACCGATGTCCAGTGATGATGGTCACATGCCCATTTCAGTCGCAATTGCCAATATTGTGGTGTTAACATTTACACATGCATGGGTTGTCGGCTGCAGAGGCTCATCGTTAGAAGTGTTCAGTGCACTGTGGATTCAGACACACTTGTACTCTGCCCAAGCATTAAAGTCTGATGTTAGTTTTGCCACAGTTCACTGCCTGTCCTGTTTTACCAGTCTGCCCAGCCTACAATGTCCGCCTCTGCCCAACCCCTCAATATTTGGACATGGTTTCACCACTTGTTGAAGACACTCACCACAGCACTCCTCAAACACCCAACAAGTTGTGCAGTTTTCAAATTGCTCGTGTCCAGCCTCCAGGCCATCACAATCTGGCCTAGGTAAAACTCAGATAGATCGCGCACCTTCCCCATTCTAAACACGGATAGCACGCTCACTGATACTACATCCACAGTGCGTGTGTCTAACTAGTAGTCATTCCTCATCAGCTAATGCTGTTATCACCTGGATGGGTTTATGCTGATAGTAGGTAGGAAGTCATAATGTTCTGGCTGATCAGTGTGTATGAATTAAATAACTTCAAATAGTTTTATAAGAATGAATAATACCTAATCCCTTTGCATTTACACGTTCAACAGCGACCTGGGTCCAACTACCAGGAGCAGCACCACAGTCCACAACACAAGTCCCAGAATTCAGTATATGATGTTTGTCATCAATCTCGATTAATTTAAAGGCACTGCGACACCTGCAATGCCACAGCTATTACACAAAGCAACTACATAAATATGTAAGAACAGTCTCTGGAATACGGTAAAATATGACAATAGTAATTATATCATTAAATAATAATAATAATGGAATTGATAGGAAGTTAAAAATCATAAATAGAAAACAATTAAAACAGGCAGAGAGAAAATAAATTACCACTTATCTCAGTTTATCACAATATAAGATAGCATCAGAATTCACTATTCTTGGATGCAAATACTCAATTAGTAGAGGAAAATGAGAAGTTGTGAACAGGAATGAAGGTGAAAATCAAGCTAGATTTGGTTGCAAATATTTTCAAGGCAATAATATAAAATACAAAACATTGCAAATGTATGATGAATAAAATTTAAATTCAAGAACAAAAATTACTTAAATAAAATAAAAGAAAGAATAAGGATAGTTAGAAATCGAACAAGGGTAGAGAAAGTAAACCCTTCCTATCTTCAGCTATTATAAGTGATCGGTTTACTTTTTCTACCACTTTCCAAATTCATACTGTCATGTACCTTCAAGGCATATTCCATTGTTAGGAATGTAATTAACAGAGTAATATGGAGTTTTTCATCAAAACAGAAAATGCTGTAATGCAATATGCTGACAAAAGAATTTCAAATTAAATCCATCACTTCTTAAAGATGAATGCATGAGAGCTATGAAGACAAAGAACAAGAAGAATACAATTTAAAATACTCTAGAAGAACCCTTAATCATTTGGGAGTGTGATTAAGCATATGGTTATTCAATGAGTGTGGGCACACAAACTCCTACAATACAATTGGCATGCAACTTCTGTTAGAGGCATAGGGCGTGGAGATGGGTAAAGTGTGAATCAAATATCTTTGGGAATGTCATTGGAAATGGTGATTAAAAAGGAAAAATGATAATAGAAAATAAATAAGTGATACAGATAAGATGCTAACAGAAGTTGAGACCAAGCAGATGTCTGGTGTCTTTTTTTATTTTATTTTTACTTATGGCTTTACGCCTTGTTGACATTGAGGTCATTGGAGGCGGGATGGGACTGGGATCAAGGAACATGGCCTTTTTGAAGGAAGCATCCTGGAATTCGCCTGGAGTGATATGGGGAAACCATGGAAAACCCAAATCTGGATGCCCAGACAGGGATTCGAACCGGCGTCCTCCCGAATGTGAGGCCAGAGCGTTAACCGCTTATCCACCATGCGCTCGGTTTGGTGTCAAGGATATATTGGTAAGCTAGTTTTCTTCAGTGAAATTAAGAAGGGGTGATAGCTTCAACAAAGAATTTGACTGCTCTCACTGTGAAGCAGCTTGATGCTATAGTAGCTTACAATACTGCCACATATGTATGGCTAGAGAAGATATTGTATTTGTTACAGTAGATATTTTTATTTTCAAGCAGCAATTTCAGAGAAGGTTGTGGGTAGGCTGTAACACAAACTCTGCCAGAATGACAACTTACAATCAATTGTATAGCTTAAAACACAAAGTTCATCATATTATAGGAGGTATGTTGTGACATCACTATTTGTCCAGCAGCAGCAGTATCTCAGACTGTTGATAAGGGCTTCATTATTGGTGCTAACAGCTCTCCTATGACCATTTATCCTGAAGGACAATGGGTTGGTGAATCATCCTATATGTGAAATGGGGCAGTGGAGGTAAGTGAGCTGATATATGAGATGAGCTGTGGCACACGGGGCATGGTTAGTAATTAGAGAGATTTCCTGAATGGTATCATTGGAGTAGGTGGTAAACGCAGGATGCATACTGCAAGTTATATAGTGTTTTAATTGCAAGGAAAGGAGCCATACAGTGGTCTGGCAGAGTTTTAATTTAATTGCAATGGAGCGCAAGGCAATTTTCTAACACACTCACCTGCCTCCCCTTTCCTGTACCCTTCTACATTTGGCCTCTATAAATTTCAACTTAAAATTCTTTCAACTTTTTTGTAAATTATTCATCATCTCTCCAGGTAACTTATTCCAATCCCTGACACCCTAACCTAAAGGAGAGAATCTTTCTACACCTTTGTGCCTGAAATTCAGCATTAGCTTGTGGTCATGGAGATCCCCTTTCATGCATTACTTTTCATTCTTACACCAATATCTTTCCATGCCTCATCACCAATATATGCCTTGTACACTCCCATGACCCTCTTCACCCTCCTCCTGTCTTCAAATGAATCCCATTTCAGCTCTTTTATCATATCCATTACTGAATGCATTCAGCAGGAATTTCCAGAAACAAACCTAGCAGCCCTTTTTACACCCTCTCCAACTCCTGCATTTGATATCAAAATGTGAATCTCATACTACACAACCATATAAAAGCAATGGTATGACCAAAGTTTAGTAACCCAATTTCTTTACTTCTCTCTTACATCCCCTCATCACTCTATCCAAGAGCAGAATTTTGAAACCTTTTCCTACTACCTGTACAATATTTGCTGCCCTGTTACACTTGTTATCAAATGTAATGCCAAGATATTTACATTTCAAGTCTTCAACAAGCAATTCTTTTCCGACCTTATAATCGTAATCAAGCTTTAGTTTTTTATTTTTGTGTCAAATAAGCAGACACTTCTTTGTATTCATCTTCATCCCATGTTTACCAACCCAACTAGATATCCTGACCAGATCACCCTGCAGCTGTTTACGGTTTTCTACCATTTTGATCCTTTTATGTAGCATTATGTCATCTGCAAACAATCTAATTTCTGATAGTAAACAATCAAAATTAGAATAGCAATGGTCCCAATACACTACCCTGTGGCGCTCCCATTTTTATTTCAACTTCTTTTGACACTGAATTTTCTACCCTAACTTTTTATGTTCTACGTTTTAAAAAGTCTCCTACGCAGCAAATCAATTTATATTACACTCCAATAGTTTTTATCTTATTTACTACCATTTTATCGCTAACTCTGTCAAAAGCTTTTGAAAGATCTAGTGCTACACTATCAATTTGGCTCCCACCTTGTCTATTTCATCCAAAATATCTTGCATATATGCCACCAACTGAGATTCGCATGAATAACCTTGCCAAAAGCCATGTTGCCTACTTGAAAACCACTTACGCTTCTCGCATACATTTCTGATGTGGTTGCATATAAATTTCTCCATTAATTTACCTACCACTGATATC
The DNA here is from genome assembly GCA_031002005.1 of Vandiemenella viatica. NCBI lineage: Eukaryota > Metazoa > Arthropoda > Insecta > Orthoptera > Morabidae > Vandiemenella > Vandiemenella viatica. The sequence continues at coordinate 106,782,859 of JARYHS010008075.1, read as the reverse complement.
AAAGTAATTAGCCTATAATTTTCAATCTATTTCTCACCCTCCTTTATTTACCAGCACTTCTATCACACATTTCCAGTCCTTTGATAAGTAGCGAGTATCCAGACTCAATTTAAATAATAATTCAAGATAAAGTACAATATCACATCCTGCTATCTTTAAGACATCTGTAGTAATATTATCTACACCAACCCCTTTATGTTTTTTACAGCATTCTTAGTTCCTTCATGATGTCCTCAGGATGAATTCCAAATATTTTGGTCTGCTCATTTCTAATTGCATTGTTAAGTTTGTTCAAGTTAGACCTTTCTGTTTCATTGTCCCTAATACTCTAACTAAACCAGTTACTTAAAATCTCTGCCTTTTTCAAATCCTCAGTAACTTCTTCTCCATTGTTCTATACAAGTGTCCCAACACCCTCCCTTCTCCTCAGTTTTCTAACATAGCCATAGAAATTTCTCGATATGTCAGTCAATGGTCCCCCATCACTGACAATTTTCTTTATAACGCCATCTTTAGCCACCTTATTAGCTATTTTCAAGTCCTTGTTTCGTTATTTTACATATTACCTACTACCATGCTGTTTCTTAACTCTGTTATGTTATCTTCTGACCAACCTCTTTAACCTCCTCCTTTCCCTATTATAGTACACAGGTTCACTACTTCTCTTTATAGGAGGTATTTGTTGACCCAGATGTTACTAAGGTTGGGTGGTCTGTTGTAAAATACACAGGTGCCAGAGAAAAAGATTTTAGAGGGAAGGATCTACATTTTGGGGAATGAATGGAGGATTTATTGAAGTTATGAAGAATTTGATTACTGAATGTGAGACCAAGAGAGAACTTGGTGACGATTATAGAACTTCTGAAACATTTAGATAGCAAAGTAGGGAAGTTATGGAATAAGGATCCAGTTGTGTGATGAACAACTTATTTTTGTACAAGGTTCAGAGAGTAAGAATGGAAAATGAAAATTTGTGCCATGTTTTGGGACTATTTTTACAGGTATCCTTCAACAGAACAAATACCTCTACCCGAATAGCAAGAATAAAAGAAAGGGAATACTTGGTGTTGAAGAGATGGAATCTGTCAAAGTTCTGTAATGTAAACAGATAAGTGTGAGCAACAATGAGGTAGAGAATTGGGTTTAATTCTAGATGGGGATACCGCTGCCTCGCGACTGTTAACGTGACGTCACGTTCACGTACAGTCATCATTTATTATTGTATTGTGCCCTCGCTACGCTCGGTCACAATAATTTAAAGCTATACAATATCAACATAAACTGATATCCCGAAGGTAGATCAGAGGCAGGCGGCCGCTGGTAAGCGGCGGCAGATGTCCGATAACACAACCGGATGTTCAATGTTTCAGGTGAAGCTCGCATTTCAATAATAAATTATCTGCTGTTAACTTCGACAAGTAATAACACGTATTTTACGCAGAGGACTGTACGTGAACGTGACGTCACGTTAACAGTCGCGAGGCAGCGGTATCCCCATCTAGAATTAAACCGAGAATTGTTCACACCCAGGTAAGTGGTGGTATGTGTATGAGAGAAGTAAATTTAACGGTTTCTTGCTGGTCCAGGCTGTATTACAACTTAATTTCTGCTTGAAAATAATGGTCCAGGCTCTATCACAAAGAAATTACTGCTTAAAAATAATACGTCTTGCGACCGACTACAGCAATATTTTGACGTCATTACTGAATGTTGTTTTAGCGGAATCGCGATCTTATTTTCATGGTTAAGTTTAGTAAAATGACAGAAATTATGTTATGTATTAAATATATTTTCACTTTGGTTCAAAACGGGAGATCTGAGAAAGAAATGCGCCTTTGGTTTGAATATTGTCAAACGAAAGTCACAATTCTTTTGGACCGTTACCCATTTTTCAGTTGAAGGATTCTAAACGAACAACTAATTGATAAAAAGATTTAACACTTGCCTATAATTTGAAATTTTTGCCTTTTCTACATAAGGGTCAGCAAACTGTCTCAACAACCATTCCTGAGAACTTTTACTTTTGCCTTTAAGCTTCGTTGGCCTTTGCTTTGCCAGAATGCTGGTTGTACAGAACATTGAATTATTTCCGCAAATACATATCGTTATTTTTCTCAGAATTAATGGACGGAGGACTGTCATTGTCACAACTAATCTCATTCATTTACCAGTGGTTAGTAATGTACACAGTTAAACCATGCCTATAAACACAACTACAAAGACATTACTACCTGTCACTACCATAGATAATATATACATGTTACCATACAAATATAAACAAACCAAAGTGACGCGGTTGAGTGCAGACGACAGAAACCAGAAACTGTTTCGTCTTCAGAGATGGTGGTTTGGTAGGAGTTGCGATTGTTGATAACACGCAATCGAGTTTTGTTGGTCGATCAGTTACTACCACAGGTCGAAAGTATCTGTCAATAAAAATGGCTACGTAGTACGTTGTATTTGTCGTAGTACTATGGGTACTTGATAAATTTAAGGTGGTACTTTAATTTCCTTTCGAACAGAGCAGTTTTATCAGTTAAAATGAATTTAGGAACAGCTAATCCTCATGGAAATGGACTTTTATACGCAGGCTTTAATCAAGATCAAGGTGCGTTGTTTGTCATGTGCGTCCTAGTTTGACAGTACAGGTTAACCGCATGCTACGTATGCAGTAAATGAACGAAATGTCTTGTTTTCAGGATGTTTTGCGTGCGGAATGGAGAATGGATTTCGCGTTTATAACTGTGATCCACTGAAAGAGAAAGAGCGTCAAGACTTTTCGGAAGGAGGATTGGGTTACGTTGAAATGTTATTTCGTTGTAATTATTTGGCTCTTGTTGGGGGAGGACCGCGTCCACTGTATCCACCAAACAGAGGTTATTTTACATCAAAAGTATTACTTCAGCTTGTTTTTTGTTGTTCATATCGGCTGTGAATCAGTTTTTACACTTAAGTTTTTGCTCGTCATAGTGTTTCACAAATTCATTTGATTTACAGTTATGATCTGGGATGATTTGAAGAAATCTCCAGTCATTGCCATGGAATTTAACGCACCAGTACGTGGTGTTCGACTGAGGAGAGACAGGATAGTTGTAATTTTGGAAGGCGTCATCAAAGTGTACACATTTACAGCAAATCCTCAACAATTACATGTATTTGAAACTAATCCTAACCCTAAGGGTGAGTTGGCTTATGTTTTAAAATACTTTATAAAATAAATGTTATCTGTCGATTTAAATGTAATAGGCCTACAGTATTGTAGATGAGTAGGTGGATAAATGGAGGATTCATAGTAAGTGTCAAACAGGTGGTATTATGTGTAATATGACTGAAAAATGATAATATTTCACATGCATTGTTTTCCACTTTACATTACTGCAAGAATTGTTGACCCATTTACATTTTGGGATTACTGAAGATCACAATTCCATGAGGATCTGGAATTGTAATACTGCAGTAGTCAAACGGAAGAAAGCTCCAGAAATATGTTCAGAAGTGCATTCAGTGTTTCATGCTGGTCAAGGGTGTATTTCAACTGTATTACTATTCGAAAATATGTTTAGCGATTGACTACATAGTATTATGATGTCATTAGTGAATGATGTAATGGAATTCCAATCTCTGGCAGACCCTTACAATACAATACAATACATTCATTTTCCATTGATCCCAATATAAGAGACTGGCTTTGTGGGATGTGGAAAGTTGTCAGTTTACTGAAAAACAATTCCATAACAAAATAATACATACACCAGAAGATGTTCAGTCATGTCATAGGGTAAACAGACCAATGAATGAACAGTTAAGAGTTTAAAATTGTGTTAAAAAATTGACAAACATTTGTAAGTTGACGATACTTAACATAGGCTACTGTATTTAGTTGTAACCATTTGGGTGCGAACAATTCGGGTAAAAATATAAAACATTATTTTTAAAAATTCTTACATATTTTAGTATAAATTTGAAATATCTATCAAATTCCAAGTAACTGAACACTTGTAAATAATCAATGAACACTATTATTCCAGTAAATGAACAATATTTAAAAGAACCTAAAAACACTACAATTTTTTTGAAATATTAGGCCCATGGATACAATAACAAGATTTATTTATTTATTTATTTACATTTGACCCAGCATCTAGAGGCTAAACTGGGCCGCTAATCTTCCCTTAAGACCATGTTTAAAAAACAAATAATGTTAATAAGTAATGTAAATAATCCCATAAATGCGGTAGCAACTAAAACAGGAAAAAGTTACAGTTAAATATCTAATCCTAATAAATCAGCACTACAAAACTACACTAAATAACACCCAAAAAAAACTGAAAAAATAAAATGTACTCCTAATCCTACTCATTGAACTAGGTACTAAACAGTTCTTTGACTGTCCAACTTGGGAATGAAGTCTCATTCTTATCCTCACATCCAGGTGGTTGGTCGAAGGGTGAGTGTGTGACGTGAGACCATAGCTCTCACTCCTGGTGTCGACTGCGGCGTAGACCCCAGCTCTTCAGGAAGCTGCCCTCCTGGAATACATGAAGTACTCCAGCAGTCACTCAGAAGTGAGATTCCTCTGGAAACTCAGATGTGGCTACAGCAGGTCATGATGGATGTCTACGTCGGTTTCCGCCCTCAGCTTTCTTCCGCTCCAGATATTTCTGCTTTTCAATTTGAGAGGCTATTTCCGCACCTTCATTTAGATAGTGCCATAGTCTCTCTGAACGCAGTATGTCAAAAATCCTCAGACCTTGTAGCTGTTGTTGCTGAGTGATTCTCGTCTCTGCTGTTGTTCTGCATTCCCACACCACGTGCTCTGGTGTGCCCAGCAACGAAGAATATCTGCTAAAGGGCAAGTCTTTTGCTTCGACTCGTCTGATGTGCAGCAATACAACAGCCCATTTTCATCTTGGGAGCTGGAGTCAGCTCTAAACAGCGCCAAGGACACTGCACCAGGGCCTGACCAGATCCAGTACCAGATGCTGAGGCATCTCAACAAAGATGCTAAAGAGTACCTCCTGGGTATTTTTAATGATGTTTGGACCAGAAGACACTTCCCCGACTCGTGGAAAGAAGCAACGTTAATCCCGATTTTAAAGCAAGGAAAAGACAAGTTGTTGCCAGGCAGCTATCGCAGCATCGCCTTAACGAGCTGTGTTGGGAAGACACTAGAGCGAATGGTGAACCGCCGCCTCGTGTGGTGCCTCGAGTCCCGTAAGCTGCTGAGCCATTTTCAGTGTGGATTCAGGAAGTTCCATTCCACCACGGATAACCTGATCCTACTGGAAGCGCCAATTCAAGACGCCTTCATCCGCAGCCAACACCTTGTGGGTGTATTTTTTGACTTCGGAAAGGCATACGATACTACCTGGCGACATATAATTTTAAAACAGTTATATGAATGGGGATTTAGGTGAAATCTACCTCGTTTTTTAAAATCATTTTTATCTTGACGTTGCTTCTGGTACCGAGTCGGTAGAGAAGTGTCCGACTCTTTTATTCAGGAAAACGGTGTTCCTCAAGGTTCAGTTTTAAGTGTAACCCTTTTTGCTATTGCCATTAATAGCATCTCAACTGTTATAAGGAGGCCCATCCGGTTCTCCTTATACATTGACGACTTTTTAATTTTTTGTGCATCGGCTAGCCTGAGAAGTGCTGAGCGGCAGCTGCAGCTCACGCTTAACAGGCTGGATAAATTGTCAGTGCACACCGGCTTTCGTTTCTCTGCTGAGAAAACCCGGTGTGTACTTTTTAGCCGTTGTAGAAGTCTTTAGCAGAACCTCATCTCACCTTAAGGAACACCGTTTTAAGTTTTAGCGAAACTGTTTGGTTTCTGGGCCTCATTTTAGACAGTAGGCTTACATGGCTGCCACATCTTAAAGATGTTAAAGCCAGAGCCTTGAAAGCTCTTAATGTTTTGAAGTGTCTGTGTGGCAGGTCGTGGGGCGCTGACCGCTCCTGCCTGCTACAGTTTTATAGAGCCTTAGTACGGTTGCATTGTCTACAGTTCGGCACGGGACAGCTATCTCCGTATTCTGGATATTGTCCACCATGCAGGAATTCGTCTCGCCACAGGTGCATACCGCACCAGTCTGATACCCAGCATTTGTGCTGAGTCTGGCGAGCCGCCGCTTTCCATCCGCCGGCGTCTCCTCATGGTGGGACACTATATACATATTGCCACAACTCCTGGCAGTCCCGTGTACGACGAAGTTATTCATCCTAACTTTCAACGGCTATATACCAACCGTCAAAGAGCAACTAAACCGTTCAGCTACCATACAAAGGCCATATTGGAGGAATATGGGTTTCAGATGCCCTCTTTTTATCCCCAGGGTTGGAGTAAATCTCCTCCCTGGCTTTTGAAGAGGCCCAGAACAGTTTTAGAAGTGTCGTGGTACAACAAGCTGTGTACCGCCGACAATGTTTTTACCCGAACTTTTAGCGATGTTTTAAATCAGTTTTGCGATTTTACCCCAGTGTACACGGATGGATCTAAGCAGGCTAACGGAGTTGGCTGCTCTGTAGTGTTCCCTCGAGTGACTTATAATTACAAACTGAATAGCTGTTGTAGCGTATACACTGCTGAGTGTTACGCTTTGTTAAAGTCGCTCCAGCATATGAAAGTAAGTCGCGGCACGAAGTACATCATATGCTGTGATTCCCTTAACTGCATCGTACCCAGCAGATCTTCTTGTCCAGGATATACAGGACACCCTCCTTTCCCTTCAAATTTGTGGAAAGGAGGTCGTATTCTGCTGGGTACCCGGTCACGTGGGAATCAGGGGGAACGAGGCAGCTGATGAAGCTGCCAAGTTAGCCTGCAACAAGGTCAGAATTGACTTTGATCCGGTCCCAAAGTCTGACCTTGCCTCGGCGGGGAAAAAAATTGTTTTTGATATTTGGCAGAGGCAGTGGCTGGAGGTAGAGCATAATAAGCTCCGGCTGGTCAAACCGACCGTTCAGCCGTGGAGCAGCTCCTTCCAGCGGGCGAGGAGGGATGAGGTTCTCCTAAATTGCCTCCGTATAGGGCACTGTCCTCTGACCCACAGTTTTCTTCTCCGCCGGGAGGACCCTCCGGAATGTAATACCTGTGGCGTACCTCTGACGGTGCGCCACATTTTAATTGATTGTGTATTATTTTTAGACCTGAGGGCAGACGTTGGCCTGGCCAACGATCTGTCCCTCATTTTAAACAATGCGACCAGCAATGTGGCGTGTGTTTTAAAATTTTGTGTTTTGGCTGGTCTAGCGCCTAAAATTTTAGGCAGATCAGCCTAGTTTTAAGATGGATGGGTGGCCTCTTTACATCCACCCATGCATGTGCATAGTTATTATTATTTATATTGTTATGATTCACGTCTCGCTGGACACTATACAGCCAGCGAGACTTGTTGTGTTTTTAATTCTCCTTTTAACATTTTTGGCCCCTTTACAGCCATCCATGTGCTGTACGATTTAAAGTACCGGTGGCCCTTTTAAAGCCACACGTGATATTATGATTTATTTTATTTGCTGTCTGTATGGCCGACCCCTTTACAGTCGACCATGCAGACAGTGTTTCAGTACATTTAAAAGCCACAGTAATAGCTGGTTATTTTTAGGGCACTAATGACCCCGACATCGACGCGCCCTAGAACACCAGTAACAACAACAACAGCAACGAATCCACCAGTCGACCCACCCGCCGGTCACCACATTACCTCCCAACAGCGAAGAATCACAGATGAAACAGACCGTGAAGCACAAGACAAACTGGACAGCCTAACATACAAGCTGGAGTCTGCCCTAAAGATGATGCGCCACCTTACCGTGCAACTGAAGAAACGGACCAGCACCATTGTCAATGCTCTGGCTGTCCCAAAGTGTCCACACTGCAACCACAATGGATAGACAGCCACTATTACATTCTGTGCTTGGAATGCTAATAGCATGATCAGTTTAGGCGCTTTCTTTGAGACCAAATGTTGACGTGTGTCTGGTGTCGGCGACCTTTTTGAAACCTTGTCTGCGAGTTGCAGTAGCCAACTACAGTTGTTAAGCCGTGACAAGCCCACCGCTGGAGGTGTAGTCGCGGTTTTCATTATGAACAGGATTCCACATCATGAAATAGTCCTACCACCCCTTCAGCAGATGGAAGCAGTCGGAGTCGAAGTGGCTACTGCTAAAGGGGAGTTAGCCGTTATCTCATGCTACTGGCCTCCTTGAAGACAGCTCGAAGAAGTTGACTTTTCGGCTCTGGCAGATGTCAGCGGAAAAGTTCTGATCGGCAGTGACCTTAATGCTAAAGATACCGACTGGAATATTAGGTACAATACAGCGCCTATAGCATTGAGACGCCTCACAAACAGATACAACATGTGCATTATGGGCACCAGAAGAGCCAGCACACTACCCGACCAACAGCAATAGACCAGATCTACTAGACATAGTTATCACCAAGGGCATCCAGGGTTATGTCACCAGCTCAGTCATAACCGACTCTCCTCAGATCACTGTCAGTTATGGTAGAGGTCGAGGTTGGACCCTGGCAAATTCATGAAGACCCATCTTTCAACTACCATAAAAAAACTGGAGGCGCTACCAGGTGCTCCTACAGACTAAGCTAGCTGATCCACCCGAAATTAACAACATTGACGTTAACCTTCAGTCTTTTGAGGCAGCTGTCAAAGATGAAACCACAGCTTGTACTCCAGTCAGGGTACCCTGACCAGCTCCCACTCCGCAGCTTTCCCCTCCCCCCTCCCCCACTTCCTGGTGGAAATCTGCCACAAAAACCGGCTTGCTAAAGACAGGAAGCTTACGAAAACCCTGAGACCAGAAGACTAGTAAATCACTTGCAGAGGGAGATACTGCTTCCCTGGTTAAGCATCGGACCAAGAGTCTCCATGCTCGACCCGGAGGTTGGGTCTCTATGGCTACAAACAAGAAGACTCACCAGGTGAAGGCAGTGACTCCCCCCCCCACTGCTCGGCAAAAGAGGCCTTGTCGTTACTCCGGAGGAAATGGTCAACGCACTTGCTGATGTCTTCGTGAAGAACTTCCAGCTCTCGCAGACAAATGTGGACCACACCCACTTTACAGCAGCCCACTGACGCCTGAGATTCTACCTCAAAGCTGAAGACAATCATCAAATAGAGTACATCACCCCGGAGGAGGTATCAGTCAAAACTGCACCCGCACAAAGCACCAGGGTGCAATGAGATCAGCAACACTCTCCTCAGGCACCTACCACCGGAGGGCTCTGTCCACCTCGCTGCTGTATTTTATGCCATCTTGACACTACAGCTTTATGCTAGACTGTAGAAACACGCTATAATAGTGGAAATCCACAAAGCTAGGAAGACAAACACCTACCTCAGAATTACAGGCCTATAAGTTTGCTCCCAGACATTAGCAAAGTTTTAGAACGGCAGCTACTACAATGTCTATCTGCCTTCATCGAAGACGCTAATGTTATACCAAATCACCAGCTGGAATTTCAACATGGTCATTCCACCACTCAGCAGATGATGCAGATAGCTGAAGTGGTGATCCATGCTTTCAACTTCAAGAACTACAATGCTACAGTAATTCTTGACATCTTGGTTCCCTTCGATTCCATGTGGCACCCGGAGCTCATGCTCAAGCTCTACGAACAGTGTAGACTTGCGGATAATAGTTTGTGAAGGGAAGCTCTCAGTATAGTTCGCGAAGGGGAGCTCTCAGTATAGTTCGCAGCTCCCTCGCGAACTAGTTCGCTCTTTTAGTTCATTAGTTCGCGTCTCCAATTCAGAGAAACAGATCGTTTGCTCGCCTTGCTACCTCAATTGCACGCGCAATTTTGTTTGTTATGTCAGTTTTATCAGGACATTACTTAAACATTTTTTGTCTTTTCTAAATTGAATTTAATATGACCTTCTTAAAAAAAGTTATTACTTAATAATAGTCCTCTCAAATTACATTAGCATGATAAATTGTCGCCGAGTGCTCATCGTCCTGTGCACAAATGGGTAAATTGAATAACTTTTCTGTTTTTTACTTTTTACTTTACATGCATTCGTAGAGTATTAATTTTTAATTGGATTTATTTATTAGTTCACTGAAGAAACATTACTTATAAAATATTATAAATGTGTTTATTTTGATGAATTAAAAAACTCGTTTATAAAGAATCGGACTTTTAATTTTTATAAAATTTTGAAAATCATGAACAAAAAATAATTCTATTGAGTACTATATGACAGAAACAATATTACCTGTATTATTAAAAAAATAACGTTAATACTTCCAATGTGATACCTAACAATTAAGCATATAAAAATAACATTGACCCTTGAATGAGAAAGTGGTAGCAATAACGAAGGTTCGTCAATTTCCAGTGAATTGGAAGTTATTGAGCGATTATTTTATTAGTGTAAGGGAGGTTAATCCAACACACATTCAAAATATTTTGGCAATGAATGAAACTGATGAAGACATAAAAGTTAAAATCATTTTGAATTTCGCAAGCCATTTCTTTACATAACTTTCACAAAGCTTTTAAACAACTAGAAGGTATTAACATCACTGACTGAGATAAGTATTATATTCTGTCAACTTTAAAATCAGCGCTAGAAAAATATAAAAAAGACTGTTTCTTTGGTTAAGAAAATAAGAAAAAGTCCTTAGAAGCTAAATTCTCCACAGAAAGTGATAATATTAAAAATAATGTTCTAGTATTCGTTGATAAATGTCTGGAGTATCTTAATAAATGGTTAGATTTTAATTAAATCCAAAAATTAAATCAAAACATGAGGTTTCGATTGATGACTGAGACAATATTAGAGGTTCTAAATTTATGAGAAAAAAATTAATATCAAAGTGAACGAACTTTACTCTAAAATAACAATATTACACAAAATCTAGGTAAAAGTAAGAGCAGTATTTCATTAATAAAAAATGAGCTTTTGATCGACATTAATTTAACAACTGAAAGCGATAAAGCATATGGCAATTTTACTGTAGACAAAAAAATTGTTAAAGATGCAATAAGTACAAAAAATATAGCTTAAAAATTAAATTGTAAAAAACATATCTTTTGTCCTTTTCTACTCTTTCGTAAAATATTATATTTTTGAAGTGTACTATATTTTTATAGGTTATTCTAAAAAAATACTACCATCAACCGAAAAATTGTTGGTAACCCTAGCGGCTAATGGTGCTAGTTCGCGACCGAGAATGCACATTAGTTCGCGACCGGTAGCGTTTAGTTTAGTTCGCGAACTAGGTCGGTCCCCTCTGAAATTCCAGAAAGACAGCTCGTTCGCTCGCTTTGCTATCGCTACTGCACATGCTCTCTTCTTTGTTATGGTAGTTGTGGTTATCAATGGTAGTCTTTTAGTTGTTAATGGGATCAAATTGTGTTTTGTTTTCACATTCCATGTTAAATTTCCATTTATGACTTCTGCAAATAATTATTAATGTTGAACAGTTTTTTTTTCTTTTTATATCTGTGTTGCCAGTGAAATGTGTCCACATGGAACTGTGTTTCCTTTTAGATAATAAACTATAAACCAAAAGTCGGTCTTCGGGAAATGATCTAACGAGCAAGAGGTCTGGGAACTAGTTCGCCTGTGGGAGCGCTCTTCCGAACTAGTTCGTTCGCGAACTATACAAGACTAGAACAGGGTATCCCGTGGCCATGCGTTAAGCTTCTAAAATCTACCTCACTGGCCAGACCTACAGCGTCAAGGTAGACAAGGCTTCTTCCTCTACCAGGAACATCTAGGCAATAGCTCCTCAGGGCTCCGTGCTTGGGCCAGTGCTATACTCCCTGTACACCACTGTGTACCGACCAGCAATGGTATTCTGACTGCAACCTACGCTGACGACTCTGCGTATTTGGCCACCAGTCGCAGTAGAGAACTAGCCACCCAGTGACTATAGGAAGTTTTCCAGGTAACCGAGCAGTTTGTCAGAATTCAAAAAAGTAAGAAGTATTGTTTCAGTTTCATTTCGTTAATGACTTGTTCATAACATTTAAATGAGGTTGTGTGTGATTACCAAGTCAAAATGTAATGATTGATAAAATTTTGTCAATTTCAGTAAGATGATATATGTGCAGAATTAGTATGCAGAATATTACAAATTGGTTATTAGTGAACTTATAACATTGATGAATGAAAAATAGGGTTGCAGAAAAATTGCTGCTTACCACAGTTAATTGGGTGGGTTTGGCAGACATTCAGGCATTGATATTGTAATGTATTCTCAGGTACAATGAGTGTCAACATATCTTTTTTTAGCCTGCCTTACATGGCGTTAGACTAAAAGTGGCTTTGTGGATGTGTTTCAGAGGAACCCTCACATGAACTGCAGTCTGATGTGTGAAATTGCCAGGTTGAGCTTGCCGTTAGGACCCTCATAAATAAAGTTCGCTTTTATTAGAGGCATGGTTCCATAAATCTCGCTACTGCTAATCAATCGGGTTCATTTGTCCTTGTTAAATGTGCTTTTTCCAGTTCTGTTTCTGCATGTTGTGACAAAGTCTACGTGGTCAATGAAACTGAGTGTGCATATAAACCTTGACCTTGTTTTCACTCAATGCCCTAATGTTGGAGCCCTTGGCATTAATTACCTGTTGACTCTTTTAACTATCGTTGTAATGTTGTGTTTGAACCACTGCACATGTTTCGTTCACTTGTTCAAATGTGACGTACTGTACGTCACTACAGACCGTCCACCTTTGTTATGTTTTGCTGATTGTCCTAGTTGCTTTTCCAATTGAGGCCAGCTGCCTCTGTATTGACTTGATTTCATTCACAATCATGCTCTTGCCTGATTTAGTAATCAAAAATTCAAAACTGTTATTTTCACTCTCCAGGTCCTCCTGTTCGTTGTCAATTAACTCTTAGTTTCAATGGATTTTCTGCACAGTTCTCAAACAAGAAGTGTTGATTTTGTATGATATTCTTTTTTAATTTTATATAGATATTAACTTTTCTACACATTCATTGTGGTTAAATTCCTTTCATTAGTTACCTCAACTCCTTCCTTTCTTTGATATTGTTGTTGCAATTTGAATTTACTCCACCAATATTTCCACTTTTCACATGGTTAACAGCTATCTAGTTGTTCTTTGAGTCTCAAACTGTTCATTGCATGTTGTTCTCCTGATGGAGGCAGGGCCCGCTCTAGCGGTATTGCCGCCCCGGACAAACAGAAAAATTGCCGCCCCTTAAGATTATGTAGAATTATATATTTCTTTAAAAAAATAATTAATTTTTAATCGAATAAAATATTTAATTTTAAATTTTAATAAAATCATATATTCATAAATAAACTTATTGAATTTTGATCTAGTGGCACAAAATAGAGAAATTAATTATGAAATATCTTTACGTAGCCACAAATTAACCATATTTTTACGTTTGTAAATGCTATTACAGATGGATATTATCACACAAACAATCTAAATGCCATTATTTTGAAAATAAAACGAGATTACATCAGATACGCTAAAATCACAAAAAAAACTTTTTTTTCTTACTTTCAGGTTGCGAATTTTTTATTACATCTTAAAATTTACTTCATCAGCAATTTCAAACTCAATTGCCAAAATGGCTAAATCATTAAATTATCAATTTCTTGGTTTTCGTAAATGCTTAGCAAGGCGTCGTATACATCTCCCAAATGAAATTTTTAAGGTTTTAATGCCTCTATCCTCTCTATCCTACTCTCCCATCTAGTGTCACTCCATGTTTTCAAAGTTGAAACCTGAACATGCTTTAAAAGTATTGCCTATCGAAAAGTAGATGCCAAAAAGAACAAATATTTTTTTTGGACCATGTTGAAGAAATTAGCGGCTTCCAAGGATGCTTTTGCCATTAATAACAAGATTGAGAGAATGGCTACTACACGGAACATTGAATGCTCGCGAATTATATTGTTTAATTCTAAATTGCACTCCTGCTTTATTGCGCCTCATATTGGACCCGTTGTCAGTCCCTGTCCTCTGATATTCTGCAAATTTAAACACAAGTCATTAAGTTCTCCAACTATAATGTCAGACATTTGTTTTACTGTGAATCTTTCGACTGGTAAGAAGCCTTAAAAGCTTTCGTTAATTTTAATCTCAACATCAGGATTAAATTTAATGGTTGAAACATGTCTGATTACAAGAGTAATTTGCTGTATCTTACTAAAGTCAGGAGTACAGTTTAAAATTATGGAAAAATATTTGATTTTTTTTTATTTCCTTAATAACATGAGACTTTACACTTTGATGCAGCAGATCTACTATCCCGGTTTGTATATTTTCCACAAGATATTGAGCTTTAGTCTCTACTTTTTAGAGCACTCAACGGACGTGCTCTTCCATAATGGGATCGTATTCAGACAGTAACTCAACTATTTTTAAGCAATTACCGGTATTATGCTCAAACAACTAGTCGCTTGTACCTTGAAAAACCAGTCAACTTTTACCAAGCATTTTGGTAATTGCAACGATTCTTAGAAGCACCTCATTCCAATGATTTATTTCGGCATTAACAATTTAATCTTTTTTGCCTGAATATGATTTTTCGAAATTTCATGCTCTTTTAAGTTTCGTCGAGGTGCTTCAAATTTTTAAAACCCTCCTTTGAGAGAGAACTAACTAAACAACTGAAAATTTTGCAACAGAAGCAGTAAACGCAGTAGCTAATCTCGGAATATTTGCTCTGCGTTGCTGAAAATTCGTGCATAATATTCGGCACTAAAACGTCGATCTGTGTCATTGGAAGGAAATGTGTAATTATGCAATAGTTTAGGTGGACCTTGCCTTACTAAAAAGCTTCTTACGGCGTCTCATAAAATTCTTGGCCACAAAGTTTTAGAACGCCTTCTGTGAGTCTCGCGTTGTTGTCAGTTCCAGTTGGTTTACAAACTTCGTTCATTTGTTCGCTATTATTCTCTGATGATTTTATACTTCAGTCGAATCCCGACCTGATATTGGATTCTAAGATTTGTTTTGGTAAAACCCTGAATACAGTAAATTTTTTTAACGCGCCAGATTGATTCTGCCTTTACGCTTCCTTTCCCAACCTTCTTTTTTTGTACTGGTAACCAGATAGTTTTCTTTGACCGTCAGACATTTTGAAAGAGGCATGCACCTAACTCAATGTACACTATAAAATAATATAAAAAGAAAATATTTATCCTTGCTCTAAATAAGCTAAAACCATAACTAAGATAATTTATTCACAGTCGATATAAAAAAATATTTATGCACAACACAAAATATTTTTCATTGCCTGTGAACATAAAGAAAGTCTAGTGTTACTACACAGTCAAAGCTTATTCGCGGATGATACTATCCGTAAATTTGCTGCAAATACAAAAACCGTGTATACAGAATGGCAATTTTTATAGGCTTGAACGGAATAGGTTCGAAGTTCACAGACAAAAAAATGATGTTGTGGAGTGATTGTCGTGCAATGCACTTTTTAAACCAACTGACAAAGTTATTCACATTCACTAAAATAGTTAATGAATTTCTTTTTGTTGAGACGATTTACAAATGCAGCAATTAGAGTATCTGTAAACCGCATTCGTATATATAATAAACATCATGGATTATTATATTTTAGCAGTTAGCATTCGAAATTAAATATACTAATGGTATGTGAAGTAACTAATCGGTAATCAGCAGCTGGTAATATTATTTATTTATTAATGATTGTAACTACTGTCCCACACCCACTAAACTACAATATTTTCACAAGCGATCAAAGCTAGCGATGTGGTTCAAGTTTACGTCGCGATACACGACGATGATAATTTAGGATAAAATTGATTGTATCAATGCGCGTGTGATTGAGGCTTTGAATTTGTAGCGCCAATATTAGCGGAGATTGTGGTTAGGTTGAGATTCAGCCTGGACCAATATGAAAACTGAAACTTCTTGTCACAGCCAATGGCACGAGGAATTTAGCTACGAGAAACAAAATTCATGAGCACTATGTCACGTTGTGATGTCATGTATCGCGACGTAAACTACTCCCGCGTATGTAATTTAACCCAACCAACCAAAACACTTACAATGCCTGTATCTAATTTGTACAACAAATCTGTGAGGCTCGGATTATGAGAAGAAATTATTATGCAAGTTATTCCACGTCGATTTCCAATAACTAAGATCCATATTGATTTGGTTCATCAATTCAATAAAATAAATACTCAGCATCTTCCGCCAAGCACTATCGATTCCATGTATTAGAGCCTAGCTGCAACTGCGAAAAACACTCCTTTTCACCGCGTCTAGTAACTTGTGGGCAGTATAACGTTGGAATCAGTGCAGGTAGCCGAGGGCAGGTGTAACAGCCCCCACCTACTGGGCTTCTGTTGTGTGCTTTTGTCGTTGTGCGCCTATGTCGTATATCCAACCAAATAACAGTTTAATCATAGATGTACTTACCTTTACAAATTATGAAATCCTGAAGTAAATTTTATGAACTACCACTTATCACTAATAACGTAATAATAAGACTAATGCTGTTGTGTAATGAAACCACTTTTGTAATTAGCAATAATAAGCAAATTGAGACAACAACGCGTTCTACTCGCGTGCTAAGGCCCAATTCACACAGAAGAGATGTGGCGCGGACTTCGGGCTGAGACATGGCGCATTTTGAAGTTGCTCCTATGGCGGAATTCACACAGAGGTGGCGAGGCAACGACGCGCTCCTTTGAGGTCTCTAGGGGCGCACCCAAATAGCTAAGAACTGTAAGTTTTTAACGAACGAAAAAATCGGTATATGGATTTTTTATTAATTGGGTATTTAACCCATTAATATTATTAATATTTTTCTCACATTTACAGTCGAAATGGCGCCCCTAAATTTTAGCGCCCCGGGCAAATGCCCGGTTTGCCCCCCCCTAGAGCGGGCCCTGATGGAGGGTTAGAACTCATTGATCACATTTGTTTTTTTTTTTTATTATTATTATTATTCTCTGTTTCTTTATTTTAGGACTGATATGGAATGTAAACCCAACAATTACCATAGATGAAGGCATGCAGCGATTAATTCAAAAAAGCTGAACGGGTATATTATACTATTTCAGTGGTAAAGATTAATCATTTGAGTAGATAAGACAAGTGATAAGGAGATAAGATGTGAACACACCAACAGTTGCCATGTGAATGTGTAAGCAAGGGTAACAGAATGAGGTTGGTAGTGGAAGAGAATGGGAAAATACTGAATCAATAATTTCAGGAATATTCTTGAAGGGTAGGAAATCATTAAAGTAATTAATATAAGATTTATAAATATAAAAACAAATTAAGGGGATAATATTAAATTTGTGTGTGTGTATGTTAATAAATAATAAGTGATCGGTCTGTTGAAAAGGTCTTAATGGAGGTTGATTCTGTGAGGATGCCTGGTGTCAAGGATACGTTGCTAAGCTTAATACCATCTGTGGAGTTCAGACAGGACTGTGGTTACACTGCTAGCCCTTACTGTAAAACTATTGTTGAAGTTGTTCAGATTGTGGGAACTGGCATATGCTGTTAGTGGCTGGTCTACGTTACTGGTGTAAACTGTTTGCCTGGGACCATTCATTCTGTTGGAGAGTTGGTTAGTAGTGAGGCCTGTATATATGTGAGCTGGTATGGTGGAAGCAGATGAGTTAGTATATAAGGTGTGGGTCTAATGATGGGAAATGTTCCCCTTGTGGTCAGATTGGAGTAGGTAGGGGTGACAGGTACATGCTGCTAGTCTTGTATTAAAGTTAATTGCATGGAAAAGATCTGTGTGGCAGTTGGGAGGTAAAATGAGAAGTATTCAAGGTATACTCTCCTTATGATTCTTTCAAACTGCCATATGATTTCTTCCCTTGAAAGAGACTGTTACGAATCTATAGGTTCACAGTCCATAAGGGGGGATAATTGAAAGCATTTAACATAGTAAATCAATAAAATGAGCATAAACTTTATATTAAAAGACTCTTCAAGTTGAAATAAAACTGATAGTCAAAATTTAATACATTAACAGTTTGAAGTTAAAGTTTCGATCAAAGGGTAAAAAATAGGATTTTTGTATCTAAATTCATAACTGACATCATGAACACGTCATTGACAGTGAGTTGTATCGTGGGCCACACACCAGCATATAATTAAGAAGGAGATATTTGCGAAAAGTAAGATAGATACCGGAAATTAAAACCGACAATTCCAAGAAAAACATTGCACGTCTCATTTAAAGTCCTAATGCAATAAATGATTTTATTTTCTGAAGGTTTTAACAGCACACCTGGCAGGCTGAAAGGAAGCTAATAATGAAGCACGATAAGGTAAAATTAAATATTACACCTGAATAAAAATAACTACGGAGCTGAGACTTAGGTCAGATTAAAGAGAAAATTAAAAGTAACCTGGTGATGTAAAAAAACTTTTGTGAGAAATCGCATACATGTAGAGATAAATTACTAAAATGAACAACCTCTAACTTTCAGAAATTAATAGCTGCTAAACAAAGCAATTTAAGAGTGAAGTTTTCATAACATAAAATTATTTCAGAATAACCTATTCTACAAAATGGGAGAGTTTCAGAAAGATTGGAAATAAATAAGAATCTGGAGTTTTCGTTCCCATGCTTTGAGTCTGTGAATACCCAGACTAGAGGTGGGCAAAGTGACTCACTAAAAAGAGCGGTGTTCATTTGATCACTCCACGAAAAGAACTAGTTCTTTTGAACGGTTCACTAGCTCAGTTTTATTTTAGACTTTTTAGGTCTCGCCCCCACTTTTCGATGAAATACCCCCCTTAAAATCGACTTTGATGCAATTAGTAGTCCTTTTTTTAGCTCTACAGTCCACAAAACCCATGGGAACAACCTCTTGATCTTTGGAATTGGCCGACTTATGACCGACTCACCTAGAAGAACTACCGTTCACTTTTAGTGAGCGACTGCTCACTCGCTGTTTTAAAAGAATTGCTCTAAAAAACTGATTCTCTCATGAATGACCCATCTCTAACCCAGACCTTTTTCTATTTCATCAGTTTTAAGGCAAGCACAGTCCACACTAGTTGTTATCGCGATCGGAAAGGAGCTGGAATTTGGGCTTAAATTTTTTTAGACATGTTACTTTGGGACATAAAATATTTTTGGCCAAGAGTAGAAATTAGAAATTTTACCGATGTTCAACCTCAGTCTTGGGACTCTGAAAATATTTTGGCAGAACATAGAAATTTCTTAAGAAAAACTTTACTGAGAAACTTTGTTTTTATTAGTACATGACCTGAACTTAAATAATACTTTTGTGAAAGTTTGTGGATTTTATAGAAATTTCGTGGAGTGAATGAGAAGTCTTCAGAAAGGTTTTCGAATGTTTACAGTTTATTTAATATCTGGCCATGAACACAAGGACAGAGATTTTTGTCAAGGCCTCACTGCAAGAGTTACAGTATGCAGTCAATAACCACTCTACTAAGCTCTAACCACAGGGGAAACTTTTCTTGTTATTGGAAATACACTTACCTCCATAGTTCCAGCACATATATAGGCACAACCAATAAACAAATCTCAGAAGGAATGCCCATTGGCAAACAAGTTACACCAGTAACTTATACCATCCAATGGCAGCACATGCCATTTTCCATAATTTGATCAATTTAAAGAACTATTTTTCAGCAAGGACTTAGTATTTCCACAAACCACAATCACATCTAACGCCCACTGATCGTAACTGGATGACCAACATATTCTTGATACTAGGCGTCCTGCTATCATCAGCCTCCTACAAAACTCTTCCAAAAGATTATTACTTGTATAATGATAATATTTTCCCCTTATTTTCAATTTTTGTCATGTTAATTACTTTTGTGATTACCCCTATCCCCACTTCCTGTATTAACATTTCACCATAATTTTCAGTTCAGTATTCTCTTGTGTCTTACAGCTTCCATTCCTGTAATCCTTGCCTTGTTCCCTAGGTTCCACATTCATATGGCAAAAGTCAGTGTAAGTCCATCTGATCTCCTTGCCATCTGTATCATCTATTCACAAGACTAAGTTTGATTAATGAACTGTTGTGATATGTGTATTAGTCCTGCTGTCATCTATGTTAAGTTTTGGGCTTACTTTTCCTATCCTCCTTATTTTTATATCTGGATATAAGAAATTATGCAGAGAGGAACCATCATTTATTACAAGTGGCAACAGGATGACTTAGTAACAGCGAAAACAAGAACACAGAATATGTAGAAATTTTCAAGGTTAAACCCTTCAATTGTAGAAGATGAAAAAAACAAGGTAGGACTTGGAGTAGTCACTGCAGGATAGCAGTTAACTATGAAAGAAGAGAAAATAGGTGATAGAACTTCAAAATAGAAACAAAAGTGACAAGACGTGGTCAAAAAATCTGTATTTGGATGTAAAATATATAATGATTCAAAAATAAATTTAAAACAATTATACAAACATATAAATGGATGTATAAAGACAAAAATAATAATATGCAGTGGTTCCTGCAGGGGAAAAAAAAAGATCAGCGAAAAAGCAGTAATGGGGAGAGGGGAAGCAAGGGAAAATTGATCACAGAGCTCTACCTCAGATTTTTCTCCCCTCCTTTTTCACCCATTTTCTTTCCTCACTTGCAGGATCCATCTACTACTATTAATGTTCATGTTTTGATTTGTATATTTATATAATTTTTAAAAGTATTAATGTTTTCTCAACTTAATTTTGAATTGTATATGTTTTAAGTTGAAACATGTAGATCTTTTCCATGCTTATATTTTTGACTTCACTTCTCCCGTTTGTTTTCATTTTGGAATTTTCCCTCCTCTTGCCTTTCCAATTGACTTCTATTTTGCAGTGACTAGCCAGTTGCTCTTTGACTACCACCATGTCCACGTTGTTATACTGTTCTCTCTTCAGTGGCGGAACTTGAAATTTTGAGCCAGGGCAAAAACTGTGAGATTGCCGCCGCCTTTGAACATTTTATTTGGCCGCTCCCATTGTCACTGCCCAGGACAGTAGTTGAGCTTAAAAAGAAAGAGCTCACTGCATTGTAATTTGCCACCCCTCAGACACAATTTTTCCATCACCTTGAAGTTGCCTCCCAGGACAAGTGCCCTAGTTTGTTCCTCCCCCCCCCCCTGGCACTATTTATCCTAAACCATGAACATGATGGGATCCCTACCATAAATTGAATTTTTATCATTCAAAATTATAATAGTGGTTTTGCCATATCAACATAATCTTTATTGATAAATTTTAGCTGTGATTTAATATTTTGTGTGTGCATGCATGCTTGAAACTAATGTGCTTACAATCTAATGTTTACAAAATATTTTTTTCAATATTTTTTCTTGACACTCCCTCATAATAAATATTGACAGTAATTTTCCCCATGTTGTTTAAAGACATTATCCACACTTAATTAAATAATGAAAAAAGAGAGAAAGTAAACCCATTACTCACTGAAGTATAAGGCAGGAACGCTACGAAGACAAAGAAATAACAAATACAGAAACATTATTTCCCATGACTCTTTGAATAAAAATAAAAAACCAGGGTAAGGTCATCCAAAATAATATATTTATTGTGTTTGCATTTTGTTCCATATTAACGTTTCCTTATGCCATTTTCAGTTGTATTATCATATAAATTTAAGGTTAAAAAAAAAAAAAAAGAGAAAGAGAACCATTGCTTACTACCTGCATTGGCAATATTGTAAAGCAGTTGAAAATACCTGGCTGTTTATTGCTCCTCTTTAATGAGCATATCATGAACACGAGTTTTTCCTTTTAATATGTTCCATCTCTAAGGAAAATTGGTAACCATCATTGACTGCTGGGTGTTTAAGTGAAAACTGTTGTTTAAACTTACTTCAATTTGTAAGAACGAAGACTTTCCCAGTGTATGACTGCAATGAAGTCTTCACGGGTGTACTGCCAGATTGTGTTGTTAAAACACGATATTTTTACAACTAGCTCCGCCATCTTCTTTAGGCATCTGCACTGGTTGGCTGACCCACAGATCTGACCAGTGCAGATGTCTCCACACTTGAAGAAGACGGCGGAGCTAGTCATCGAAATATTGTGTTTTCACAACACAATCTGGCGGTACCCCCATGAAGACTTCATTACTTCAACATCTTTAAGAACATTTTGAACCTAAGTTTGTAGTTTATACTAGATTTTTTTGGTTACAGGTCTTTGTGTACTGTGTCCCAATAGTAACAACTCATTATTAGCATTTCCTGGACGACATTCAGGACAAGTACAAGTGGTAGATCTAGCAAATACTGAGCGAGCACCTCTTGACATTGCTGCACATGAAGCTCCTCTCAGCTGCATTGCATTAAATCTCCAAGGAACACGTCTTGCCACTGCATCTGAGAAGGTAGAACTGCCTAACATGATGTGATTAATTGTATTTGATGTTTCTTTACTCTTTCCCATACATATATTTCCTGACAAATTATAGGCAAGCAAGTTGGTACACATTAAATGCTCAACTGTTATACAATGAGACTACATTTAGCATGGAAAGGTGTTGTGTATCCTTTTATGATGAAATAATAGATGACGACATACTCCAAAAACTTTGCTGGGCACTATTGAGCATTTCTGTATTTCATCCAGGTTCATGTAATCATCAGCAATGAATCTACATTGAAATTTATACTTATTAACTGCTTGAACTCGCTGAATAACATCTTCTACTTAAACTTCACCTGGTCCTACTCTCAGACTAACATCACTTTTCTGGATGTAGACATCTCTGTACAGAATGGCCAATTATAAACCTCTGTCCACATAAAACCCACTAACCTACAACATCTCCATTTTGATAGCTGCCATCCATATCATACAAAACGTTCCATCCCATACAGCCTAGCCGTTCGAAGCAAACGTATCTGCTCTGATCACGAGTCCTTTACTCTCTACACCAACAACCTGATGGAGGCACTCATAAACCACAATTATCCTCCAGAACTAGTTCAAAAACAGCTATCAAGAGTCAGGAACTGTCCCCCACACTGACACAAACAACCTAAAGCCAACCAGAACCCTGTTTTTCTCACCCAGTTTTTCCCTGGCCTGGAATCGCTAAACCAAATTCTTCGTTTGGGCTATGACTCTCTTAGATTCTTTCCTGAAATGCGTCACATTCTTCCCACCACACCCTGAGTCACCTTGAGCAGACCGCCTAATCTAAAAAAAACTACATTCTTATACATAAATATCAACCCTTTGATGCTCCTAAACCACCATTTGGATCCTTCCCTTGTCAGAGAGCCCATTGCAAAACTTGCGGTATGCATCCACCTACACTACCTGTGGCAACCGTACTTTTTTTTTTTTACTTCGGGTTTTTATGCCTCATTGACAGTTAAGGTCATTAGAGGAGGGATGGGACTGGGGACAAGGTATAGAAAGGAATTTGGCCATGGCCTTTTTGAAGGAAGCATCCTGGCATTCCAAATCTGAATGCCCGGACGGGGATTCGAATCCGCATCCTCCCGAATGCGAGGCCAGAACGTTCCTACTACTGGTGAAATCTACCCCATAATAGGTCATGCCACTTGTACAACCACCCATCTCATATACCAGCTCACCTGCCTCCACTGTCCAAGTTACTACATTGGCCTGATCTCAAACTCATTATCCATCGGAATGAATGGTCGCAGACAAACAGTTTACTCCCAAAACCTGCACCTCCTTTTTGCTCACCATGCCAGTACTCACAACACCCGTTACCTTAATAATTGCTTCTCATTCAGAGCCATTAGAGTACTTCCAGACACTACCTCCCAATCTGAACTTCGCAGTTGGGAACTGACATAGCAACACATCCTGCAGACTGCACATCCCCCAGGCCTTAATTTCCATTAATATCTTCCATCCTCACCCTATACACCCATCACTGGCCAGCACAATAGATTTATATATTTTTCAAAATGTTTCAAGTATACTTTTATTTATATTTTTATTACTATTATTTTTTCAACCATTTTAATCTTTCTTATGATTTATACTTGCAGTTATATTATCGTTGCTCCCCCCACCACCTCTGACGGTCTATGAGTGGCAGCGTCAAACACAAGTCTTGCGCAAGCCCAGCCACTTACTTCTGTTAAATTGAAAAAGGGTTTTAACCGAAATATTGTATTTGCTTTGTTTGTTTGTTGTTTTGTGTTGCTGCTGCCCTTCTCCCTTTATATGTTTTTATGATGGTCTTCACCTGTCTCCTTCTAATGACTCCCTCTTTTTTTCTCCCCTGTCATCAGTCTCAAATATTTTGATGCAGTCCTCCATCTCTTCCTATCTTGCGCTAACCTCTTCATTTCAACTTACCCTTTACAACTTACATTCTCAACTATCTGCTTCATTTAATTTAATCTGTCTTCTTACCTCCAATTTAATTAACCAAGTCTACATGTCTTACTCCCAACATCCTATCTCTTCTGTACTATTATATATCTGTAAGCAAGCTGCATCTGTATCTTTACTTGAATGGGTATCGCGCAATAAGTACCACAGCAATTTGGATGTGGTTTTCAAGTTTTTAGAGCTAATGGTCCCAATCAAAATCTGCTGAAATAGCTAATGACTTACAGTAAGCACTTTCAGACATGCACTACTTCCGCATAAATCTTACGAAAATTCACACAGCTTAACCAATGATTGTTTAATATTTTAACGTCGAATATTTAGCTTTTCAGTTTTCTGGAATGCAGTAAATAAACGGAATACCTGAATGAAACGTAATTACCATTACTAATATTTCATTTACTGTAAAAACTACACGTTTAAGAGTTTGACCAAAGATGAATATACTAATCTTTGAATTATTTATATTGTCGTCTTCAGTTATAAAATTGCTAGCTTTTAGTAATTAGTTAAACTACTATATATTATAATAAATCTTCATTAAGAATATAAGAATTGCGATATTTACGGTAAGTAACTAAGAGCTTAATACGTATTGTAAATGGAGGGCTTTTGCGTTGGTGTGTGTCCCCCAATTAACGTAACGTGGATTACTGAATGCAGACCGAACATAACCTTATAATCACATTCTAAATATCAACATCAACACTAATCACTGCAAAGCCAACTAAACCTCTATTTTCAGGATGGAAAACTGAATGGTCGGGTCAAACACACACTTTTAGCATGGGCGTTATCACTGATATTATGAAATATTGCTTACCTTTGACGAGTAGAAATGTAGAGCTTGTCTTGTGGCGGATGCCGGAAGATCTTAACATGTAATCTGACACCAGGGCAGTCGATATTTAACGTAGAGACTCCAAGCTATGCTTTAGATCGTATATGGGCAACCCCCGGCCCGCGGGCCGGATCCGGCCCTCCACCAGCTTCAATCCGGCCCGCGAGAGATTCAGAAATTTCAGATACAGAAGAAAAATATTCACAGCTGAGAGTTTTTCTCACGAAAAATAATTTGCACATTCGGAAGCACGTATAAATGTGAGCAGCTTTTTTGAATCATTAAAATTAATAAAAATAAGCATCGTACTCGATTTAGAGCATGATTGGCCAACCCGCGGCCGCCTTGGAAGAATTTTTCGCCCAGCGTGATTCATCACACTTTTTCAAATTATACTTAGTTTATAATTGCAAATGTAGTGAAAACCAATGTATTTAAAAAATATATTATTTGTGCATCAAAATTAACTGTCGAAATTATAAGAAAAAAATTACTTTCATTTTAAAATAATACTTTTGTGAATATATGACACATACTGCATGTTTTATTTATGAGTTTACAGTTATTAGTTCGCGGAATAATTATGTTATATTCTGCGAACTCATAATGCGCGTGCATCTCGGAACATATATAATTTTATATGCGGCCCGCGGAGTTATGACGCATTTTCAAAGTGGCCCGCAAGATCATTTGGGTTGCCCACCCCTGCTTTAGATAATATTCCGAAAGATATAAGTGGGCAAAATAACCACAGAAAACTACTACATTCAACTTAGCACATTCTGACACTGAAAACCAATTTATATAGCTTATTAGTAAGGCAACGTGAGTTCTTTAACCAAGAGTGTTATGAGGTTAGTGAAACAAGACGTACAAATACAATTTAACAACATTTATTGATAAAACCCTAACTATTACACATCGTCCGATAACCATCTACCTTATGACGGATTGAGGAAATAACACGTTACGAAGCTCACCAAAATCATAATGAAACTGTTAACACTCATCAAATAACTTCCATTAGATAACACTTTAGACACAACTGTTCCCATAATTAATACTTTATAACTTTACGAAACCTAACCAATCAACACACATTACTACTACGAGGCAAGCCAGGACAGTGAACCATTATTCGTCTTACCTGCTACTCAGATGTTCTAGTAGCGACTACATCTTCTCCTCGCGAATGCTTCCAACAGAATGAAGAAGGAACAATATGGCGATATCACCTTTATTTGCCAAGGAGCGTACCGTACCATTTGTCTTGACAGCCGCCATTGCTCAACCAGCCAATCATAGACAAGAACACTTGTGACGTTGACTTCTCAACTTGGTGGTGGGAGCTTTGTTCCACACCAGAACACGCTAGAATATTCTATGCCAACTGCACGGACAACACATGCCGTTCACGTGTTCATCGCATGTGTCGCTACGCAGGGCGTAATTCAACCCGCAACGCTAGCATTTCTGCTGCGACCCACAGCTGCTCGAAGACAAGAGCCTCAACTCGTATTAGCAATGAATACATTAAATACATTTTTATTCCCAAATTACTACAGTCCATTACAGTATATTAAAGATTTGAATTGGCGTTGCAATTTGATTGTGAAATCCAGTCTGCATTTCAACCTAACCACAACCGCTTAACTTTAGATCGCGATACAGTAGATTTATTATTGAGCGTGTTTTAGCCCTGTTGCAGTTCAAAATAAAGATGTATTAAGAAATTCATTGTTATGATTTATGCTATCCTAAAATTGACAATGTTGTCACTACCCAAATTGTAGTTAGTGAAATATTTAATGTGTTTAGGCGTATCTGAATTGTTTGATTTTGTAACGTCAATATCAGATAAGTTGTGGTTAGTTTGAAATGTAACGTGACCCAGAAATATAAGTCGTGAGGAATTCAATTATTGTAAGTAATTAATAAGATGTTTTAATGAATGCCATGTTAGTGATTGATGCGTATCACGAAGTAAGTGTTTCCTGATGGCTTTGGCGAAATTTGTTTCTGCTCCAGGCTACATTTCAATCTAACTGCTTCAGTTCTGAAATACCGTGAAGGAAAATGGCTCGAAATGTGGGTAGTTGTATAAAAACCATTAAGAGAAAAATACATATATTACTCATGGAGTAGGAATGTATTCATAAAAAAGGGGATTCTATGATTACCGTGGCGCCACAATTTGATGACAGATTTTTATGTAACTAGACGAGAAAAATTGAATGTAAAGAATAAAAGTTTTTGATATCTCGCTTAGTTCGCGAGATATCGTATCTCAAAATTGACGTTGTTAGGTTAAATTCAGCCTGGACCATATGAAAAATTTCGCCACACTCAAATTTGATGATGGATTTGTATGTAACTTGATGAGACAGAACGGAAATAAAGAATAAATGTTTTTGATATCTCACTTAGTTCCCGAGATATTGTATCTCAAAAGTGAGGGTGTTGGGGCTAAATCCGGCATGGACCAGAAAAAAAATTCACCGAAACCACTGTGTCTACACGGTGGAAATGCTCTACAGATGTTTTATTTACTTCCTAGTGATTATTGTTTGGTTGTAATACAGCCTGGACCAGAAGAAACACCACCAAAAGCACAAGGAACTATAGCTATAACTGATTTTTGACATGCTATATCTCGAAAACCAAGCCATATATATATAAAATCTTTATATTTTCGATTTGTTTTGCCAAGTTCTATAAGAATCCATCAGCAGATTGTGGCGCCACGGTAATGATAGAACTTCCTTAAAAAATCTTGCGAGTGATCTTAGTACATTCGTTGCTGCAATACTATCGTTGGCGGTGTAGATAGTTTAGAATTAACGGCCATTACAATCACAGACTAACTTTCGTTTTGCGTTATATCTAAGGTACATTTCTTTTTGCTATAACATGCACTTTATCTGGAAATATATGTCCTCAGGAAATTCCCGACCTGAAGGATTATTGATTCTCAGTATGCCCTTACTGGAATGTTAGTGATAATGTTTCACGTAGCTTTAGTTTCTTATATTTCATATATTATACAGTGTCCTACAAAAAAAAAAACTTTTGAACATCAGTTTGAAAACCGCATCTAAGGTAATAACTAAAAGAAAGCAAAATTTTTAAAATGCAATCTATATATTTTACTTCTCTGCATTAATATTTGACACTAAAATAAAAAGAGTAAATCATTTGAAATTTTATTAACTGCTTCATTGTAATATCCTCTTCACGTTTGGCACTCTCCTTTTTCGGAAAAGTTACCACAAATTAAATTAAAAATGCCAAAATATGAGAGAGACGCCCAACTATTAGATGGCTCTGCAAAATTAATGAAGATCTATTGAAAAGTGGGTTAAATCCTTTATTGTAATGTTTTCTTGCCATTTATTCTTCTCTCCGTTGTAAAAGATCGCACAAAATTTACAAATAAAAAATATTTGTCTGAGATGTAGTAGGCCCTACAACAACGATTGCCATCTTAGAATCGGTTCAAGCGATCGGCGATAATGCATTGCTTCCGTTGTAAACAAATACCCAGTTTTTTAGATGGATGCCGCAGAACAATTTTCACAAACATTATTTTTCTTGGTCTAGGCAGAATTTCAACCAAACCATGACCTTTATGAAAAAACGAGACTGTTTATGTTGATTCCTGTGCCGATAATTTTTGTGTCATTTTTACAGTGCTGGCAAATTTACACAGTTGCGCAGAGTCATATATTTCGGCATTTTTAACATAACATGTGGCAATTTTTCCAAAGAAGGAGAGTGTAAGATGTGAAGAGGTCATTTTGTGGAGGTAAATACTTCAAATTTCAAAAGGTTAGTACCAGTTTCGGATTGGTGGAGAAAGAGGCAGACTATTCGCATTTCTACACACATCAAGATCCGCGCGTGCAAAGCAGTGGGTAAATGGTAGTATTTCTATGAGACTCTTCCACAAACCTTTCCCCTAGCCCATTATTATTTTTTTTTTTAAACTGTACAGTTGATTTTAAGCATCCTTCTATAGCACCATATTTCAAAATGATTCAATTTTCATTCTTCGTGGTATTTCTGAAGTCCATGCTTCACCACCATATAGTGCTGTAATCCACACATAGAGTTTTGAAAAGTTCTTTCTGAATCTTAGATCAATATTGAAACTAAAAGATTTCTTTTTCAAGAAGGCTTTTGTCACTACTGTTGTTCTGCTTTCAACATCATTCCTGCTTCAACCATCAGTTATAATTTTACTTCCTAAATAACAGAATTTACTTAATTCACCTATTGTATCCAGTCCTATTTTTATGTTTAATCTATTATTGCTACCATTTCTGCTACATTTCATAACTTTTCTCTTGCTTTGTTTTATACTTAGTCCAAAATTTTCCTTCAGTATTTTGTTCATGCCATTCAGTAACTTCTGATAATCCTGTCTGTTCTGCAAACAGGATAATGTCGTCAGCAAATCGTGGTATACTAATTTTTTTCTGTTTGAACACTAATGCCATATTCAAATTTTTCTTTCATTTTCTTTGTTGCTTCCTCAATATCCAAGTTGTATATTAACGGGGATAGACTGTATTCTTGTCTCTCATCCTTTTAATTGATACATGTCTCTCATGATTCTCTGCTTTTATTATAGCCATTTTGATTTTTTACATAGATTGTAAAGTATTCTTTTATCTCAATATTTTAGACTTCTTTAAAATTTTGAGCCTCTTCTCCCATCTAACAGCTTTTTCTAATTCAACAAATGCCATAAAAATATCTTTGTTTTTCTTGATCGGCACCTTAAGTATTAACCTTAAAGCCAGAATTGCTTTTTTTGAACCACAGTTTTTCCTAAACCCAAACTGATCTACACCTACTATCTCTTTTACTATCCTTTCGAATCTTCTGGGTATATTATCCTAATCAGTAAATTTGGAGCATGTGATGTTAGATTTATAGTTTAATTACACATTTTCCTGCCTGTTCTTTCTTTGGAAGTGTGAGGGTAATACTTTTATTAAAATCTCGCATTTCATAACTGTTTGATATCATTTTGAATAATCTTTGGATTCCATCTTTTCATAAGGATTTCAGTAGTTCTGTAGGAATCTCATCAATTCTAGCTGCCTTATTTGATTTCAAAACTTTCAATGATTTATCAAATTCTGTCCTCCGAAGGCATAAATGTCAGCAATGCTTTGTTGTTCAAATTAACCTTATCATACAGTTTCTCTATCGGTTAACTATGTCTTCCAAGTTTAAAAGACATTTCCAATTAACAACTTTAATGTTTATACATCTTTTCTTTAAGAATTCTGTTTTACCCTCCTGTAGGCCACATCGACTTTACCTATGACTATTTCTTTTTCTACTTCTTCACACTTTTCTTGCAGTCACTTTTAGTTTGACTTCTTCCATTTCATGTTTATTTTATTTCTAAAATGTCCATACTGCTCTCTCGTGCTTCATCCTGAGCATTTTAGTACCTTCTTCTCTGACGATCAAAATTTCTTCTGTAATCCAATGTTTTATGGCAGCTTTATTCCTAAAGCCTAATGTTTCTTTACCAGTGTTGATTGTTTCTCTCTTCAGTGTATTCCATTCATCCTCAGTTGAACTCCTTTCAGAGTTATTTCTGAGACCCATGTTTACCATCTCTGCAATTTTTCTCTCCTGTTACATTGTTTCAATTTGTTCACTTCCAGTATGTTCTGTGTGTGTTGCTTCTCTATTTTTTTTGAGTTTCAACCGGCGTTTCATAGTTATCAGATTGTGGTCAGAGTCTGTGTCAGCTCCTGGGAATGGTTTACAGTCCTGAACTTAATTCCTGAATCTCTGTTTGAGCATGCTATAACGTAGCTGATATCTACCTAAGTCCCCTGGATGTTTCCAGGTGTATGTTCTTCATGCATAATTTTTAAATAGTGTTTTTACTTCAATGAGTTTATATTTTTCACAAAATTCTAACAACCTTCTTTCTTGTTCATTTCTTTCCCCTGAACCAAAACTTTCCTTTTTTTCCTTGACCCATTACCGCATTACAGTCACCCATGATTATTAAATTTTCTTTCTCCTTCGCATATTGGATTAATTCTTCAATTTCATCATAATTTTCTCTATTTTTTCATCATATATTGCTTTGACATTGGCCTATACCCTTGTACTAAAGTTGTTAGAGCAGACTTAGTTTTGCTCTCATAAAAATAATGTCACTAAACTGTTCATATTAATACATCGGTTTCCCTACTGTCTTGTTAATTACAAATCCCACCACAGTTATTCCACTGACAGCATGTGTGCTAATTATTCTGTTTTCCCCAGGCCAGAAATCCCACCAACATCCGACTTAAATCATAAGTTTTCTAATTTACCTGCCCTATTCAGACTTCTAATGGAGATCTGATTAGGTGACTATTTTCCCTCCGAAATATTTTGTGTGGCCGACCCCTTTACAGTTGGCCGCACGGACGACAGTAGAGTTTTATGCCACGTTGTCACTCCGGGTATTTATTAGGGCGCTAATAACCTCGACGTTGACGCACCCTAAAGCCCAAATAACAACAACAACATCCGAAATATTTTACCCAGGCAGAAACAGTCATTCTATTTATAATTTGAGAAGTTTACATGGCCTATGTATACCTTTGGGTCGTTAATGCAATGGCTTCCTGTTGCCTTAAGTATCCCCATACCATTGATGATTTCTAATTCACCTGCCTTCAGGGGCCGTTTCCAACCCCAAAGGTAAGAGGGTGCCCTGGACCATTCCCCACTCTTCTGCCCTCCTTTCATGAGGGCAGTGGGTGATGTCTTATACTGGGATCTATTCAGCTGCCAGAACCTCCTCCATGCAAACGGGGTGCAGTTTGTGAAGGAGAGGTTGAAATTTTGTTCATAATTCCAGCATGATGTGGTAATTTTTGGAAATAAATCTAGCCGCTTCCCTTCACAACTACTACCTCTATTGTATTTAGTACCAGAAGTAGACATCCCATACCGTCTCTCAGATATTGGTTTTGTAACACAGTACCTTTATTTTCCAGATACATGCCTTCAGAATCCTCTTTCAAATGCAATACTTCAATATCATTCTTTACAACCTTTTTCATAGGCATTCGACTCGGTGAGCCAGAAAACTGTACTGAGCTTAGCCAAACATGGTGCAGACACAGCCTATAATGGAGTGCTCCATAATATGTCTGGCACGTCCTCGGCCTTTGTCACCATCAGGGAATCGATTAGAGACATGAATCCATGCGACTTATTAATAATAGATTTACGTTATTAACTACTTTAAACAAATATTTATAATTCATACTTTACACCAGCAATTCTCTTCTTGGTACAATTACTTATTTTCAAAAATCTCTGGCTAATAAGCTGCTATTTCTGGCATTTATCTTCACCTTGTGCTGACACCACAAGCTAGTGCCTAGAGCCATCTAACTGTTGAGATCTCCCCCCCCCCACATTCTCCACCGAATGCAATCCTGTAACACAACATTACATTATACGCAAACAGTCTACTGTAAATGGACAACGGAATGAGTCATTAAATAAATTAACAGCTGTTTTAACAGAAAACTTTCCTGTAACTCTCCTATTTTCACTTCAACCTTCCCTGATACTGCATTTACTTCCATGGTTCTTTGCTATCTAGCTTTTATGAATTCCTCTAACCAGGAAATTACATCATAACCCAGTGATCACCGCAGTTCTATCATTCATTCCATCAAGTGTCTTGGAAGTATCCAGTGACACATTACCAACTTGATCTTTATTACAAGGAGTATGAAATGGAAGTTAAAAATTGACACATTAGATCAAGAAAATGATTAGTTAACATTTGTATAATGCCAGACAAATTCAGTATTAAGAAAAGGAACTACTTGTAAAAATAAGTGCTAGAATACAAAAGAGAAATTTGGTCTGAGCTCCTTGTTGTAATTCAATAATTATCTGAATTCCAATGGCAAACATGTAAAAACGATCCATCAGGTTGTAATTATACAATGTTAAAATCGTTACTGTCCCTACCTTAAAGGAACTTTGCACAGCAACTTTGTTAGTACAGTCGCCAGACTGGGAATATCCGGGATATGTCTCTAGAGAGAAAGGAGAATAAATGAAGTTTTATCACACCTTGATGACATTCGCTGTTTGTCACAGTGTGATTAATTAGTATTAATTAAACAATCTCTCCCGGATGGCCATCAATCAATAAAATTAGTTTCAAGTATCTGAAGATTTCAATGTTCTTTAAGTGTGAAGCACTTTTACCTTCAAGACAACTGTTTATAGTTCACTGTCCCCACTAGCACTGTAAACCTGCAAATGACCACACTCAGATCCTCCATGCGACTAACTGACATCGCCCAGCTCACGGCAGGGGTGCCAACTGTCGCACACACAACAGTACCATTAACTTCTACTGTTAAAAGGTCCATGAGCAATGTTACTTATTCCATTTTTTTAACATAATAAAAATAGAAAACAGCGCAGTCCATCAATCAAAAGGGATAAAAATAACCAAGCAGTATGAGTGATGGCATTTAAGTGCTGCCTTAGTGGACATAAAGAACAACAGTTGAGATGTCAAATCCTACTGATATGTGGCCTTTTGTAGTTTTTGTTATCAGGAAGTTAATCAGAATCCTTAAAAAAATAAGAAAAAGAGATCCTGATTGTGGAATAGACATAGGATCTCCATTTGGGTTTTATTGCTTTGATAAGTTTATTATGAGAGGTCATGACCTTCAGCCAACTGATTTCAATCAGCTTCAAAATTCTGGTGGCAAACCACCCAAAACTGAGTCCAGTAAAGGAATTTAGGTAAATAATTCTAATTTTACTAAAAAAAAAGACCAAAGTTCATGTGACTGTATCACTTTTAAATTAGGAGAAATCAAAAGATAATAAAAAGTTGAGTAATTTCATAATTGTATATAAGCTCTGCAAGCTAATAGTTTTTGAGAAACAGCAGAAAACATTATTTTCAACTGTGGCTTTTACTCCAATATCAAGCTATGAAGGACATCACCTGGATTTCCATGGGACCTATGGTTATGATCAATGTCACGATGCCAGCTGTGGACTAATTGAAAATTATTGCTGACCACTTGCAGTCCTACATGCTTCATGGCTTTCACAATGGTGGTGGCATCTTCTAACACCATATACCATCAATGTCACAAGACTAGAATCATGTTAGTGTTTTGTAGAGAATGATGGTGAACTCTTGTTAATCTCTTGGCCACCAAATCCACCTGGTTTCTACCTGATAGGACACATCTGGGACACTATTGGACACCAGCTCTGCACTCCCAAACTAGTAGCATGTAATTTAAGGAAACTGTGTGACCTGTGTATAAGCATCTGGTTCCAGATACTTTCAGGAACCTACTGAGATCTTTTAGAATCCATGCCATGGCAAATGGCTGCTGTATTGCATTCCAAAGTTGTACCAATTTGTTATTAAGCACCGAGCATGGTTGGTGTATGGATAACGCTCTGGCCTCTCATTCAGAAGGACATGGGCTCGAATCTCCATCCAGGCATCAAGATTTGGGTTTTCCATGCTTTTTCCCAAATCACTCCAAGCAAATGCTGGGATGCTTCCATCAAAAGGCAAATTCTTTTTCATTCCTTGTCCCCCCCTTCCTCCAACATCCTTTTGTGCCTTCCTCAATGTCGACAAGGTGTAAAGCCATAAGCAAAAAAAAAGTGCTATTAAGCATGTGTTATTTGTGTTTTGGTTCATCAGTGCAATTCTTTCACTCATGGTCTGTCTTGACATTCACACTGCACAATATGAAATTTATACTTAAAACACACAAAAAAAAGAACAGAGAAATTTCCTGCACTCAACACATTTAATGAAAAACACCTGGATACTGGAACATATTTCGAAACTGATAGTTTTTGGGAAACATATCTCCTTCACATTGAAGAGAAAATTTTGTACCAGAAGTAATGTGCCTGCATATCATGCATAACATAATATGGAATTAAAATTGATGCTTTTTAAAGCAAATTTCAAGAGCACAATAGAATGGAAGGGATAAAGGGCACTTACTTGTGTGAACAGAGCCCAGTCAGGTAAACAAAATAGATTCCAATGATTCCTCACAAAAATATACTTAAAGTAACATACATCACACCATGTGTGTGCTTGTGAAGAAGTACATTTCGTTGACAAAATGTTCAGTACTGACAGACTTGAACTTGGGACTGCCATACCCACTTGCTACCACCAGAGTATGGAGCAAATTGCAATAAACTGAACATTATTGCAGTATAAAAACACAAAATATGGTAACAGACCCTCTAGTAATAAACCACATAACAGTGGACAACAGAAAAGTAAAAATAGTAGACCAATTTAAATATCTGGGTGAAATTATAACATATATGTTTAATGAAATACCTGCTTGGCAAGAAAGAACTAACAAAATGATAAAAGCTCAAAAACTAACATGGTCTTCATACTACAAGAAATGTCTGTTGATCAAAACAAAGTTGAAACACTAATACAGTGGTTCAGCGAGAGGGAACATACAAAAGCGAAACTCTTTTTAAAGTCGCTCAGAAAAACAGAATTGACAAAATTTTACTAGTGGAGAGAAGAATAGCCGGAAGATGCATAAATAACAAATATCAAAAAGAGAGACAATTGTGGATAGTGCCAAATGAGGTGGTGTACAGGGAACTGGAGCCCATCATGGATATTATACATAAGAAGAGAATTTCTTTCCTTGTTCATGTCATGAGGACACCAGAAACCAGATTAACAAGAAGAAGAATAGAAAAACTTTGGAAGTTGAAGCAACGGGCGGAATGGATCAAGGAATTTAGATAGGATATTGAAGAACTAGGTATAATCCTGGGTGATCTGCAGAACAAAACAGAAAAACTCAAACAATTGAAAGACAAGAAAATAAGATTTAATTAAAAAATAGACAAATGACACACAATGAAGAGGGTAATTACAGATTAGGAAAGACAAAGATCAAAACAAATGAAAAGGTACTGGGCAATTCGGAAAGAACTGAGCATGCACATGCCTAAGTAGGCAACCAGAAAATGAATTACTAAAGTGGCTCAATGAGGGCATAAAAGCCTAATAATAATAATAAGCCTCAACCGAAAATCACATTTTCTCCAGATTATTAACTTGAAGACTCTATCTATATATATTTATCTTCCAATTCCACCTAGTGCAAAAATAGTGAGGCAACATGACCTTTGTCCTTAATTTTAAAAAAGAAACTAGGAAGTGTGGACCTAAATTCCTTTAAAGAATTTGGTTTGGATGGCTCTAAAACACTATGTTGAAGCCGATTTGTTGGAGATTGTGACCTCTCCTTATGAGATAAAGTAGGGTTGAGTGCACGATTGACACATCACCTGAAATCATTTAAAGAACACTGACCTCAAAACCAAGTAGTGCCTCTGGGCAATGATGGTCTAATTTCAGATGACAGAGTATTTAAAAATAATTATCTTGTAGGATTTTGAAGCACATGGATTCCGTGTTCTCCACCACATGACTAGTTAAGATGCATGAAGTATAGAAAGGTATGGAAGCAAAGAAGGTGTACGCAGTAAAATTACTATTAATTCACAGAAATTGAATAATTATATGAGAGAAGATGCAATTTACAATTTGATGAGATCTGTTTTAAGTTCAGTATAAAAATATTTGAATGCTAATCTGTACCAAACATATTTGCCCCATGCACAGGGTCAAGTAATAAATTCTTTCAGCTGTTCAACAATCAACATGCGATTTCATTTGTTTGATAGTTAGGAGTGAAGTGCAAGTCATCCAAGTGTAGGACAATGTATTATTATTGAATATCTTTGAAAACCATTAAAATTTGTGAAAGTCTTAAAACAGTTGGGTTGGGAAATGTTTTATCTTTTAGAGCATCCAGATTCATTTTTACCAAATTAACATAATATCATTGTGAATGTCAGTGTTTTGCATGTCATTAGAGAGATAGAGAAGTATAAAAAGAGAAAAATGGGCTTACATCATTTCATGTTGGCTTCCATCAAAGCTTATCAGTAGTGGCACATGGTTTCATCATATTTACCTTGATACAGATAGTATGGGCCAACACTGAGAACTCCTAGGGTCTTTGGTGTGATTTAAATATTTTGTTTAATGGTATCTTGGCTTCAGTTGTAGACGCTACTGCCAACCCTTTCTTCTTGATTTTAGATTGCTCTTTTCAAAATCTCTAGCTTATGGAGAGAGGTACAGCTTCCCAAAGATGTTAAATTGTTGAATGTCTCACCCAACCCTAAAGATTAGGTTTTTCTTTCTGCAAGGTTGGTTTTAAAACTACTACTCT
This sequence comes from Vandiemenella viatica, assembly GCA_031002005.1. Lineage (NCBI taxonomy): Eukaryota > Metazoa > Arthropoda > Insecta > Orthoptera > Morabidae > Vandiemenella > Vandiemenella viatica. The sequence continues at coordinate 106,745,331 of JARYHS010008075.1, read as the reverse complement.
TTTCTCCAGCCAGGAGGGGGTGATTTTAGGTGAATGCCTTTTAAGTGCACCCTTTCGCTGCCATTCTCCCACATACCCTTACATTCAGAATAAATTATTTCTGTATTCTTATTGCTCAAAATATGCTTGCCCACACTCTCATCACAGCAAAAACAGATTATTTAATTCCTATTAACTACTTAATTCTAAACCACTATTAACTATCTTAAATGTAGTTGCACTGTTCTTAATACTTTACACTTTTTACTGCATTCTCTTATTCAATCACAGCAAGTGTATGGTCATGCCTTAAAAAATCGAAAAAGGAAGTGAAATTATGTTCTAATAGGCAAAAGAAGTACGGGAGATGTTAAGTTTGACTGAACGTCAGCAGGAAAAAGTCAGATTCCTCAAAAACTTTGTATGGTAGAAGAGGAGAAATCATTGTGTTTCTTGAGATTTTCAAAATTAACACTATTACATTAATTAAATTTGGTATGGTGAAAAACTTGTTTTTTTTTTTCAATTTAATTAGGACACAAAAAACTAATGAATTTTGTTGCCAACTTCTGTAACAGAAAAACTTGATAAAAAGAAACATAAGTCTTTTTTACTTGTCAGTAAAATTTTTTTTAATTAAAGCAACAGGACATTAAATAGAGATATTTCAGACTAACAGTTGTGAATCCTGTTCTATAGGCAAATTATTAGTTTAGTAGGTTTGACAGAACACAGGCTACTTTCATAATATTATAGTCCAAATTAATTTCACATTTGTTCCAAAGCTATTTATTGTTTGTCATAAAAAATATGTACCAAATTACAAATGTATGTGTTGCTAAGCTTCTGTAAATTGTTGAAATTTCTAGGGAACGCTGATACGTGTGTTTGACACATCAAGTGGATCAATGATAAATGAACTGCGGAGAGGTGCACACACTGCTAATATTTATTGGTAAGTTTTATTTGGTAACACTGCTATATGAATGTCTCGGGAAAATATAAATAAGTTAAATAAAGCAATACTTACTATTCTGGAATACAAGTTTGGATTCAGTGTGCCTTGTTCAAATACAGACTTTACTTATTTTACATTATGGTAGAGGAAAAATTGAATAAAAATGTATGGCAACATATATAGTTTCTGTAGTGAATTGCTTATATCCAATGACAAGCTCAGAAAACATTAGTGTTGGTCAGGTTTTGGCACATACACAGGTCCTGCCTGCTTGGCCTATTACGCTTCTTAAAATTTATTTTTCCTTATTAGTAGTGTACTAAAAGTTATATCATCATACTTCAAGTGTTATTTAAATTTGACAGAAACAACATTTCATGAATTTTATAAACACAACACCATCCAGCTGGACACCCAAGAGGATTACATTGCATCAGTACACCGGGAAAGTCTCCACTCACACATTTCACGAATTAGTTTTCAAGAGGAAATATTTTGCATTGTATATTGCAGGAAGAACTAGACAAATAAATTTACTTCATAGAAGTTGATATACTCAGATTTAGGTTTTGAATTTATGATTTTAGGCTGATGATTCATAGGTTTTAAATTTTTTGCAGACTAATGTTTCACTGTCTTGATATTGGGTCCAGAGAACATATTTTTGTTATGATTTTATTGAGTCTGCTTAATGATTTCTTGCTAACATTAAAACATGATCGGTAGTGGAGCAATGTGAACAAAGTTTCATTTTAACTGCATTTATTTATACTGGATGTCAGAACCAGCAAAAAATGAAAAAACCGAAAAACTCCTCCTGATGTAGTAAAATGTTGTGAATAAAATTGTAGATGAAGAATTTGTTTCCTTATCATGTATATATTCTTTATACTGTTGATTATGGACAATATAGAATCTGGAATCAAGAAGACAGTGTGGCAAGACAGTATTATATCAGGTATATGTGCTGAAGGTTTAATAGAAATGGACAGGCAGTGGCATATTTAATGTGTGTTACATTGGAAGTTAACATAAAATATCCTGCAATAAGAAAGTTGAAAGAAGTCATAAACTTATTGGAATTACAACTAAAAAGACGTTATACAAATGCCGATTGATAGTAGGATTTCACATGTACTATGTAGAATTTTGTTTTTAATATGTTTTCACTACACAAGACCATCTGGCTTTCATTTAATCAATGTATCAAGGAATAGTGAAGAGCCATCCTTTTTGAGATTTATTCAGGCCATCAAACCATCAAACTGTTCATTTGCCAGGAGATCATAACATATCACAGTCTATTGATAGAGTATATATATATTATCAACTCTTAAGCTGCATGCCATCAAGAGCCTTTTCCTCTAAATGCTTCAGGCACAGGTTGGAAATTACTGCTCATTGTGTGTAAAATTATAAATACTAGCACCTGTTTGATAAACTAGCCAAGCACAGGTCAAGCCCTGCACAATTAGGGTTTGATACACTTGTGACCTTAATAGATTGCATGTGGTAGGTCAGATGGCAGTCACTTGGTACAAAAATCGGTTCTTGACATATGACATTGTACTTTGGCTGAAGAAAACAGCTGATTTTTGTTGGAACAAAGGAATTAAAGGAGTCCACTGCAAAGATGGCAGTTAGAAGGATGTCAGACATGTGCAGAGTATTGCCATAGTAGAGTAGACAAACCTACCAGTTCCACTGAAATTGTCCAAATAGTAAAATAATTAAAGGTGAAATTGTCCAGGTTCACAGGAGGTAATTCACAAATATGTGTAACACAGTTTCAGTATTCTTGCAAGTAGATAAGACACTTGGCGAGGAGGTGGGAAGTGATCACACAGATGCAAGATAATTTATTTAGGTAATAAAGAAAGTATATTAATATATTACTTTACAATTAATATATTAATTCACATTATAGAAAATTAATTAGTGAAATTCAAATGTAATGTGAATTATAGGCTTGACATGTTGTAAATATTCATTCAGATTTTTGTAAAAGGTATATAGACTCACCTGCCATATTCCATAGTATGTGTGTCTACCATCACACTACACCACATTGTCACTCACACTGCTAGTGCAATTCTTATTAAATTTATTTTTCTAATACCTAGTGGTTAGGAAGCAGTCCATTTTGAATAAAGAGCAATTAAAATGATCGAGTATTACTATACGGAAAATGAACTGCAAAATAAAAACTTGTTTGTTTTGCTTGAAACTTACAAATTGTGTTAAATGTATTTTTTGTGCTTGTTGTTTAATACAGTATATGGTTGATACAACATTAAAATGTCTAGGTAATAGCATTTTAGAAAAATATGTGGAAACCAAAATTGTCAAAAATATACAATTTTCTAGTAAAAATTAGATAGGATAGGGAAAAATACCCATCACTTACCACAGATGAAGGAAGGAGGGGCGAGAAGAACACGTAAAAAACACAAAAACAAACAAATTGCACATTATTTTTGCATGAGCCTTAATTATGTGAGAGGTAAGACATATGGCAGGAGGAAAGATGTGGTCACATCCCGACCTGCCACGTTTCCATTATCCATATTTTCTATTAAAAAGACAGATTTGATAAACTCTAACCAGTATGCAGCGATAGGATTATTTTTTGATCAGATTTAGTTATGCTACTTACCTCTACTTGGAGGACATTGTACCAACAAGTTGAGCACTTAAAGAATTCTGTAAGTACAAGGCAAAGCAGATTAGCTCCTTAAGTTTTATTATGAGATGATCCACTAGTACTGTATTGTTCTTAACAGCAGTTATTTATCTTATCAGCATTACAAAAAATTAGTTTTGATTGAGCTAAAGCCCCAGTGGTAATTTCCTTACTTATATAACTCACATTCCATTAATTTTTATCTAAAACCCTTTCTCTATTTCATTTAAATTATTATTACTTATTAAAGAAAAATTTCTCACTCCCTTATGTCTGAAATCAATTGCTAGTGTATGGTGATGAACATTGCTTCTCTTCTAAGTACTATTCCTAATTCTTGTACCAATAGTTATGAGCACATTGTGCTTCCATGAGGGCATGTTATTTAACTTATTCTTGATGTGAGCCATCACTACCATAGTTTCAGTAACCGAGTAATTGTGATGTCACTTGTCTTATAAACTAATTCTCAGTTATGGGACTGGGTAAAGTTGCTACTTTGCTCAAAAGTCCCTGCAATTAAAGAACACAACAGCATGAGAAAATTCAAATTAAAGTAATTTAATTTATATAAAATCACTTAAGGAACACCTTTTCTAGGCGGGTCTCATGGTGGTTTACCTTTTTGACAAACCACTTGATGATTTTGTTGTCTTTCTATACCTAAAGGCTTCAAGATGTGTGCCAAAGACTAAAGTTCTTTATAAGAAACTGCTGAAGATACGCGTAATAGAGTTACAGCAAACACTAACACCACAGGTGTAGAGTGAAAAGCTGCACTTGCTTTGGGTCAGAATTTGTCATCATTCTACCAGCAAATAGGAAAAATGTCACAATTCTCATTTCTTGTTCCACGATATGAGGACAAATTCAGAAAGGGACTAACTCTATCTAAACATCTTGGAGATATTTAAACAGGTGATTCGGCTAGCAAGATTGAGGAGAAGATGGGTTACAGAGAAAACACTCAAATGATGTGCAGTGTAACATCTGACAAAGTATCCGATATATTTACATACTTGTTTTGTTGACCATGACTCACAGAATTTGAGTGTTTGTGAAGGTTGTCCTGACCATTATACCAAATTTTTCTGATATAATGACCAAGGCTAGCAGATAAGCAGTTAATACACAAGCCAGGCAATTAAGATGATGCAAGTTTGATCCCCAGTCCAGCTATTCAGATTTTGGTTTTCCACATTTCCCAAAAATGTCTCAGTTACCAAGATGCTTCCTTTGAAAATTTATGATCAGAGGCCTTCACATTCCTTGGTGCCAATCCTCTTTCAGCTTAATGACATCAACTTAATGTCCTAAGAAAGAAAATACTTGTGTAGTAATTTGTTTGGATGCTGTCTTCTATATCATCAGAGTTCCACGGATGGCCACATAGGAGTCTGGACACCATCACTTTCAACTTTTCATTGCATACATGCACTTATGTACCCATGCCTTACATGATTGTGTAATGTTAGTAACAGATGGATAGACTAACAACTCACTTCTCTGCAGTTAGCGCTACTTCCAAGACTAAACTGTCAGTTGTTAACCTGTCTCATTCCTGGTTCTGTTAGAACTACGAGTGATGCCTCTACAGTGGCTAGAGCTAACCCTGGTAATGTTGAGCAATGCTAAAACCTTCGGGTTGGGTAATTTCAGAGGGAAGCAGAGGCGTTAGGCAGACTAAATCTCACAATTGATAGCTTCAGGCGTTTATTGGCAGCTTCGGTCACAAATGTTATGTGGCTCAAACAGCTTGAGCTATTGTTAAGTCCCAAAAGATAGCAATGCAATAAGTTTAGCTTACTTTGTGTGTGGTGAGGAGCTGCCACAGCCAGCCAACACTGTCCCATGGCACACACTATTTTCATGGGTCGACCGACCAATCTATCTGTACTGCCCAGTGACGGGCTTATATACACTACCCCCCGCTGATTGGGGTAAACATGTTTTAAAACAGTGACTCATGTAATTGGGTTGCCGACTTGGCACAACTCACTGGCTGGCACGTTACAAACCTGTACTCTTCTATCCCATCTGTATCATAACTCTCTGTACTCTCCAGAAGCACCACCTTTCCATGTACCCTTATATTTAATGGTGCCATCCTATTTTGAAGAACACTCCGCTGGTGGTTCGACATTGCCACTCATGTCAGTGAACCTGGGTATCAGGACTACATGGAATCCAGCCTCAAGAAATTCAAACCACTATCCACACTTGACCCACCACCTATTCCCCAGAACCATCCTGTACAAATTTTTCAGGAATTCTTATCCTCTAGTTTCCAACACCAGCAATCTTAGTTCAGCCAAAACACATGCCAGGAAATAACTTTCTACTAACCCGGACCTCATCATCCTTCCAGTAGATGGGGGTTTAACCACAGTAGTTATGAATCCAAGTGACAGTGGCTGAAGTCCTTACTCAATTATCAGACGCCAGCATTTACTGCTGCCTCACCAAGGTTCCTACACCTCTGTCAGCAAGAAATTTCTGTAGTTTATACAGTTCAATGGACCCAGTCAAGTTCTCCCTTCACAGTCCATTTCACTTTTTATTCCTCAAAATCTGCATACCCCTACCATTCACCTCTTTCCCAAAATCGCATAAGCCTAGCTATCCCAGATGCCCCACTGTTGTGGCATATGGGTCTCTGACTGCTGCTGGACCAATTTCTACAACCTGTAGTCCTTTTTTGTCTTTCTACTGTGCCCACACCTCAGTTCTTCTCACTCCATCCTGATGACAATTGATGATTATATTGGTCAACCTCTGCTAGAAGTCATTTTACCTTCCCCAGCTTTTACTTACTTGGTATATCATACATAAATTACTATTTTAAAACCATCTCTCATTACAAATACTATAATTTACTTTATATGTTACTGATTTTGTTAGATCCTCCTAGCAAAACGAGTATATTTTGTGTCGCCTTTTATACATTAAATGATATCTAATGTGTACTCTCCTGTCATATTTTGTTCAAGTATTACTTCCTTTTACCTGAAAAGGAAAATTCTACTCCACCTTTCTTTCTCTCATCTGTGTAGAGAGATTCATCAATTTTTTGACCAATATTAATCACTTTGAGTTTCACTTGAATACACATTTGCTTTGTAGGCTCACGTACATCATGCTGTACTCATCTTATTATTTCTTCTTGGCTGCAGCCATAACAATGTTCATTACAATTCATCTTTCTGGCAGCTTAATGTTCAGCTATTCAATATAATAACTTTTGCAACTCATCTTATACCACTTTCCTTACATCTCTTTCTTGTTTATCTGTTCTCATGTTGTATAAAACGTTTCCTTGTCACCAGATCTCCTGTGACTCTTTATTCTGTGCTGTCAAGGATTCTCCAAAATAGTATTCACACATATAACAAACTACGTTTACATACAGACTTGCAAGTTGGCATGAGATATATATGCCCCACCATTTGTATCGACTAATAGTGCAACACTTAGGTGACACATCAAACACAATTATCATGCTATATCAATTAATATGAGCCTACTTTTCATTTTATCCAAGTTCATGGTAAATTACTCTTATCTCCCACAAATGACAAGTCCTACCTGTTTGGGAGAAATCGGTGTATACTTCTTTAATTTTCTTCATTTGTCCAATCCAGGTGGCGTGACATGAATTAAGTAAATTCTTAATTCACGCTCTTGTAACTTCAGTGTCAAACAATTAATTTAATCAGCTAGTTTGGCATGTTATTTTCTGGAAGGTTATATTTTCACTTACAAAAATTCTACTCCACCTTTCTTTCTCTCGATATTAATCCCTTTGAGTTTCACTTGAATACACATTTATCTTCAAATTGTCTGTTATGCAATCCTAAACTTCTTTTTACTGTTCGTCACAACCTGTCTGCTCTCCTCCTTTCTTCAGTTGCAGTTTTATAGCAACCTTTCCCAGATGACTCTTTGGATTTAGATCTAATACCTACCCCATATATCTTTGTTTTTTCTCCTACACTTCTAATTCCAGATCCTCTGTTATGACCTATTCATAACCAACTTAGTTATGTGTAATTTATTTATTCATCGTGTTTCTCTGAATTATTCCTTCACCTCTGTCTGTGTCCTTCATCTCTTTTAATGCTTCCTTGATATGATTATCTCTTTTTAGCTTAATACTTCAGGTGTTGACATTTGTTCTTCCTTTTAAGACGTCTTCATATGAATCCTTGGTAAAGTAATTATGTAAACTACATTTACACAAGCTATTGGCAGTTATTTTGTAGGTACCTTAGAAATAAATTCTTCCACTCTCTCGAAGAATTTATTTCTAAGGTATCTACAAAATAACTCCCAGTAGCTTGTGTAAATGTAGTTTACATAATTAATTTACCATGTATGCTATGACTGTACATATCCTGGTGTATGTGTTATTTTGTTATGCAACTCTTTATGGTACCATGTATGACTGTACATATACTGGTGTACGTATTATTTTGTTCTGTATATTGACAACTTTCCATATTCCACAGAGCCAGTTTCTTATATTGGGATCAATGGAAAATTAATATATTGTATTGTATTAGTCACAGATATACAATCACATTCCTCTTCCCATGTCCAATAATATCAGATTCTACTGAGATCATTTGACTACATTCTTCTTCCATGGTGCTCCCCGATATACTAGTTTCTCATAAAATGTTTTGCTTTTCTTCATTACTCTCTACCTAACATTTCTTTTTGCTATCCAAAATTAATTCATCTCATGTACTCTCAACTACAAATCATTCTTTCTCCACAACCCCATTTATATTTTAATTATTCTTACGTTCTTACTTTTCCTTAGTCTTGAAATTGAAACATTTCCACCATTGTAGTGGTTGATCATTTGTTGTTTTCCCTGTTTTCTTATCACACTTATTTTCATGTCATCTTTTATTATCCACTTCTGTTCTAGGCGGTTCCTAATGTAATGTAACCTAAATTTTGTCATTATATCAATAAAATTTGTTCAGTGAATGTTAAGCTAGCATAAATTCTATTATAAAGTATATTTAAAGTCATTTTCAGTTTTAAAGGGATATGTTGAAGAATAGAGCGATATTAGGTCATAACGTAATGTAAACATTACCGCTATAATGTAAAATGTCTTATTTCCTAATAGAAAACATTGCCTTCATTTTCTGAGGTACTATAGTTCCCAAGAAGCAAAACGAAATAGGTCACTTGACATGTATAAAATTTTACTGAAAAGTTATCAGGTTTTGAAAGTCGAATTGAATACGTTTTGGCCAAATCAGTTAATAAATTGCTGAAGCCATAGTTTTAAAGATAGGATAATAATTTATGGCTTGAAAAATATGCAAATGTTTATTGTACGTTAGGTAAAAGTTTGAAAAGGATAGTTCAAATTTAAATATTGTTCTTGTAAGATTTAATGGAAAATGTTAAACATGTGCTTCATAGTTGAATTTTTAGGTTGGAGAAAACGATTAAATTCAGAGAATGGACTATATCCATATGAATGGAGAATTTTTCTTCAAAATCCATGCAATACTTTGGCTGAAATTGAAAAAAATAAATTAATCATAGTTTTGAAAGAAATAGCTACTTCGGGTTGATATATTTGGCTATCAGCTAAATTTCTGAAAGTACATGAAGGAAGTTAATCAGATGTCCACATCTTCATATTATATAGGAATTTTGATGAATCATTTAAAGCACTAAATATTTTTGAATAAAAATCCGTCTTCTAACAACTGTTTTTTATTGACTTGTATCTACCAGACGCGTTTCGCCCTTCTGGAGTGGGGCATCGTCAGTGGCTATAAATAACAATATTATCATCATATTTGTGTATGTGAATTATGTACATTAATTATATACATATGTTCATGCTTTAAAATTTTAACGTCTGTATGTTCAATCTGCTATAATTATTCTATATATTGTTTTATATTATCCGTGTTCAAACATAAATTCACTTCTTAATACTAAATTATCTCTATGGTTACAATCTTATGTACATAAACTCTACTTACTAAAAATTGTTGCAGCTAGTACGCCACTGAGGATGCCCCACTCCAGAAGGGCGAAACGCGTCTGGTAGATACAAATCAATAAAAAACAGTTGTTAGAAGACGGATTTTTATTCAAAAATATTTATGCAACAACTGCGGAACATGGCCTACAACAAGATTACTGTCATTTAAAGCACATTTCAGCTCTGTAACTTTAATACTTTTGGAGATACCAATTTTTTAAGTTTCACATTTTTTACTACACTAAGTTAGGTATAAGTAGGTTAGGCCTATGTATGCATCAAAAGAAAGAGATAATCCTACAGATCATTTTAAAACCACTTTGAGCTTGATAGCTTAAAAACTCTGAATGTGACAGACATTTCTCAATTCACCATGAAAACAGTATTTTACATGAAGATACAAAAATTTTGATTAGGATTGATACTTTTAAACCTTGAACTACACACCACAAAAATTTCAAATCGATTGGGACAGAAATTATTCCGATAAGATGCGGGTATTTTGTGAGAACCCAGAAATTTCTGGGTTCCCAGACCACAGTTATAAAAGAACTTTCTGGATTAGAGGAGGTGGTGGGGTTCAGTCAGCCTTGCACCAGCAAATGATGTTGAGGATGAATGTTTCTTTTCTTTTTTTTCCCAACGTCATATGTTTACACCAGCAGATTCGAGAACATGCAGCTGAAATTTGTGTCTCAGTAATTCTCATTTGTGTATCCAGTAAGATTTCATAGGGTCTGCATGCAAGAACTTTTCATTATTGTAATTACTTACTGATACCAAATTTTACTTGCAACATTTTGAGTTCACAGTGAAATAATTTTTAGTTTGACTGGAAATATAAGGTATCATTTTACTTCTTTTATTCACTAAGCAATTCGTGATTGCTATTTATATTACTAGAAATCAGGTTTTTATTTGTATTTCACATTCATCTACTGCAATTCCTTTTTAAGAAGTTGGATTTTCTTCTGTTTTTTTTTCTTCTTTTAATCAGTCCTTCGTCTGGCTTGATGCAATCCTCCATCCTTTCCTAACCTGGGCTAACCTCTTCATCTCTACATATCCCTTACATCCCACGTCCTCAATTATCTGCTTCATATGTTCTAATCTCTGTCTTCCTCTATAGTTCTTACCTTCGACCGTTCCCTCCACCAGCAAATTAACCAATCCAGCATATCTCAAAATTACCTACCAGTCTGTCTCTTCTTTCTGTAAGCTTCTTCCACAAGCTTCTTCCACAAACTTCTTTCCTCACCCATCATTTCCAAAACTCATTCATTTCTTACTTTGTCCGTCCACTTAATTTTCAGCATTCTTCTGTAGCACCACATTTCAAATGCTTCAATTTTACTTCTTTCTGGTATTCCTTAAGTCCATGTTTCGCTACCGTAAAGTGCTGTGCTCCACACATTTTTAAAAAGTTTTTTCTAATTCCTAGATCAATATTTGAGACTAAAAGATTTCTCTTTTTCATGAAGGCTCGTTTCGCTAGTGCTATTGTGCTTTTAACATCATTCCTGCTTTGGCCATTGGTTGTAATTTTGCTTCCCAAATAACAGAATTCACTTACTTCTCCAATTGTATTTGATCCTATTTTTATATTTAATCTGCTAGTATTGGTATCATTTCTGCTACATTTCATCACTTTAGTCTTGCTTTGATTTATATTCAGGCCAAATTCTTACTTCAGTATTTTGTTCATCTACATCTACATCTATACTCTGCAAATCACAAATACTGTGGGTGGCAGAGGGTGCTAAGCACCAATCCTAATTCTGCGCATTCCAATCCCGAACAGACCGAGGGAAGAAGGAATACATAAATGAATCAGTACGACATCTTATTTCTCTAATCTTATCCCTCCTGTCATTGCAACCTAAATAGGTTGGCGGAAGAAGTATTTTGTTGCACTCTTAAATTAAAGATTTTCGCATATTCTCCAGCAAATTCAAACAAAAACGACATCGTCTGTCCGCCAAATAATCCCAGCCCAACCCACGAATCAGCTCTGTGACACGTAAGGACTGTAACTAGCAGTCACGAATCGAGCGGCCCTTCTCTGTACTTTCTCTAATGTGTCAATCAATCCCTTGCGATACGGATCCCAAATTCCACAACAGTATTCCAAATGCGGACGCACTAGTGTTTTGTATGCTATTTCCTTTGTATCTCCTTTCTTGAAAACAGGAATCACCTGCGCAATTTTCCAGTCAGAAGGTACTTTTCTTTCCTCTAAAGATTTACGAAATATATCTGACAGAAATGGTTCTATTTCTTCCGCGTATTCCGAAAATACTCTTACTGGTATACCATCGGGACCCGGCGCTTTCCCCCACTTCAGGAGCTTTAATTGCTTTATGATACCTACACTATCAATTTGTACTGGATCCATCTCAAATTCAACACGCCGTGGAAAAACGGGAATGTTTTCCATGTTTTCGTCAGTGAAGGAATTTTTAAATTCGGCGTTAAATACGGTAGCCTTGTCGCGGCTGTCATCAACTTCCCGACCGTCTTGTAGTAGAACTGGCATATTGTTGTCACAACCACTATTTTTTTTACATACGACCAAAATTTCTTTGGATTTTCAATGAGGCTCTTGGAAAGTGAGTTGCATCGAAAGTCATTGAAGGCTCGCGCATCGCATTCTTGACCTGTCCTCTTGTCTCAGCTAGCTTTTCTAAATCACTCCTATACATCGTCCTTCTTGAGCGTGCATGAATCTTCCTTTGCTTTTTAAGTAACCTTTTAACTTCACGCGTATACCACGGGGGATCGTTCCCGTCCCTGATTGTCCTTTTCGGTATATGTAAGTCCATACCTTCCCTGACTATATTTATGAATCGAAGCCACATCTCTTCAACCGAGCCTCTTCCTTCTATAAAGGTAATGTATTTATCCCTCAAAAACGTTCTTAAACTCTCCTTTGGGGCCTTTTCGAACCTGTAAACGACCCTTTCTTTTTTTTTTTGCGCTCGACTGTTAATTTTACTGTAGCAATTACAGCTTTATGATCACTTATTCCCGTGGTGGTAGAAATGTCCGTAAATAATTCAGGCCTATTTGTAACGAGAATATCTAAAATGTTTTCGTTTCGTTGTCGCACCGCGTTGGTTCAGTGACGAGCTGCTCAAGATTAAGATCTGAGAAAAGGTCGAGAATAATCTCACAGGATATTTTATCCCTGCCACCAGTAACGTGGGCGTAATTACTCCAGTCAATATACGGCAAGTTGAAGTCGCCTCCTAGTATTATTCCATGATCCGGAAATTGACGAGCTATATTACTTACGTTATTTCTTAAGGCCTCAGCAACACCTACATCTGCATCTGGTGGACGATAGAAAGACCCTATTACAAGTTTTGTCCTAGCTACTTTTAGTCTAATCCATAGGATTTCACAGACCGTATCAATATTTATTTCGTTACACGACAGGTGTTTACGAACAGCTATAAATACACCACCTCCATTTGAATGTAACCTATCCTTACGGAAAACATTCATGCTATGGTTAAAAATTTCTGCTGAACTTATATCCGGTTTTAACCAGCTTTCAGTACCTAATACATATCAGCTTCTGTGCTACTAATAACGCTTTCAAGCTCAGGCTGCTTATTACAAACACTTCTACAGTTTATAACGAGTACTTTTAACGGTCGAGATTGATTTTCGCTACTCCTAACATATGGTGCCGAATTTAATTGGGCTGCCCGTGACTGTAATCCCAGTTTCGGGTCTTCCTCCCTCAGCCTAAAAAATCCCCCAATGCACTCCACACGGCCCCTGCCACCCGTGTAGCCGATTCACGTGTGTAGTGCACACCTGATCTATCCAAGGGAACCCTACACGACTCGACCCCAGGGCGAAGATCAAGGAATCTGCAGCCATGATTATCGCAGAAACGACGCAGTCTCTGGTTCAGACCCTCGACTCGGCTCTGAACCAGAGGTCCACAGTCAGTTCTATCGACAATGCTGCAGATGGTTAGCTCAGCCGAAATCTTGCGGTCATCAACCACAGAGCTCACCGTATGAGCAAGCCGCCGGAAGGAAGAGAGGATACCCTCCGACCCAAGGCGGCAAGCATCATTGGTGCCGACATGAGCTACAATCCGCAGCTGGCTACACCTCGTCCGCTCAATGGCATCCGGGATGGCCTGTTCCACATCATGGATCAGACCTCCCGGAATGCACAATGAATGGACATTGGACTTCATCCCAGACCTGTTCGCCATGTCCCTAAGGGGCTCAATGAAACGCCTAACGTTGGAGCTACCTATCACCAGAATCCCCTTCTGTGATCGCCCAGACCTAGCGGGCGGGGGGCTGGCAACTCGCTGATTGACGATTGTGGATCTGAATCAGATCCAGACAACACATCAAACCTATTGGACAGTGGTACAGGCTTGCCCTCCTGGGATTCAGACCTGTACGCCTGCCCCCGCATGCGGCGTCGACGTCCGGAAACCACACACCATCAGGTGACTGCCGCACAGGCTCCGAAGTCTCAGCCTGGACTGCAGGTACGATATTTGGCAGGGGAAACCTGTGAGAACACTAGCTTCGTCAGGGTCACCCCTTCCACATCTGCTGCAGTCACCTACGGCAGCTTCCAGCCTCGTAACTTTCGTTAGCAAAGCTGCAAGCTGAGTGCGAAGATCAGCCACCTCAGCCCACGTCTGCACACAGCAGTCACAGTCCCCTACACATATTACTTTGAAAGCAAAAACTACGGAGAGGATGAAAGTTGAACTATCTGAGTGATCAAATAAACTGTTTCACAACTTACTACCAATCGCTAGGCACGACCTAAAAAAAAACCTACTGAGGAGATAAATTTTAGACCAGACGACTGCACTTAGTAGTTAATAGGTCGTACTGATAGACAGTGTTAGCCAACCAATGTACTAAATAAAAAAAACAAATAAGCTCTATATACTTCCCTATAGAAAAAGCAAAAATGTGCGATCACGATTAGAGCACGCTGCTATAATTCAATTAACACAGATAAATCAAACGCTATCACAACACTTTAAATTAGGTAAACAGATGGCTACACTCGTCACAACGGTTGCTGGACACCAACTAGCTACTGCTCAACGACGACAGAAGATATTCAAAGATAAAATCTAACTACAACACTTTTAAAATAAAATACACAGAAATGGCGGCACTTGACGGTTGCTGGAGCTCAACTAGCAGCTCCTCTGCGACGCCAGAAGATATTCAAAGATAAAATCTACCTACAACACTATAAAATAAAATACTCAGAAAAGGCGGCACTTGACTTGACGGTTGCTGGAACTCAACTAGCAGCTCCTTTGTGATGACAGAAGATATTCAAAGATAAAATCTACCTACAACACTTTAAAATAAAATACTCAGAGAAGGCGGCACTTGACTCGATGGTTGCTGGAACTCAACTAGCAGCTCCTATGTGACGACAGAAGATATTCAAAGATAAAATCTACCTACAACACTTTAAAATAAAATAATAAGAAAAGGCGGCACTTGACGGTTGCTGGAACTCGACTAGCAGCTCCTCTGCAATGACAGAAGATATTCAAAGATAAAATCTACCTACAACACTCAGAAAAGGCGGCACTTGACTCGACGGTTGCTGGAACTCAACTAGCAGCTCCTCTGCGATGACAGAAGATATTCAAAGATAAAATCTACCTACAACACTTTAAAATAAAATACTCGGAAAAGGCGGCACTTGACTCGACGGTTGCTGGAACTCGACTAGCAGCTCCTCTGCGACGACAGAAGATATTCAAAGATAAAATCTGCCTACAACACTTTAAAATAAATACTCAGAAAAGGCGGCGGCACTTGTCTCGACGGTTGCTGTAACTCATGCCATTCAGTAATTTCTCAGTTTCATTAGCCCTTTCCTGCTAACAAGACAATGTCATCAGCAAATCATAGCATACTGATATTTTCTCCCTGATCACTTATGCCACATGAAAATTTTTCTTTTACTTTCTTTATTGCTTCCTCTACAAACAAGTTGAATATTAACGGGGATAGACTTCAACTCTTGTCTCACATCCTTTTTAACTGATGCATGTCTCTCATGATTCTCTACTTTTATTACAGCCACTTGATTCTTATATAGTTCACTAAGTATTCTTCTATCTCGATACTTTAGGCCTGACTTCTTTAAAATTTTGAACTTCTTGTCCCACCTAACATTATCAAAAGTTTTTCTAAATCAACACATGCCACTAAAAGTATCTTTGTTTTTCTTGATTCGCCCTTCAAGTATTAATTTTAAAGCCAGAACTGCTTCCCTTGTACCGCGATTTTTCCTAAACCCAAACTGATCTTCAACTTCTATGTCTTCTACTACCCTTTCGATTCTTCTGTATATTATTCTGGTCAGTAATTGTGAGGCATGTGATATTAGAATAATGGTGCTATAATTCTCACATTTGTCGGCTTGTGCTTTCTTTGGAAGTGTGAAGATGATATTTTTATTAAAATCAGTTGGAATTTCTCCTGTTTCATAAATTTTTGATTATCAGCTTGAATAATCTTTAGATTCCTTCTTCTCCTAGAGATTTAAGAAGTTCTGCAGGGATCTCATCAATTCCAACTGCCTTATTTGCTTTCAAGTCATTCAGAGCTCTATTAAATTCTGTCCTCAAAACAGGATCTCCTAAGTCATCAATGTTGACATCGTCTTCCTTTTCTATTATGCTAATGTTCAAGTCGTCCCCATCATACAGTTTCTCAATGTATTCCTTCCATCAGTTAGCTCTATCGTCTGAGCTTAAAAGAGGTTTCCCATAGGCTGCTTTAATGTTCACACCTCTTTTCTTCATTTCTCCAAAACTCTGTTTGATCTTCCTGTACGAAACATCTTCTTAACCTACAACCATTTCCTTTTCTACTTCTTCACACTTTTCTTATAGCCATTTTTCTTTCACTTTTTTTGCATTTCCTGTTTATTTGATTTCTAAATTGCTTATATTGCTCGCTTCCTGCTTCATCCTGAGCATTATTGTGCCTTTTCCTATGATCCATCAGTTTCAAAATTTCCTCTTTGATCCCAGGTTTTTGGGCGGCTTGTTCCCTAAAGCCTAATGGTTCTTTACCAGCTTTCATTATTTTTGTCTTTAATGCATTCCATTCATCCCGGCTGAGCTCCTTTGAGAATTACTTGTTAGACCTAAATCTACAATTTCCACAAATTTTTCTCTTTAGATTGTTTCAGTTTATTCACTTCCACTTCACTGCTTCCTTATTCAGTTAATTTCAGCCTGCACTACTATCAAATTTTGGTCAGAGTCTATGTCTGCTCCTGGGTACACTTTGCAGTCTATAACTTGATTCCTGAAACTCTGTTTGACCATGATATAATCTAGCTTATATCTGCCTGTATCCCCAGGACGTTTCCAGGTATATATCCTTCTTTCATGGTTCTTAAACAGTGTGTTTGCCACTACTAGCTTATATCTTTCACAAAATTCTATTAACCTGCTTCCTTGCTCATTTCTTTCTCCTAGACCAAAACTTCCTACAGTATTCCCCTCTTTTCCTTCTCCCACTATCGCATTCCAATCACCCACGATTATTAGATTTTCCTCTCCCTTCACATATTGGATTAATTCTTCAATTTCGGTGTATATTTTTTCTATTTCTTCGTCATCTTCCTGTGACGTTGGCATATACACTTGTACTAACGTGGTTCAGGCGGGCTTAGTTACTAACCTCATCAAATAATCCTGTCACTAAACTGTTCATAATAACCCACCCCCTTCCCTACTTTCTTATTCATTACAAATCCTACACCAGTGACTCCATTGACAGCTTGTGTGCTAATTATCCTGTGTTCCCTAGACCAGAAATCTTGTGCCTCCTTCCATTTAATCTCACTAATCCCAACATCTAACTTAAGGTGTTCCATCTCCATTTTTAGATTTTGTAGCCTACCTGTCCTATTCATACTTCTAACATTCCATGCTCCGACTCGTAGAATGTTTCTATCCATTCTGATGACTCCTCCCTGAGCAGTCCCTGCTTTTACCTCCACAATATTTTACCCAGGAAGAAGCCATCATGATATATGTAATTTGAGAGGAATCCATGTCCTCAGCATACCCTTTGGGTCTTTAATGCAGTGGTTTCCCATTGACTTCTGCATCTCCATGCCGTTGATCCTTTCTGATTCATCCGCCTTTTGGGCCGTTTCCAACCCCAAGGGCAAGAGGGTGCCCTGGACCACTCCCTACTCTTCCACCTTCGTTTCGGAGGCCGTTGGCAAGCAGTGGGTGACTCCTTATACCGGGAATCTTTCAGTCGCCAGAGCCTCGTCTGTGCAAACAGGGTGCACCACGTGAAGGAGAGGTTGACATTTGGTTGTAAAAGGCTATTATAGTCTATCCCAAAATCTTACGTCTCTTGGAAATAGTAGTTTACTATTAAATATATCACAGTCTACGAGTAGGCAAAGCAGATAATTTTGTGCAAGAGCCACTATGTATTATGTTTTCATACGTAGTCTAGTTTGTAGTAATGAGAACTTCTGATTTTGACATACTGCCAAAATTATTAATACATTTGTCTTGGTGGAATTTCAAACATATTTAAATGCTTAAACTTACTTCAGCAACATATCTATAGATTTACTACTTATCTATTAGTACATATTTTCTTATGTTAAATATCTTCTTTGTGTGTGAAAAATTTTCCCTGATTCTGACATAAGAGTTGAGAATTCATGTATACAAATGTTTACAGTTTAGTTATTTGACTATTGTACTTATTAAAGCATTTCAGTTCTAATTTCTTTTTGTAAGTTGTAAGTATATTATGTTTCAATTTTTTTTTTTTTACGAAACCTTGGTATTAATGTTGGCATATAATTTTTGCTGTAGTATAAACTTCAATCATGATTCATCCTGCCTCTGCGTTGCAAGTGATCATGGTACAGTTCATGTGTTTGCAGTTGAAGACCAGAAGTTGAACAAACAATCAAGGTAATACACACAATTCATTTATTTCTTTGTCAAGATGTTTCTTTTCCTAAATGATTGCGATAAAATATTCTCTTAGAAGAATCAGACAAATGTTTAAATCACATGAAGTTTCATGAAAGTTTATTTCACCATATTCACTTCTGAGTGAAAAGTAATTCTGATATATCTTTTCACTTTATTTATATGCTCATCATATTTAGTATATTCAAATGCATTCTGTCACCTCATGTTACAGCTTAGCATCAGCTACGTTCCTGCCAAAGTACTTCAGCTCTAATTGGAGCTTTTGCAAGTTTCAAGTTCCTGGAGGTCCACAGTGTATGTGTGCATTTGGCTCGGACAACAACTCTGTTATAGGTAAGACAAATTGGTACATCCAATATTTCTTTGTGCTCTTGATGCATTTATGGCTGCAAAGTGACATATAGGGACACCCGTGTCTTAGGTTGAAATGAGACAATGCCTTCTGTCGACCAATTTCAACCACCAAATCTCCCACACCCCCATAGGTAGTGACATGACATCACCATGATGCATGTTGGGAGACTTAAGGTTAATACCACACACAATCACCAGTGGAATGCGCTACGTAGTTTTGGCCGTGGAGTGAAATATAGGGACACACATGTCTTTTTTTATATCAGTTCCACTACATTCAACCACCATATCTACCACATCCCACAGCTACAGTCATACAATCACCATAGTACACGATGAAAGACTCCATGCTACTACCAATGCACAAACGCCCATAGTCTGCACTTGGTATTTCAGGCTGCAAGGTGAAATATAGGAACACATGTGTCTTTGGTAGGACTAGGAAAATGCCCTACGGTGATCATTTTCAACCACCATATCTCCCACACCCCCATAGCTACCAACATCTAACAACCATAGTGCATGATGGGAGACTCGATGGTACTTCCAAACACAAACATCAGCGATCTGTGCTATGTAGTTGTGACAGCAAAGTGAAATATATGGACACAGATGTCTTTTTTTATATATCCTTGATGGACCACTTTCAACCACCAAATCTCCTACACTCCCACAGCTACCGAAATTTGGCCAACGTTGTGCACAATCGTTGAATGTATGCTACTATTGCACACAAACACCAGTGATCTGCGCTAGATAGTTTTGGCTAGCAAGTGAAACATAGGGACACTAACGTCTTTGGTCGTAAGGAAAAAGTGCCCCAGGTCGACCACCTTCAACCCCCCATATCTCCAACTCCTCCATAGCTACTGACATGCAACCACCATAGTGCACAATGGGAGACTCAATGCTACTATCACACACAAACATCAGTGGTCTATGCTTTGTAATTGTGGCAGGAAAAAGAAGTATAGGGACACACAAGTCTATGGTCGAAGTATGAAAATGCCCTACATCAACCAGCTTTAACGATCATATCTCCCACTCCCACAGCTATCGGCATTCGGCCAATGTTGTGCGTGATAGGAAACTCCATGCCACTATCACACACAAACACCGGTGATTTGTGCTAGTTAGTGGTCGCTGAAAAGTGAAATCTAGGGACACACACGTTTATATAAAAACAAATTTCATTTTACCTCCACAGATCATCACAGAGATTATTCTGTTCCACATTTTATCGTTGGTTAACTTTCTCACCCCACTACTGGTTCAAACACCACCCTCCCATGTGTTTCATTTTTGTTTAATTCCTGTGGCAGGTCAGGATGAGGTCACATCTTTTCCCCTGAAATATGTCTCACTTCCTACATCACTAAGGTTATTAACTGTAAGGTTATTACGTAGTGAAATTTGTGTGTGCTTTTTAAATGTCCATCTCGCCCTCTTGCTTTCATCTGTGGTAAGTGAGGGGTTATTTATCCTGTCTTATTTTCGGTGCCTAACAGCAGTTTCTTTGTGTCCATTACCTAAGATATTACTAAGGCAACCAGAGGATCAGTGACCACTGATAAGAATATTAAATAGGAAGTATTATTTGTTATTTGGATTGTTAAAGAACATATTTCCTCATGTGCATTTACAGCATCAATGTTATCAACATACACAGACTGTGTAGAAAATATGTTCAATGCTATGGGGATTATGTTTTGGCATTGGCTTTTACTTCTAACTATATGTAATTAAGGTTCTTCACTATCACTTTATTTTGCAAAATTGGATTCAAAGTCACTGAATTTGGTCTCCACTTTCATGCAAAGGAAATAGTTACACAAAAAATCAAAATCTCGGAGCTTTCTAACTACCGATGGAAACAAGTCATTCCAAATATTGGATTTATTCTTGAAATTATTCAACAGTTCTGATACCAGTTTCAAGCAAATTGTTTACAATCAGCTTCAATGTTTATTGGAGGCAGTAGGTTCACTGCTTGACAACAATCACCTGACACAACACCAAATTGATTTTTGAAATTCTCTTTTCAAAATATTAATCCACTAGTATACTAGGATGTACTGCATGACTAATTAAATTCCACACTACTAAATGTTCCATGCTTCCTTGTCAAATTACCAAAACAGTTCCTATAAAAAATTCAATCTTCAACATTTCATGCTCTCGCATTGCTTCAAAACTGGTACCTCGTCGCTACACACTCCACAGTATTCCTACATACAACTCTTGCACAAACACACCACACAAAGATCGACTTTCAAATGCTTTACCAACCAACATGCATAGTGGCCCTTTATGACTTTACCCAAAATGAGTACCCGAATTTCACCATTTCTTTCTTCTTAACTTTTCTGAATTGTGTTATGGATTATTTTACGTATTTTTACAATCTTAAATACTAGTAATGTGCACTAAATTCAACTTCTTTATTTTGATTCTACTGGTGGCCTTTTTTCACCAAGGAAACATACTAATTTTGTCGTAAAACTGACTTCCTAATGAATTTCTCTGAAACTTTATCAATCAACAGATGTTAGTTTAATAAACATATTCTATCTTAATGCCTTTTTCCAAATAGACCTTAATTTTTCCGTAATTTTGCTTTGAAGCTGGCACATGTTGTGAACTGTTAATATCACCTTTCTTTGTTATTTATTGATGTTAGTAGGTACTTTTATTCCTACTTTGTCTATAATATCTTCCTCTATCTTATTTCCTTCCTATATTATTCATTAGAGTCATTAATATCTCTTAAACTGCAAACGAAAAGTAAACAATTACCATGAGCCATTGTCTTTGGTCAATTTACTCCCAAACTTACATATTACGATCTTAAAACCAATTATTTCTGGTGTCTTGTTTCCTATTCTGTATCTTAATTTACGTTGATTCCTATTTTACCACCAGACTAAAGATTTTTTTGATGTTAAATGAATCTGTCTGTAACAAAAGAACTACTTTCTTGCTCCGCATACATCTAATCTGGATTTCCATTAAACTGTTTATTTTTGAACTTATTTTAATTTACATGTCTTTTTCTTTAGACTTTCTAGTTTTATTTCAATGCTATTTCACTCTATTCTGTATTGTTTAAGAAAATTATCCTAGTTTCCTTATTGTGCTCTACAGTCATTATGGAAAAATTGTTTATATCTTTTGAACTCTCTATCCTTATGTAAAAAATTATATCAGTTCTTACCATTCCATAGTTTTTCTTCTTGTTTTCATCTTTTCTGCCTGCAATCTGACCTATTCCTATGTTTGGATAATGGAAACAAAGAAACTGCCGTGAGGCACTGAAAATAAAATAGGATATGGGGGAAAAAAACAGATACCCGTCACTTACCACATATGAAGGCAGGAGGACGAGACGGAACACACAAAAACACACACAAAAATAAACACAAATGCACAATATTTCGGCAATGTGAGAGGCGAGAGATATGGCAGGGGGAAAAATGTGGTCACATCCCGACCTGCCACATGAATGAAACGAAAACGGTGGAATTGCTGGGGGTGGGGGGATAAGATTGGCCAGAGATAAATGTGAAACAAAATAATCTTTGTCTAGCATAATTCAAAAAGTTGTTGTTATAATTTTATTTTGATCGGTTATAAGTGAAAATAAATGGAGATAGAAATATATATATCTCCATTTATTTTCCATTTTTTGTTTCTCTAATAATCTTATTGGGACTGTTAGGAATATTAAATAATAATAATAATAATAATAAAATTATTCCATGTCCCAAATTTTCCAATTTTCTGGGCAATTTTTCCTATTGTTCTTTCTATAATAACTTTATTTGGACTACTACGAACACTTTTTAAAAAAAATGCGAAATTGTTCCAGACGTTCTAAAGTGATGCGATTTCCAGCAGACAGCATTTCATTTTTATTTATATAAATTATTTTAGTTAGATGACTATTATAGAAATTATAATTATCATTGCTCAACTACCCCCCCCCCCCTCCACCCCTTCCACCATTACCATTCCTGCTTGGTTTCTCTTTGGTTTATGATGTTGCAAGTCTTTGTGTATGCATACCTATTTCCTTGCCATATTCTCAAATCACACTTAAGGTTTATACCAAAAAATTGTAAAATGTGTTTTTTGTAGTCCCCCTGCCTTCATCTGTAGTGATGGATGGGTTTATTTTCCCTGTCTTTCCTTATTTTCATCAGTTTGTAATTATTTCATTGTAAATTGACTACTTTATACATCCTGCAGAGTCAGTTTCTTATATTGTAATCTATGAAAAATGAATGTATTGTATTACCATGCCTAGTCCTGAGCATCTTTGTAATCAGGAGTTTTGATGCTTCATAGCAGAATACTTTGTTTCTTTGCAGTTTCTGTACTCGTATCTAAAAATTATCGCAGGGGAAGTTAATGCAACCATTTCTCTTTTCAGTGTAAGTTAGTACGTAGTTTTGAGTATGTTATTGTATTTTTATTTACATGTTTTTGGAGCATACATATAATATCATTTCAATATTCAAATTAATAATTAAAGAAAGATGCCTAAAACTATTACAAAAATTGTAGGTACGCTAACAGATGTATTTGATTCGCCAGTTTTTGCAGCTAAACTGATAGAACATTTCTAATTCTTTTGGGCACCTTTGTGGAAGCCTGCCATTTATATTAGGATATGGGAAGAAACGTTGTTGAGAGTGCAATGATGGCACTAAAACTGAGAGAGAGAAGAGAGGGGAAAGAGAGATGGTTGGTTCATTAGTTTTTGTTTTATTGTGTAGCTGGAGTGTTATTAAAACTGCATGCATTATTGTTTGTTATTCTTATTTTGTTTTCCAGTTATATGTGCAGATGGAAGTTATTACAAGTTCCTCTTCAACAACAAAGGTGAATGTTCACGTATATGTACGCCCAGTACTTAGAAATGACTGATGATAAAATGTAGCATTCCGGAAGCATTGTTGAAAGTATTTCAAGTTTATTAAAGTTCTTGGCCATCTTATAATCCTGATACAGGATTCTTCTGCAGCATCAAATAATTGGATAGCTTTGTGCGGTGCAAGCTTCCCCATATGGTGCTAGAACATTATTGCTTTTTAAAAGAACAGTGTATTTCTGGGCAACTCTTCTAAAAGTGTTATCACATTTTATTGCCACTGTTTGAATTTTTATCTAGTTCATCTAATTCTTGCAAATGTACAGCTTTTCTGATGACAACGGTAGTCACAGAATGCTGCAGTTTCAAAATAAGGTTGGTTTGAAAACAATATGTACTGCTAAAACATGACAGATCAGTCCAACTGTTAACATTATTACCTTCAATATAATTATAATTTTAGTGAAATGTAACCTCAGTTTCTTTAAATAATGGGAGGGTTGCCTATTTCAGATTGTTCACTGATGCTCTGCTTCTATTAAACAGTGTTGAGAATGCACAGAAGTTATTTTAAAAAAATATGTTTAAAGTAGGAGAAACAAATTGTAGAGAAGCCTTGTACTGCTGCTTTCCCTGGAAGTTTCTTTGCAGAAATGTGCCTATACCAACACGACTTTTCTAGGAATCTGGTGCTGCAGTGTTATTGTGATTTTCATTAACCTCTTCCAAAATACATGTACAATTTCAAATGCAATGCATTTATTGTTTTGAATATTTAGAAATTTTTAGACCATAAAAGTTGTTAAATCTGTGCTCTTTGAAGTTCATAACTATTTGTCATCTAAATCACAAATTCAGTTACATCTTTAATTGTTGACAAATGAAGGAAGAGTTGTATGTTCAATTAAAATTGTGTATACTGTATAGTAGATTTTGAGATGGGACATTTATTTTTGAATGAAATTACTTTTATTATTTATTAAATTTAAATGTTAGCTTTATTTAAAGTTATTTTTGTAATGGAGTTTAGTGAAGGTGTAAATATATGTGCTGTTATGCAGCAAGTATTTTATTCCAGAATAGTCATTTCACAATATGTATACATCATCACTTAAATCAGTAGTTTTAGCCTAGGTTTTCTTTTTTATTGTAAGTTTGTGTAAAGCAAAATTTCATATTTTCAAATCGTTTCACCTTACATGAAGAATGTAGTTAGTTATTTTCGTTTAAGCATTGCCGAGAACTCTGACAATCAAACTTGTTCAGTAATCTTAACACTCAAATAAAATTTGTATCATTATGTTTGTAACACTGGGTAATAACAGTGTAATTTTGGGTCTCTGTTATTGTTTTATTATGGATCTTTGGAAAAGATGTGTCATCTGAATCTGCATGCATAATTGTTCACAATTCAGAACAGAGTTCAAAGTATTTTCTGTAGTCGTTCGTAGATTTATTTATGAGTAACCACCTCTACAACATATTTTTCACGGAATTCATGAAATTTGTATTGCTGAGTAGTTCCAGTATTCTACTGTGACTGTGACATGTATAAACTATCCTTAAACAAAAATTCCTGCCTCAGTTGTTAAATCCCTGTTAATGCTTCTTTTAAAATATTGTATCACCTTACAATCATTTCTGTCAAATGAGATTTATTGGACCTTTATTATTTTCAATAAACTTCATTTGCTGCATATTTCAGTGCTATATCAATTTATTTCATGTATTTCTTTTTATAGGATGCAATTTAGAGTTACAATTTTGATTGAAATAAACTGTGTTTTTAATTTGTTTGATAAAAATTGAAAGTAGTTTCTTCATTGAATCCAAAAAAAGGAAGAAATATTTTTTTCTACCATATTAATTTAAAATTTGTAGCAGTTTATTATTTCACAACAATGCAAGATTTTAGTTAGGTATCTTTGATGGTTATGTCCATAATAATTTATTTGAGGTGGTGTATACCTCCTTTAATATTTTGATAGATTTTTATCTGCAGAAATAAATTGTTTGTATGTATTGCCATCAATTCCTAAAAATTTAAGTGCACTTATTAGAAAACATAGCTTTTAATATTAAGACACTGAAGCTTTCTCTTTCTATCAACAAGTTGTGAGGGTGAGGCATTTTATATACTGAAAACAACATACATTAAAGATGTTTCAGGTATTAAGTAGTTTCATGCCAGTATTGTTGGATCAAACAAAAAATTAGTGCTCTTGTATAGAAAGTTGTGTGAAATACATCAAGACCTACAAAAGGTTTTAAAGTTTCAAGGGTAAGACATAAGATACATGTTGTAATTGAGAGCTAATGTTAATGATTTTGTTGTTTTCGCAGGCGTCATATTACAAATATAAATGCTTACGGGATTATTGCTGCGTTGTTATATTCTTAATTCTTCTTTTCCCGATGTTTCGACCTAGTCTTCGGTCTTCTTCAGGGGTCTTGTGCCGAATCTGCTAGATTGTGCTCTTCTGGAGACCGGCATGGCTAGTTGTTTATTTGTACTGTCGATTGTCTGACTATCCAGAGAGCTAAAACCGAAGGTTATCTTCAAAGAAAAGTGAGAGAGGCTATTGAAATATTCAAACATCCAAACAACCTCAATAAAAATGGTGGTTATGGTCTTAGCCAGAGTTTGAAATGTGTGCTGAATAAATAATTAACTCTGGACCCACAGATATTACATCGTAAACAACATCTCTGGATAGTCAGACAATCGACAGTACAAATAAACAACTAGCCACGCCGGTCTCCAGAAGAGCACAATCTTTAGCAGATTCGGCACAAGACCCCTGAAGAAGACCGAAGACTAGGTCGAAACATCGGGAAAAGAAGAATTAAGAATATAAAAATGCAGCGATAATCCCATAAGCATTTATATTTGAGAGCTATTATTAATCCCTCACCAAGGTGACCATTGTTATGAATGGCATTTGGTTAATGAAATCCTGTTGTAGTATCATGTTAAAGCCAGTGTTCACTCGGCTTTAATGAGTAATAAATTGTTGACATTGTATTTATTGAATATTTAAACTTTTAGGGAAATAATGGATTACCAAATCAAGCAAGGGAAGCAAATTGAAATAAACACTGAATCTCAATGAAAGTAATACCATGCAAAACATGAAAATTTGTTGGCCACCATAGCAAAATCCATAAATTTTGACCAGAATTGATAATAACTTTACGTAAAATGAGAGCATGAAATTAATGGAACTGCATTATTAAAAGTCACTGAAGTTACCATCTTTCTGTGGAGAAATGTCATGTGCCTGCTAGCTGAATGATGGTAAATGCTAGAACATCTAACACTTTTATTAGATAGAGAGCACAAAAACTCTTATGCCTGAACACTGAGCACCTGAACTGTGAGGGTCACAGTTTGCCCATGCAAATAAGTCAGTATTGTTTCTGCAGTAGATGTTGGACATAAAGTATACTTCTGCACCATCGTGTAGAATTGAAGAAATGCTGTGATGGCCAGTGTGCCTGCAGATGCTCCCTGCTAAGAGTGTCATTTTAATTGAGGTGGAAAACACTACCAACACTTAGAATTTTAACATTTGCATCATTCAACCAGTGGTAGGTTGAAAGAGTAACTGCCCTAGCAATCTAAACTTCAGAGTGGTGTAGACTATGGCTTTGAATGGTGGATTGTTATAGTAGTCGTGCAACTAAAATCTAAGACGAGCAGTCCAATGAGAAATAATCTGGTCGAAACCCAGCAAAGAAGTGACGGCACAATCCCATGAGAAAGAGAAGTGGTGATCAAGGAGACCACCAGATATCCTCTCTCCATAACAAGTCATTCTAGAAGATTACAACAAGGAGGGAGACAGAATTAATCACTTCTCAGCAAACCGCTTCCCAAAACACCCTAGAAACATGTTATTGAAGCATTGATAAATAGCTATTCCATGGTAGGCTGCAGATTCCATTTATTACATTATTTCACGAACTTCACAAGTAAAGACGAAGCAGCAAATACAAAACCATCCTTTTAACATCATTTACAAAACTGTCCTTTTAACAACATTCCACATAGTTTGGCAAGTGGGAAAAGCAAAGTATTAGCTGGATGCAGCAGAAATGCTGCTGGCAATTGTAAGCACCTCAGAATTTGTTAAATTCTAAACCTCGTTGCTACAGGATATGGGGGACGGGAATCATACAGAATCATACTGCAGCTTATAACCGAATACAGGGCGATTTAAAATCTAAAAACTGACTCAACATGTAACAACAGCTTTAAAAAGATCTTCAGTGGTAAAAAGTAGCCTGTAAACACACCTAAATCATTATAATACTCAAGAAGACAACTAGTAAGAACTTAAGTTTTGTTTCAAGATAACATCACCATTTCACAACACTTTTAGATGTGGTAAAAAAACATTAATATCATAATCAATCAGGAGAAACTAAATTTTGCAGTAAATTTCACATGATCTGTAGTTTCAGGCTGTTTAAAAATAATAAAACACTTAGTTACACAAACCGGCACTTTCAAACATTTATTACAGCATATTTAAAGCATTTCTGATAGTAAACGACACGGTTATTACAACTTAAAACATTTCTGGACACCGTGTTAAACTTTTTGAGTAGTTCGGTACAGTAAATTAAGTCTGAAAAGAATTTATAAAAATTATTGCGTCTCATTTTGCACGTTGCTGGCTTGTATAAATTATCAGGGCCAAACCAATCAAAAGTCAGGGCCTAAAATTACTTTCAATAGATGTATTAGATACTGAGGAATATTATGCCGTAAACCATTTTTCGAGATGGGTCTTACTTTCAGAGCACGATAAACTTTTTTAATTTGAATTTTGAATATGGAGGTCTAAACAGGAACTTTTCCTACGGATTGATACACTTGTTGACCAGTGACGTCAGAGCTTTTACGCAGCAAATAGATGAAAATTAATTAAAGCCAAACTGTTAAGCTTAGGAGGAACATCAAGATTTGCTTATGACACAGAGAGCCTTCTGGAGCTTATTTCATCAGTTACCACTGAAAAATCTTGGGTTCGGGCCTGTAATACTCTGGGTCGAGAAATCGCAGTTGGTACTCCTGCAAGAACTCGTTGTGAGCGGTAGTAGCCACCATCGTGGAATTTTTTGAAATAGTGACACCCAGTCGGAACAATGTTTAAGCAATGTAAAGTTTTTCAGGGGTTTAGTTCTGTCTGCCTCTTACGTTTCATAACTTGCAATCTTTTGAAATGAATATCCGATTGCTGAATCAACTGTAATTGAGAACTTTTTGTGTTTTGATATTAGAATATGTTAATGGTGAAACTTTACAAGTGATTTTATTTCCATAGTTTAAACTGAACCCTTTTCTCTCACAAGGTTAAATTGTTGAGAGTGGTGACCATGTTAATTAGCAGTTGATGTAATTTCCAAAGGTGTATTCACGGTCAACAATTTTTGGAACAGTTGGAACTTTTTTTTTAATTTTTAAGAAATTTATTTGGAAGTGCAAGTTGTTAGTTAAGGAGATCTAGGCTTACTGTACTCCGGGTATAGACTCAACCCTTACACAATGTTTATTACCCTTATCAAGCACTTTCCTGCGTTTGCATACACTTGAAAGGGTAAATGTCCCTGTTGAAATTTTCCCACATACCCGTTTTTGTCTATCTTTTCTGGACCTACAGTTTAATGTGGAATCCGGACCACATAACATCGTGGCATAGCTCATATGATCAGTTAGAATGGTTAAAAGTTCTTGGCCTCACCATGATTGGAACACCAATCGTCATGGCCTCTCATTCAGTAAGATGGATATTCGAATTTCTGTACAGCCATCCAGATTTTGATTTTCAAAAATGCCAGTATGGTTTCTTCAAAAGACAATTGCTGAATTCCTTCCCCTTTCTTGCCCCCAGTCCTTTATCTCCAATGTTGATGACGCATAAAGCCACAAGCACTGTGGAGCTATAAGATCATTCTAATATCAATGATTTCTGGTCCCCACTCAGGACAATGCTAATGGAATGATGAATCGGTGATACCTACAAAATAGAATAGTAAAGATCATTTGTCATGAATAGATGTAAACAGACTTGCCGATAGTGTTTTGTCCTTTAATGTAAGGTATAGAAGTTTGGCAAGGCAATGTCTTATGTGAGATAAACAAGATGTGAATGAGAAGAATAAAACATTGTGATTATAGGAAGAGTGGGAAATATTGTTTACGTAAATTCAAATTTTTTTTATTTCTGTCCAGCACCTGTTTACTTTTATTGCAAGTGTGATGGGCGACTTTATTTTGGAGGTATCGAAATTGATCTTAAACTGTATACAATCAACATATTCATATTTGTAGTCGTCATCTATCACTCACTGACTATACAAAACCTTGTGGCTTTGTGCAAAATTGATACTGCTCCGTGAGAAGTCTACACTTTTCAACATCATAATTAATATCTGGCTCAAATTATGCCTTAACCAGGTGAATATCTAATTGTTTTCTTTTGATGGAGTCGCGTGTTTTTTTTTATTCTCATGGTTGTCATTTTGCAGTGGCTTTCTTCAGAGGACTTCCATATCTGGGATCACTGCCAGCTACAAATAGCTGTCTGAAGTTCACACCGACTGTCAGAGACCAAGCGTGGTGGGTGAGCGGTAATACTCTGGCCTAACAATCGTTCGCAGGTTCGAATCCCCAACCAGCCATCATCCACATTTGGATTTTCCGTGGTTTCCCCAAATCACTAAAGGCATGTGCTGGGGTGGTTACTTCAAAAGACAATTGCTGAATTCCTTCCCATTTCTTGCCATTTGTGTAATTTCTTCCCATTTCTTGCTCCCTGTTCTTTCCCACCTCTAATGACCACAACTTCAATTAGGTGTAAAGTTTTAAGAAAAAGGAAGAGATGACTTCACACATGTTCTCACAGACAGTGTGGGCTGCCCGATTATAGTAAGCATTCCACGTTTTCCAGAACAGACATGGCCATATCTGGTCAAGCGGCAGCCCACTATTGAATTCATATTACTGGACCTCAAAGCTACTCTAACTCAGCTTTCTTGAGCACTGATGTCATCAAATGAAATAGTGTGCCCACTGTCAATTGAATATATGCGGACTTCGTAATTTTAAAAATGCCTCGTATCTTTATCCAGTCTTTCCTTGATGGTGCGTCCTGTCTTGCTGATATATAGCAGGCCACAGCTGTGGAGTATTTGATATACACCTTGTGTCTGTAATTTCTCTCTTGTCTTTTACATTTACAAGTACATCTGAGATATTTCTGGGTGCCCTGTGTATTGGACAGATATTCTTTTTTAGAAGGTGACCAATCTTCTCTGTTATCCCCTGTACATGGGGTAATATTGGCCCATCCGTTGGTTTGCTGGTCTCTTCTGGCAGTGCTGGGGCAGATGATAATGAGGGTTGAGTGCTGCAATGGACTTGTTGATATCAGGGTGGTAGCTGTTGGCAAGAAATGTCTCCTTTAAAATACATTTTTCAGTAAGCATTGTGCCCAATGTAGGTAATGAGGCTTTTGAAGCTGAGATTGTCAACAGTTCTAACCACTTTTGTTATCTGGACTCATGGACAAGAATCCCTTCAGGCATTTTTAGGCACTTGATTAGTGCTCATGAAAAACAAGTTTACAATGGAAGTTGAAAAGGAAAAACAGCTTCCTTGTATGAATATGATTGTGGAAAGGAAGTGGGATGACTCCCTGGGCTTTGGGGTATATCTGATACCACTATCAACTGGCAGTAAAATGTTGAATTTTAAAAACTAACCATCCGTGCGTCCATAGTTAACGATAATGGCTGAAAAACATATTTTAAATGAAATGTTTCTTGCCAACAGCTACTGCCTTGATATTAACAGCAAGTCCATTACATCACTTGAACCTGAAATATAACCTCCCCAAGCATCAGTGGAATAGATCATCTGAACAATGGACAGGACACACAGCATCTCGGACCGCCAGCACATCCGGGCGGGCAGGAGCCAGTGGTGGCCGCAGCGGGCCGCGTATAAAGCCAACGATATCGACCAACCAGAGCGAGCGGGCCTTTCCAGCTAAAGGTATAATGGAGGTTCGATGGGCGGCCATGCCAGTTGAGGCAGAGACAGTCAGCTGAGGACAACCACAAGATACCTGATGAAGACAGCAGAGTCAGCTGTCGAAACGTCGTGTTTTTACACCACCATCCGGCTGGACACCCGAGAAGATTTTGTTGCATCGATACGCCGGGAAAGTCTCCACTCACACAATGGACAGGAATGTTGCAGTGTTACCTTATGTACATGTTGTGACAGATTAGAGTGGTCACCTTCAAATATATATATATATATATATATATATATATATATTTCTATCTGGTATACAGGGCACCTAGGAAAATTACAGACGTACTTCTAAAGCTAAAAGATGAGAGGGAAATTAGTCATGGGGTGTATATCAAATACCCTGTGTAATATTTTAGATATAGTTGTTACAAATAGGCCCGAACTATTCACGGATATTTCTACCACCGCAGGAATAAGTGATCACAAAGCTGTAATTGCTACAGTAAAACTAACAACCACGCGCAGAAAGAGAAAAGAGAGGATCGTTTACAGATTCGAAAAGGCTTCAAAAGAGTGTTTTAGAGCGTATTTGAGGCATAATTACCACACCTTCTTGGTAGCAGGAGGCACCGTTGAAGAGAGGTGGCATCGATTCCTACATATACTTGGGGAAGGTATGAACTTGCATATACCCCAACGGACAATCGGGGAAGAGAACGATCCCCCATGGTACACACGGTAGGTTAAAAGGTTACTCAAGAAGCAAAGGAAGATTCATGCACGATCAAAAAGGACGATGCATCGGACTGATTTAGATAAGTTAGAGGAGATAAGGGGACGTGTTAAGAATGCGATGCGTGAGGCATTTAATAACTTTTGTGAAAATTCTCTCTCTAAGAGCCTCACTGAAAACCCTAAGAAATTTTGGTCGTATGTAAAAAAAGTTAGTTGTAGTGGGAACAATAAGCCAGTTCTAATAAAAGACGGACGGGAGGTTGAAGACAGCCGCGACAAGGCTACCTTATTTAACACCGAATTCAAAAATTCATTCACCCAAGAAAACTTGGAAAACATCCCCACTTTACCACATCGTGTGGAACTAGAGATGGATCCGATAGAAATTGATAGCGTAGGAATTGTAAAGCAATTAAAACTCCTGAAGTGGGGTAAAGCGCCGGGTCCTGATGGTATACCAGTAAGAGTATTTTCTGAATACGCGGAGGATATTGAACCATTTCTGTCAGATATATTCTGTAAATCACTAGAAGAGAGAAAAGTACCTTCTAGCTGGAAAATAGCCCAGGTAATTCCCGTTTTTAAGAAAGGTGATCGGAGTGATCCTAGGAATTATCGACCCATATCTCTAACATCGGTCTGCAGCAGAATTCTGGAACATGTCATATGCTCAAACATAATGAAGTTTCTAGATGAGAACGAGTTACTTACACCATGCCAACACGGATTTCGGAAGAAGCGATCATGTGAAACACAATTGGCCCTATTTTCCCACGACATAATGAAAGTTATCGATGCAGGTTCGCAAGTTAATGCGTTTTTTTTTGGATTTTCAGAAAGCTTTTGATTCTGTGCCACACAACCGACTTTTAGCGAAGATTCGAGCTTACGGTATTTCGGCTCAGATTTGCAAGTGGATACGTGATTTTCTAACTGGTCGATCACAATATGTCATTGTTGACGGGGAAGCCTCATCTAAGATAAATGTTACTTCGGGCGTTCCTCAGGGAAGTGTAATAGGTCCACTTCTTTTCTTAATATTTATAAACAATCTAGGTGACAACGTCAAATGCTGGTTGCGATTGTTTGCCGACGATGCGGTTATCTATAGGGAAATAAGGTGCTCCGACGACTGCTTAGAAATTCAGCGTGATTTGGATGCTATTTTCGATTGGTGCCGTAAATGGCAGCTTACACTTAATTGCAAAAAGTGCAAGGCAATG
>JARYHS010008075.1:106636524-106710441 GCA_031002005.1 Vandiemenella viatica | reverse complement strand
TTCATGGTGAATGAGAAATGTCTGTCACATTCAGAGTTTTTAAGCTATCAAGCTCAAAGTGGTTTTTAAAATGATCTGTAGGATTATCTCTTTCTTTGATGCATACATAGGCCTAACCTACTTATACCTAACTTAGTGTAGTAAAAAATGTGAAACTTAAAAAATTGGTATCTCCAAAAGTATTAAAGTTACAGAGCTGAAATGTGCTTTAAATGACAGTAATCTTGTTGTAGGCCATGTTCCGCAGTTGTTGCATAAATATTTTTGAATAAAAATCCGTCTTCTAACAACTGTTTTTTATTGATTTGTATCTACCAGACGCGTTTCGCCCTTCTGGAGTGGGGCATCCTCAGTGGCGTACTAGCTGCAACAATTTTTAGTAAGTAGAGTTTATGTACATAAAGATTGTAACCATAGAGATAATTTAGTATTAAGAAGTGAATTTATGTTTGAACACGGATAATATAAAACAATATATAGAATAATTATAGCAGATTGAACATACAGACGTTAAAATTTTAAAGCATGAACATATGTATATAATTAATGTACATAATTCACATACACAAATATGATGATAATGTTATTTATAGCCACTGACGATGCCCCACTCCAGAAGGGCGAAACGCGTCTGGTAGATACAAGTCAATAAAAAACAGTTGTTAGAAGACGGATTTTTATTCAAAAATATTTAGTGCTTTAAATGATTCATCAAAATTCCTATATAATATGAAGATGTGGACATCTGATTAACTTCCTTCATGTACTTTCAGAAATTTAGCTGATAGCCAAATATATCAACCCGAAGTAGCTATTTCTTTCAAAACTATGATTAATTTATTTTTTTCAATTTCAGCCAAAGTATTGCATGGATTTTGAAGAAAAATTCTCCATTCATATGGATATAGTCCATTCTCTGAATTTAATCGTTTTCTCCAACCTAAAAATTCAACTATGAAGCACATGTTTAACATTTTCCATTAAATCTTACAAGAACAATATTTAAATTTGAACTATCCTCAAACTTTTACCTAACGTACAATAAACATTTGCATATTTTTCAAGCCATAAATTATTATCCTATCTTTAAAACTATGGCTTCAGCAATTTATTAACTGATTTGGCCAAAACGTATTCAATTCGACTTTCAAAACCTGATAACTTTTCAGTAAAATTTTATACATGTCAAGTGACCTATTTCGTTTTGCTTCTTGGGAACTATAGTACCTCAGAAAATGAAGGCAATGTTTTCTATTAGGAAATAAGACATTTTACATTATAGCGGTAATGTTTACATTACGTTATGACCTAATATCGCTCTATTCTTCAACATATCCCTTTAAAACTGTAAGAAAATGACTTTAAATATACTTTATAATAGAATTTATGCTAGCTTAACATTCACTGAACAAATTTTATTGATATAATGACAAAATTTAGGTTACATTACATTAGGAACCGCCTAGAACAGAAGTGGATAATAAAAGATGACATGAAAATAAGTGTGATAAGAAAACAGGGAAAACAACAAATGATCAACCACTACAATGGTGGAAATGTTTCAATTTCAAGACTAAGGAAAAGTAAGAACGTAAGAATAATTAAAATATAAATGGGGTTGTGGAGAAAGAATGATTTGTAGTTGAGAGTACATGAGATGAATTAATTTTGGATAGCAAAAAGAAATGTTAGGTAGAGAGTAATGAAGAAAAGCAAAACATTTTATGAGAAACTAGTATATCGGGGAGCACCATGGAAGAAGAATGTAGTCAAATGATCTCAGTAGAATCTGATATTATTGGACATGGGAAGAGGAATGTGATTGTATATCTGTGACTAATACAATACATATATTAATTTTCCATTGATCCCAATATAAGAAACTGGCTCTGTGGAATATGGAAAGTTGTCAATATACAGAACAAAATAATACGTACACCAGTATATGTACAGTCATACATGGTACCATAAAGAGTGCATAACAAAATAACACATACACCAGGATATGTACAGTCATAGCATACATGGTAAATTAATTATGTAAACTACATTTACACAAGCTACTGGCAGTTATTTTGTAGATACGTTAGAAATAAATTCTTCGAGAGTGGAAGAATTTATTTCTAAGGTACCTGCAAAATAACTGCCAATAGCTTGTGTAAATGTAGTTTACATAATTACTTTACCAAGGATTCATATGAAGACGTCTTAAAAGGAAGAACAAATGTCAACACGTGAAGTATTAAGCTAAAAAGAGATAATCATATCAAGGAAGCATTAAAAGAGATGAAGGACACAGACAGAGGTGAAGGAATAATTCAGAGAAACACGATGAATAAATAAATTACACATAACTAAGTTGGTTATGAATAGGTCATAACAGAGGATCTGGAATTAGAAGTGTAGGAGAAAAAACAAAGATATATGAGGTAGGTATTAGATCTAAATCCAAAGAGTCATCTGGGAAAGGTTGCTATAAAACTGCAACTGAAGAAAGGAGGAGAGCAGACAGGTTGTGACGAACGGTAAAAAGAAGTTTAGGATTGCAAAACAGACAATTTTAAGATAAATGTGTATTCAAGTGAAACTCAAAGGGATTAATACTGATAGAAAGAAAGGTGGAGTAGAATTTTTGTAAGTGAAAATAGAACCTTCCAGAAAATAACATGCCAAACTAGCTGATTAAATTAATTGTTTGACACTGAAGTTACAAGACGTGAATTAAGAATTTACTTAATTCATGTCATGCCACCTGGATTGGACAAATGAAGATAATTAAAGAAGTATACACCAATTTCTCCCAAACAGGTAGGACTTGTCATTTGTGGGAGATAAGAGTAATTTACCATGAATTGGATAAAATGAAAAGTAGGCTCATATATAGCATGATAATTGTGTTTGACGTGTTACCAAGTGTTGCACTATTAGTCGATACAAATGGTGGGGCATATATATATCTCATGCCAACTTGCAAGTCTGTATGTAAATGTATTTTGTTATATGTGTGAATACTATTTTGGAGAATCCTTGATAGCACAGAACAAAGAGTCACAGGAGATCTGGTAACAAGGAAACGTTTTATACAACATGAGAACAGATAAACAAAAAAGAGATGTAAGGAAAGTGGTATAAGACGAGTTGCAAAAGTTATTATATTGAATAGCTGAACATTAAGCTGCCAGAAAGATGAATTGTAATGAACATTGTTATGGCTGCAGCCAAGAAGAAATAATAAGATGAGTACAGCATGATGTACGTGAGCCTACAAAGCAAATGTGTATTCAAGTGAAACTCAAAGTGATTAATATTGGTCAAAAAATTGATGAATCTCTCTACACAGATGAGAGAAAGAAAGGTGAAGTAGAATTTTCCCTTCCAGGTAAAAGGAAGTAATACTGAACAAAATATGACAGGAGAGTACACATTAGGTATCATTTAATGTATAAAAGGCGACACAAAATATACTCGTTTTGCTAGGAGTATCTAACAAAATCAGTAACATATAAAGTAAATTATAGTATTTGTAATGAGAGATGGTTTTAAAATAGTAATTTATGTATGATATACCAAGTAAGTAAAAGCTGGGGAAGGTAAAATGACTTCTAGCAGAGGTTGACCAATATAATCATCAATTGTCATCAGGATGGAGTGAGAAGAATGAGGTGTGGGCACAGCAGAAAGACAAAAAAGGACTACAGGTTGTAGAAATTGGTCCAGCAGTCAGAGACCCATATGCCAAACAGTGGGGCATCTGGGATAGCTAGGCTTATGGATTTTGGGAAAGAGGTGAATGGTAGGGGTATGTAGATTTTGAGGAGTAAAAAGTGAAATGGACTGTGAAGGGAGAACTTGACTGGGTCCATTGAACTGTATAAACTACAGAAATTTCTTGCTGACAGAGGTGTAGGAACCTTGGTGAGGCAGCAGTAAATGCTGGCGTCTGATAATTGAGTAAGGACTTCAGCCACAGTCACTTGGATTCATAACTACTGTGGTTAAACCCCCATCTACTAGAAGGATGATGAGGTCCGGGTTAGTAGAAAGTTATTTCCTGGCATGTGTTTTTGGCTGAACTAAGATTGCTGGTGTTGGAAACTAGTGGATAAGAAATTCCTGAAAAATTTGTAAAAGATGGTTCTGGGGAATAGGTGGTGGGTCAAGTGTGGATAGTGGTTTGAATTTCGTGAGACTGGATTCCATGTAGTCCTGATACCCAGGTTCACTGACATGAGTGGCAATGTCGAACCACCAGCGGAGTGTTCTTAAAAATAGGATGGCACCGTTAAATATAAGGGTACATGGAAAGGTGGTGCTTCTGGAGAGGTACAGAGAGTTATGATACAGATGGGATAGAAGAGTACAGGTTTGTAACGTGCCAGCCAGTGAGTTGTGCCAAGTCGGCAACCCAATTACATGAGTCACTGTTTTAAAACATGTTTACCCCAATCAGCACGGGGTAGTGTATATAAGCCCGTCACTGGGCAGTACAGATAGATCGGTCGACCCATGAAAATAGTGTGTGCCATGGGACAGTGTTGCTGGCTGTGGCAGCTCCTCACCACACACAAAGTAAGCGAAACTTATTGCATTGCTATCTTTTGGGACTTAACAATAGCTCAAGCTGTTTGAGCCACATAACATTTGTGACCGAAGCTGCCAATAAACGCCTGAAGCTATCAATTGTGAGATTTAGTCTGCCTAACGCCTCTGCTTCCCTCTGAAATTACCCAAACCCGAAGGTTTTAGCACTGCTCAACATTACCAGGGTTAGCTCTAGCCACTGTAGAGACATCGCCCTGTAGTTCTAACAGAACCAGAAATGAGACAGGTTAACAACTGACAGTTTAAGCTTGGAAGTAGCGCTAACTGCAGAGAAGTGAGTTGTTAGTCTATCCACCTGTTACTAACATTACACATTCATGTAAGGCATGGGTACATAAGTGCATGTATGCAATGAAAAGTTGAAAGTGATGATGTCCAGATTCCTATGTGGCCATCTGTGGAACTCTGATGATATAGAAGACAGCATCAAAACAAATTACTACACACGTATTTTCTTCCTCAGGACATTAAGTTGATGTCATTAAGCTGGAAGAGGATTGGCACCAAGGAATATGAAGGCCTCTGATCATAAATTTTCAAAGGAAGCATCTTGGTAACTGAGACATTTTCGGGAAATGTGGGAAAACCAAAATCTGAATAGCTGGACTGGGGATCAAACTTGCATCATCTTAATTGCCTGGCTTGTGTATTAACTGCTCATCTGCTAGCCTTGGTCATTATATCCGAAAACTTTGGTATAATGGTCAGGACAACCTTCACAAACACTCAAATTCTGTGTTCTGAGAGACATGGTCAACAAAACAA
The DNA here is from genome assembly GCA_031002005.1 of Vandiemenella viatica. NCBI lineage: Eukaryota > Metazoa > Arthropoda > Insecta > Orthoptera > Morabidae > Vandiemenella > Vandiemenella viatica. The sequence goes on along the minus strand of JARYHS010008075.1, from coordinate 106,705,074 downwards.
GTATGCAAATATATTGGATACTTTGTCAGATGTTACACTGCACATCATTTGAGTGTTTTCTCTGTAACCCATCTTCTCCTCAATGTTGCTAGCAGAATCACCTGTTTAAATATCTCCCAGATGTTTAGATAGAGTTAGTCCCTTTCCGAATTTGTCCTCATATCGTGGAACAAGAAATGAGAATTGTGACATTTTTCCTATTTGCTGGTAGAATGATGACAAATTCTGACCCAACGCAAGTGCAGCTTTTCATTTTACACCTGTGGTGTTAGTGTTTGCTGTAACTCTATTACGCGTATCCTCAGCAGTTTCTTATAAAGAACTTTAGTCTTTGGCACACATCTTGAAGCCTTTAGGTATAGAAAGACAACAGAATCATCAAGTGGTTTGTCAAAAAGGTAAACTACCATGAGACCCGCCTAGAAAAGGTGTTCCTTAAGTGATTTTATATAAATTAAATTATTTTAATTTGAATTTTCTCATGCTGTTGTGTTCTTTAATTGCAGGGACTTTTGAGCAAAGTAGCAACTTTACCCAGTCCCATAACTGAGAATTAGTTTATAAGACAAGTGACATCACAATTACTCGGTTACTGGAACTATGGTAGTGATAGCTCACATCAAGAATAAGTTAAATAACATGCCCTCATGGAAGCACAATGTGCTCATAACTATTGGTACAAGAATTAGGAATAGTACTTAGAAGCAATGTTCATCACCATACACTAGCAATTGATTTCAGACATAAGGGAATGAGAAATTTTTCTTTAATAAGTAATAATAATTTAAATGAAAGAGATAGGGTTTTAGATAAAAATTAATGGAATATGAGTTATATAAGTAAGGAAATTGCCACTGGGGCTTTAGCTCAATCAAAACTAAATTTTTGTAATGCTGATAAGATAAATAACTGCTGTTAAGAACAATACAGTACCAGTGGATCATCTCATAATAAAACTTTAGGAGCTAAGCTACTTTGCCTTGTACTTACAGAATTCTTTAAGTGCTCAACTTGTTGGTACAATGTCCTCTAAGTAGAGGTAAGTAGCATAACTAAATGTGATCAAAAAATAATCCTATCGCTGCATACTGGTTAGAGTTTATCAAATCTGTCTTTTTAATAGAAAATATGGATAATGGAAACGTGGCAGGTCGGGATGTGACCACATCTTTCCTCTTGTCATATGTCTCACCTCTCACATAATTAAGGCTCATGCAAAAATAATGTGCAATTTGTTTGTTTTTTTGTGTTTTTTACGTGTTCTTCTCACCCTCCTTCCTTCATCTGTGGTATGTGATGGGTATTTTTCACTATGCTATCTAATTTTTACTAGAAAATAAAGACATGAATACCTTTCAAATTGTATATTTTGACAATTTTGGTTTCCACATATTTTTCAAAAATGCTTTTACCTAGACATTTTAATGTTGTATCAACCATACACTGTATTAAACAACAAGCACAAAAAATACATTTAATACAATTTGTAAGTTGCAAGCAAAACAAGCAAGTTTTTATTTTGCAGTTCATTTTCCGTATAGTAATACTCTATCATTTTAAGTGTTCTTTATTCAAAATGGACTGCTTCCTAACAACTAGATATTAGAAAAATAAATTTAATAAGAATTGCACTAGCAGTGTGAGTGACAATGTGGTGTAGCGTGATGGTAGACACACATACTATGGAATATGGCAGGTGAGTCTATACACCTTTTACAAAAATCTGAATGAATATTTACAACATGTCAAGCCTATAATTCACATTACATTTGAATTTCACTTATTAATTTTCTATAACGTGAATTAATATATTAATTGTAAAGTAATATATTAATATACTTTCTTTATTACCTAAATAAATTATCATGCATCTGTGTGATCACTTCCCACCTCCTCGCCAAGCGTCTTATCTACTTGCAAGAATACTGAAACTGTGTTACACATATTTGTGAATTACCTCCTGTGAACCTGGACAGTTTCGCCTTTAATTATTTTACTATTAGGACAATTTCAGTGGAACTGGTAGGTTTGCCTACTCTACTATGGCAATACTCTGCACATGTCTGACATCCTTCTAACTGCCATCTTTGCAGTGGACTCCTTTAATTCCTTTGTTCCAACAAAAATCAGCTGTTTTCTTCAGCCAAAGTACAATGTCATATGTCAAGAACCGATTTTTGTGCCAAGTGACTGCCATCTGACCTACCACATGCAATCTATTAAGGTCACAAGTGTATCAAACCCTAATTGTGCAGGGCTTGACCTGTGCTTGGCTAGTTTATCAAACATGTGCTAGTATTTATAATTTTACACACAATGAGCAGTAATTTCCAACCTGTGCCTGAAGCATTTAGAGGAAAAGGCTCTTGATGGCATGCATCTTAAGAGTTGATAATATATATATATACTCTATCAATAGACTGTGATATGTTATGATCTCCTGGCAACTTAACAGTTTGATGGCCTGAATAGATCTCAAAAAGGATGGCTGTTCACTATTCCTCGATACGTTGATTAAATGAAAGCCAGATGGCCTTGTATAGTGAAAAAATATTAAAAACAAAATTCTACATAGTACATGTGAAATCCTACTATCAATCAGCATTTGTATAACATCTTTTTAGTTGTAATTCCAATAAGTTTATGACTTCTTTTGACTTTCTTATTGCAGGATATTTTATGTTAACTTCCAATGTAACACACATTAAATATGCCACTGCCTGTCCATTTCTATTAAACCTTCAGCACATATACCTGATATAATACTGTCTTGCCACACTGTCTTCTTGATTCCATGATTCTATATTGTCCATAATCAACAGTATAAAGAATATATACATGATAAGGAAACAAATTCCTCATCTACAATTTTATTCACAACATTTTACTACATCAGGAGGATTTTTTCAGTTTTTTCATTTTTTGCTGGTTCTGACATCCAGTATAAATAAATGCAGTTAAAATGAAACTTTGTTCACATTGCTCCACTACCGATCATGTTTTTATGCTAGCAAGAAATCATTAAGCAGACTCAATAAAATCATAACAAAAATATGTTTTCTGGACCCTGAAACATTAGTCTGCATAAAATTTAAAACCTATGAATCAACAGCCTAAAATTATAAATTCAAAACCTAAATCTGAGTATATCAACTTCTATGAAGTAAATTTGTCTAGTTCTTCCTGCAATATACAATGCAAAATATTTCCTCTTGAAAACTAATTCGTGAAATGTGTGAGTGGAGACTTTCCCGGTGTACTGATGCAATGTAATCCTCTTGGGTGTCCAGCCGGATGGTGTTGTGTTTATAAAATTCATGAAATGTTGTTTCTGTCAAATTTAAATCACACTTGAAGTATGATGATATAACTTATAGTATACTACTAATAAGGAAAAATAAATTTTAAGAAGCGTAATAGGCCAAACAGGACCTGTGTATGTGCCAAAACCTGACCAACACTAATGTTTTCTGAGCTTGTCACTGGATATAAGCAATTCACTACAGAAACTATATATGTTGCCATACATTTATATTCAATTTTTCCTCTACCATAATGTAAAATAAGTAAAGTCTGTATTTGAACAAGGCACACTGAATCCAAACTTGTATTCTAGAATAGTAAGTATTGCTTTATTTAACTTATTTATATTTTCCGGAGACATTCATATAGCAGTGTTACCAAATAAAACTTACCAATAAATATTAGCAGTGTGTGCACCTCTCCGCAGTTCATTTATCATTGATCCACTTGATGTATCAAACACACGTATCAGCGTTCCCTAGAAATTTCAACAATTTACAGAAGCTTAGCAACACATACATTTGTAATTTGGTACATATTTTTTATGGAAAACAATAAATAGCTTTGGAACAAATGTGAAATTAATTTGGACTATAATATTATGAAAGTAGCATGTGTTCTGTCAAACCTACTAAACTAATAATTTGCCTATAGAACAGGATTCACAACTGTTAGTCTAAAATATCTCTATTTAATGTCCTGTTGCTTTAATTGCCAAAAATTTTACTGACAAGTAAAAAAGACATATTTCTTTTTATCAAGTTTTGCGGTATAGAAGTTGGCAACAAAATTCATTAGTTTTTTGTGGCCTAATTAAATTGAAAAAAAAAACTGAGTTTTTCACCATACCAAATTTAATTAATGTAATAGTGTTAATTTTGAAAATCTCAAGAAACACAATGATTTTTCCTCTTCTACCATACAAAGTTTTTGAGGAATCTGACTTTTTCCTGCTAACCTTCAGTCAAACTTAACATCTCCCGTACTTATTTCGCCTATTAGCACTTCCTTTTTCCTTTTTCGATTTTTTAAGGCATGACCATACACTTGCTGTGATTGAATAAGAAAATGCAGTAAAAAGTGTAAATAATTCAGAACAGTGCAATTACATTTAAGATAGTTAATGGTGGTTTAGAATTAAGTAGTTAGTAGGAATTAAAGAATCTGTTTTTGCTGTGATGAGAGTGTGGGCAAGCATATTTTGAGCAATAAGAATACAGAAATAATTTATTCTGAATGTAAGGGTATGTGGGAGAATGGGTGCACTTAAAAGTCATTCATCTAAAATCACACCCTCCTGGCTGGAGACAAGAATAGTAGTTTTGAAACCAACCTTGCAGAAAGAAAAACCTAATCTTTAGGGTTGGGTGAGACATTCAACAATTTAACATCTTTGGGAAGCTGTACCTCTCTCCATAAGCTAGAGATGTTGAAAAGAGCAATCTAAAGTCAAGAAGAAAGGGTTGGCAGTAGCATCTACAACTGAAGCCAAGATACCATTAAACAAAATACTATTTAAATCACACCAAAGACCCTAGGAGTTCTCAGTGTTGGCCTATACTATCTGTATCAAGATAAACATGATGAAACCATGTGCCGCTACTGATAAGCTTTGACGGAAGCCAACATGAAAAGATGTAAGCCCATTTTTCTCTTTTTATGCTTCTCTATCTCTCTAATGACATGCAAAACACTGACATTCATAATGATATTATGTTAATTTGGTAAAAATGAATCTGGATGCTCTAAAAGATAAAACATTTCCCCACCCAACTGTTTTAAGACTTTCACAAATTTTAATGGTTTTTAAAGATATTCAATAATAATACATTGTCCTACACTTGGATGACTTGCACTTCACTCCTAACTATCAAACAAATGAAATCGCATGCTGATTGTTGAACAGCTGAAAGAATTTATTACTTGACCCTGTGCATGGGGCAAATATGTTTGGTACAGATTAGCATTCAAATATTTTTATATTGAACTTAAAACAGATCTCATCAAATTGTAAATTGCATCTTCTCTCATATAATTATTCAATTTCTGTGAATTAATAGCAATTTTACTGCGTACACCTTCTTTGCTTCCATACCTTTCTATACTTCATGCATCTTCACTAGTCATGTGGTGGAGAACACGGAATCCATGTGCTTCAAAATCCTACAAGATAATTATTTTTCAATACTCTGTCATCTGAAATTAGACCATCATTGCCCAGAGGCACTACTTGGTTTGGAGGTCAGTGTTCTTTAAATGATATCAGGTGATGTGTCAATCGTGCACTCAACCCTACTTTATCTGATAAGGAGAGGTCACAATCTCCAACAAATTGGCTTCAACATAATGTTTTAGAGCCATCCAAACCAAATTCTTTAAAGGGATTTAGGTCCTAGTTTCTTTTCTTTTTTTAAAATTAAGGACAAAGGTCATATTGCCTCACTATTTTTTCACTAGGTGGAATTGGAAGATAAATATATATAGATAGAATCTTCAAGTTAATAATCTGGAGAAAATGTGATTTTCAATTGAGGCTTATTATTATTATTAGGCTTTTATGCCCTCATTGATCCACTTTAGTCATTCATTTTCTGGTCGCCTACTTAGGCATGTGAATGCTCAGTTCTTTCCGAATTGCCCAGTACCTTTTCATTTGTTTTGATATTTGTCTTTCCTAATCTGTAATTACCCTCTTCATTGTGTGTCATTTGTCTATTTTTTAATTAAATCTTATTTTCTTGTCTTTCAATTGTCTGAGTTTTTCTGTTTTGTTCTGCAGATCACCCAGGATTATACCTAGTTCTTCAATATCCTATCTAACTTCCTTGATCCATTCCGCCCGTTGCTTCAACTTCCAAAGTTTTTCTATTCTTCTTCTTGTTAATCTGGTTTCTGGTGTCCTCATGACATGAACAAGGAAAGAAATTCTCTTCTTATGTATAATATCCATGATGGGCTCCAGTTCCCTGTACACCACCTCATTTGGCACTATCCATGATTGTCTCTCTTTTTGCTATTTGTTATTTATGCATCTTCCGGCTATTCTTCTCTCCGCTAGTAAAATTTTGTCAATTCTGTTTTTCTGAGTGACTTTAAAAAGAGTTTCGCTTTTGTATGTTCCCTCTCGCTGAACCACTGTATTATAGTGTTTCAACTTTGTTTTGATCAACAGACATTTCTTGTAGTATGAAGACCATGTTAGTTTTTGAGCTTTTATCATTTTGTTAGTTCTTTCTTGCCAAGCAGGTATTTCATTAAACATATATGTTATAATTTCACCCAGATATTTAAATTGGTCTACTATTTTTACTTTTCTGTTGTTCACTGTTATGTGGTTTATTACTAGAGGGTGTGTTACCATATTTTGTGTTTTTATACTGCAATAATGTTCAGTTTATTGCAATTTGATCCATACTCTGGTGGTAGCAAGTGGGTATGGCGGTCCCAAGTTCAAGTCTGTCAGTACTGAACATTTTGTCAACGAAATGTACTTCTTCACAAGCACACACATGGTGTGATGTATGTTACTTTAAATATATTTTTGTGAGGAATCATTGGAATCTATTTTGTTTACCTGACTGGGCTCTGGTCACACAGGTAAGTGCCCTTTGTCCCTTCCATTCTATTGTGCTCTTGAAATTTGCTTTAAAAAGCATCAATTTTAATTCCATATTATCTTATGCATGATATGCAGGCATATTACTTCTGGTACAAAATTTGCTCTTCAATGTGAAGGAGGTATGTTTCCCAAAAACTATCAGTTTCGAAAAATGTTCCAGTATCCAGGTGTTTTTTTTTAAATGTGTTGAGTGCAGGAAATTTCTCTGTTTTTTTTTTTTTGTGTGTTTTAAGTATAAATTTCATATTGTGCAGTGTAAATGTCAAGATAGACCATGAGTGAAAGAATTGTACTGATGAACAAAAACACAAACAACACATGGTTAATAGCACTTTTTTTGCTTATGGCTTTACACCTTGTCGACATTGAGGAAGGCACAAAAGGATGTTGGGGGAGGGAGGGGGGGACAAGGAATGAAAAAGAATTTGCCTTTTGATGGAAGCATCCCAGCATTTGCCTGGAGTGATTTGGAAAAAGCATGGAAAATCCAAATCTTGATGCCTGGATGGAGATTCGAGCCCATGTCCTTCTGAACGAGAGGCCAGAGCGTTATCCACACACCAACCATGCTCGGTGCTTAATAACAAATTGGTACAACTTTGGAATGCAATACAGCAGCCATTTGTCATGGGATGGATTCTAAAAGATCTCAGTAGGTTCATGAAAGTATCTGGAACCAGATGCTTATACACAGGTCACACAGTTTCCTTAAATTACATGCTACTAGTTTGGGAGTGCAGAGCTGGTGTCCAATAGTGTCCCAGATGTGTCCTATCAGGTAGAAACCAGTTGGATTTGGTGGCCAAGAGATCAACAAGAGTTCACCATCATTCTCTACAAAACACTAACATGATTCTAGTCTTGTGACATGGATGGACCGAGCGGGATGGTGTAACGGTTAGCGTTCTCGCCTCGCATTCGGGAGGACAGCAGTTCGAACCCCCGTCCGGGCATCCAGATTTGGGTTTTCCCAAATTACTCCAGGCAAATGCCGGGATGCTTCCTTCAAAAGGCCATGGCCGAATTCCTTCCCATTCCTTGCCCCCCATCCTTTCCCGTCTCTAAAGACCTCAATGTTAAAAAGAGACGTAAAGCAGTAGCAAAAAAAAAAAGACATGGATGGTATATGGTGTTAGAAGATGCCACCACAATTGTGAAAGCCATGAAGCATGTAGGACTGCAAGTGGTCAGCAATAATATTCAATTAGTCCACAGCTGGCATTGTGACATTGATCATAACCATAGGTCCCATGGAAATCCAGGTGATGTCCTTCATAGCTTAATATTGGAATCTTGATTGATGGACTGCGCAGTCTTCTATTTTTATTATGTTAAAAAAAAATGGAATAAGTAACATTGCTCATGGACCTTGTAACAGTACAAGTTAATGGTACTGTTGTGTGTGTGACAGTTGGCACCCCTGCCGTGAGCTGGGCGATATCAGTCAGTACCGTGGAGGATCCGAGTGTGGCCGGTTGCAGGATTACAGTGCTAGTGGGGACAGTGAACTATAAACAGATGTGTTGAAAGTAAAAGTGCGTCACACTTAAAGTACATTGCAATCTTCGGATACTTTAAACTAATTTTATTGATTAATGGCCATATGGGATAGAATGTTTAATTAATACTAATAAATCACACTGTGACAAACAGTGAATGTCATCAAGGTGTGGTAGGATTTCATTTATTCTCCTTTCTCTCTAGAGATATATTCCAGATATTCCCAGTCTAGTAACCGCACTAACAAAGTAATCTAATTCAGTTGTTTTGTAAAGTTCCCTTGTGCAGAAGTCGGCAGAGACAGTAATGATTTTAACATTGTGAAATTAAATGGCAACCATGACAGAACTATGAGTTTGAAAAAAAGTAGGTAAATTAAGCAATATGTTTCAATTTTGCCGAACTCTCATAACGACGGTGGAGCACAGCGACGACAAAGAACAGAGACATTGCGTAACACTGTCCGCACGACATATGGTTTGAGCGGAGAGGTGACAGAATTGAGACGATGGAGGCTTCACAGCGCGACTGGAAGAAAAGAAACGGGGCAGTGGTATCGGAGCAGTGACCTTGAGACACCACTAAGCAGGGTGTCTGTGCAGCCAGCTGATGTGACATGGCGCAGAGGCGGCAAGCGGAGGAATACGCAGTTGGCAGACCAGTTAGGAACCTTTTATTTATTTGCTTTGCCTATCAGTTAAATTTTTGCCCTGCCAAATTTTTTCTTTATTTTCTTCCTAAAATGAAGTTTTTTTTTCTTCTTTTGACATTTTCTGTCTATTCTGACATCAGGGATAGCAAGATAATTTTTTCAGTTTCCTATAAAGGAAATGATTTACTAAATTTGTGGTTTATTTCTTCTACATGGAAAAGATACTTATTTTGGGCACCCTAGCCATAGAAATTGTAATTATTTTAGGTGCAGATATCCAAAATTTGAGGGCATGTATGAAAGATGATGTGGAAAGTCTAAAGATTGATATGCAATCCAAACTGCTCTGTTCATCATTTGAGAAGGGTTTTTTGAGAATCGAACATCGGCTCGGAGATCTTCAGGAAAATATGGAAAATCATAGAATTCAATTGGCTGAATTGAAGAAGGATATAGAAAATTACAAAGAAAAATGCCCCATTCAAGGGAAGGATTTATTATCTCAGTCAACTCATCGTTTGTATGAGGGGTCAGATTTCACACAAAAACAATTTACCCAATTAACAGAAACGACTAGAAGTTGCAACAACAAGATTGAATGGGTAGAGGATCAAGGCCAAACTCTAGAGAAGGGTCTATAACAGAGCTACTCTGAAATGAAGGCTGAAGTAGACGTCGTTTTATTTGATGTGTTGAAGATATCCAACAGAATGGACAGAATTAAAGTTTCAACTGATATTTTAGTAGATTAACGTGTCAAGAACAAGTTCCTGGGGGGATGATGAAAGAGCTGAAAAGGTATTTCACCCTGGAGGACCAAGATCTGAGAAGATGGGTTGACAACAGTGACATGCGGACCATAATTGTTTGAAGTCAGTCGGGGCACTCTTGTCAAGACTAGTAGACATTAATCTGTCTACAAACAAAGCACAATGACCCAATATATTCCAACAGCAGAAATTACAAGCGAGAGAAAGAAAGAAGACAGAGCTGACTAAGGCTGTATGATGAAGCAAGAAATGTACAGAGGAAGAAAAAAATTTTTTTTTTAATTGTATTTACGTCTCTCAACAGCGAGGTCTTTAGAGACGGGAAAGGATGGGGGCAAGGAATGGGAAGGAATTCGGCCATGGCCTTTTGAAGGAAGCATCCCGGCATTTGCCTGGAGTGATTTGGGAAACCATGGAAAACCCAAATCTGGATGCCCGGACGGGGATCGAACCGCCGTCCTCCCGAATGCGAGGCGAGAACGGAGGAAGAAAAGGCAATCTGAAAGAGGAGAAAGAAACGTGGCCGAGCACCATTCAATGAGGGAAGAGACGTGGTTAAATTCACAAAAAAAGGAAAATATCAAGGGAGAAAGTGATCTAAGTGTATTAGAGGTTATTCTATCTTCTAGAACATGCATGTTTTTTCAGAAAATCTGAAGAATTATATAGACTTTCATTTTCCATGATGGAAACAACTTTTCTTTCACCAAGGCGAAATGTTCTGGCTTTTCTTTCCTGTTCTGACTTATTTTCCTACTTCTATTTCTGAGCTAACAGCAAAGCACTACTGATCCAGTGGGCATGGGAAAGTGTGTGGGAAGTGACATGTGGAAAATAGCACCTTGTAAAGCCAGCAGTGGCGATAGTACATGGAACAGACTGACTGCTAAAGCTGTATTTTAAAAAAGGGATAGAGAAATAAATGACCACTAACCTTAGATGATGGTATCATGGGGTGAACACATAAATAAGCACAAAACACAGGAAAAACAATGAATATTTTGGTACTTGGCCCTTCATCAACAGGAGAAAATCAAGGAGGCAGGGTGGTGGATTCTGTGAAACAGTCTCCAACAACACCCTCCCTCCTTGATTTTCTCCTGTTGACGAAAGGCCAAGTCCTGAAATATTCATTTTTTTCCCTGTGTTTTGTGCTTACTTATGTGTTCACCCCATTCATCATCTAAGTGGTGGTTCATTTCGCTATCCCTTTTTTTGTAAATCCATTCGCCAATTAGCTCCTATTATTTCCTGGTAACTATATACATATATATATACAATCTTTTAGTGACAAGTTTGTTCTAGGTTACATAGTAACATAATGGGTTTGTCAAGACCTATCATTTGTCCATTTTAAGGGGGATAGTGTAACATTACAAGCGAATGGTACTGTTGTGTGTGCGATGGTTGGCACCCCTGGTGTGAGCTGGGTGATGTCAGTCAGTACCGTGGAGGATCTGAGTGTGGCCGGTTGCAGGATTACAGTGCTAGTGGGGACAGTGAACTATAAACAGTTGTTTTGAAGGTAAAAGTGCTTCACACTTAAAGAACATTGCAATCTTCAGATACTTGAAACTAATTTTATTGATTGATGGCCATCCGGGAGAGAATGTTTAATTAATACTAATGAATCACACTGTGACAAACAGCGAATGTCATCAAGATGTGATAAAATTTCATTTATTCTCCTTTCTCTCTAGAGACATATCCCGGATATTCCCAGTCTGGCGACTGTACTAACAAAGTTGCTGTGCAAAGTTCCTTTGAGGTAGGGACAGTAACGATTTTAACATTGTATAATTACAACCTGATGGATCATTTTTACACGTTTGCCATTGGAATTCAGATAATTATTGAATTACAACAAGGAGCTCAGACCAAATTTCTCTTTTGTATTCTAGCACTTATTTTTAAAAGTAGTTCCTTTTCTTAATACTGAATTTGTCTGGCATTATACAAATGTTAACTAATAATTTTCTTGATCTAATGTGTCAATTTTTAACTTCCATTTCATACTCCTTGTAATAAAGATCAAGTTGATAATGTGTCACTGGATCCTTCCAAGACATTTGATGGAATGAGTGATAGAACTGTGGTGATCACTGGGTTATGATGTAATTTCCTGGTTGGAGGAATTCATAAAAGCTAGATAGCAAAGAACCATGGAAGTAAATGCAGTATCAGGGAAGGTTGAAGTGAAAATAGGAGAGTTACAGCAAAGTTTTCTGTTAAAACAGCTGTTAATTTATTTAATGACTCATTCTGTTGTTCATTTACAGTAGACTGTTTGCGTATAATGTAATGTTGTGTTACAGGATTGCATTCGGTGGAGAAGGTGGGGGAATGGGGGGTGGGGGAGATCTCAACAGTTAGATGGCTCTAGGCACTAGCTTGTGGTGTCAGCACAAGGTGAAGATAAATGCTAGAAAAAGCAGCTTATTAGTCAGAGATTTGTGAAAATAAGTAATTGTACCAAGAAGAGAATTGCTGGTGTAAAGTATGAATTATAAATATTTGTTCAAAGTAGTTAATAAGGTAAATCTATTATTAACAAGTCGCTTGGATTCATGTCTCTAATTGATTCCCTGATGGTGACAAATAGACTTGCGCATAATAGTTCGCGAAGGGGAGCGCTCAGTTTAGTTCGCAGCTCCCTTGCGAACTAGTTCGCTCTTTTAGTTCGTTAGTTCGCGTCTCGAATTCAGAGAAACAGATCGTTCGCTCGCCTTGCTACCGCTACTGCACGCGCTATTTTGTTTGTTAAGTCAGTTTTATTAGGACATAATCATTTTTTTTTGTCGTTTCTAAATGGAATTTAATATGACCTTCTTAACAAAAGTTATTGCTTAATAATAGCCCTTTCAAATTACATTAGCATGAACAGTTGGCGCCGATAAACCAAAGTGCTCATTGTCCTTTACAAAAATGGGTAAATTGAATAATTGTGCTGTTTTTACTATTTACTTTACATGCATTCGTTTATATTAATTTTTTAAATGGATTTGTTTATTAGTTCATGGAAGAAACATTACTTATAAAAGGCGCTAATGATCCTGCCGTCGACGCGCCCTTAAACCCCAACAACAACACAACATTACTTATAAAATATTATAAACGCGTTTATTTTGATGAATTAAAATACCCGTTTATAAGTAATCGGCTTTTTTATATAAATAAAGTTTTGGAAATCATGGACAAAATATAATTTTACTATTGGCTACAACTTAAGTACAATATGACAGAAATAGTATTACCTATATTATTAAGAAAAATAACATTAATACTTCCAATGTGATATCTAATAATTAGACATATAAAAATAACAGTGACCCTTGAATGAGAAAGTGGTAGCAATAATGAAAGTGCGTAAATTTCCAGTGAATTGGAAGTCATTGAGCTATTATTTTATTAGTGAAGGGGAGAATAATCCAACACACATTCACAATTTTTTGGCGACGTATGAAACTGATGAAGACATAAAAGTTAAAATCTTTTTGAATTTCGCAAGTCATTTCTTTCATCACTTTCACAAAGCTGTTAACCAACAGACTGAGATAAGTATGATATTATGTCAGCTTTAAAATCAGCGCTAGAAAAATGTAAAAGATACTGTTTCTTTGGTTAAGAAAACAAGAAAAAGCCTTTAGAAACCAAATTCTCCACAGAAAGTGATAATATAAAAAAATAATGCTCTAGTATTCGTTGATAAATGCCTGGAGTATCTTAGTAAATAGTTATATTTTAATGAAAGCAATTGGCTATACAAAATCCAAAAATTAAATTCAAATCACAGGGTTTCATTTGATGACTGTGAGACTATATTAGAGGTTATAAATTTGCGAGAAAAAATGAATATCAAAGTGAACAAACTTTACTCTGAAATAACAATATTATACGAAATCCAGCTAAAAGTAAGAGAAGTATTTCATGAATAAAAAATGAGCTTTTTCTCGAAATTAATTTGACAACTGAAAGCGATAAAGCATATGACAATTTTACTATAGACAAAAAAGAATTAAAGATGAAAGAAGTGCAAAAAATATAGCTTAAAAAATGAAATAGTAAAAACATACCTCTTATCATTTTCTACTCTTTCGTAAAATATTATATTTTTGAAGTGTAGCATATTTTTACAGGTTATTCTTTTAAAAAAATTCCTACCATCAACCGAAAAAATATTGGAAACCCTAGCGGCGAATGGTGCTAGTTCGTGAACGGTAGCGCTCAATTTAGTTCGCGAACAGTACCGCTCAGTTTAGTTCGCGAACGGTACCTCTCTCTATAGTTCGAGACCGGGAGCGCTCTGTTTAGTTCACGAACGGTACCGCTCTCTATAGTTCGCGACCGGGAGCGCTCTGTTTAGTTCGCGACGATACCGCTCTCTTTAGTTCGCGACCGGGAGCGCTCTGTTTAGTTCGCGAACTAGGTCCTCCAAGACAGCTCGCTCGCTCGCTTTGCTAGCGCTACTGCACGCGCTCTCTTGTTTGTTATGGTAGTTGTGGTTATCGATGGTTGTCTTTTGATTGTTAATGGGATCAAAGTGTATTTTATTTTCACATTCCACGTTAAATTTCCGTTTGTGACTTCTGCAATAATTATTAATGTTGAACAATTTATTTTTCTTTTATTTTTATATCTGTGTCTTCAGTGAAATGTGTCCACAAGGAACTGTGTTTCCTTTTAGATAATAAACTAAAACAAAAGTTGGTCTTCGGGAAAGGATCGAACGAACTAAGGAGCTAGAGATCTGGGAACTAGTTCGCGTAGTTCGCCTGTGGGAGCGCTCTTCCGAACTAGTTCGTTCGCGAACTACACAAGACTAGTGACAAAGGCCGAGGATGTGCCAGACATATTATGGAGCACTCCATTATAGGCCGTGTCTGCACCATGTTTGGCTAAGCTTGCAGTACAGTTTTCTGGCTCACCAAGTCGAATGCCTATGGAAAAGGTTGTAAAGAATGATATTGAAGTATTGCATTTGAAAGAGGATTCTGAAGGCATGTATCTGGAAAATAAAGGTACTGTGTTATAAAACCAATATCTGAGAGATGGTATGGGATGTCTACTTCTGGTACCAAATACAATAGAGGTAGTAGTAGTGAAGGGAAGCAGCTAGATTTATTTCCAAAAATTATCACATCATGCTGGAATTATCAACAAAGTTTCAACCTCTCCTTCACAAACTGCACCCCGTTTGCATGGAGGAGGTTCTGGCAGCTGAATAGATCCCAGTATAAGATATCACCCACTACCCTCATGAAAGGAGGTCAGAAGAGTGGGGAATGGTCCAGGGCACTCTCTTACCATTGGGGTTGGAAACAGCCCCTGAAGGCAGGTGAAATATAAATCATCAATGGTATGGGGATACTTAACGCAACAGGAAGCCATTGCATTAAAGACCCAAAGGTATACATAGGCCATGTAAACTTCTCAAATTATAAATAGAATGATTGTTTCTGCCTGGGTAAAATATTTCGGATGTTGTTGTTGTTGTTATTTGGGCTTTAGGGTGCGTCAATGTTGAGGTTATTAGCGCCCTAACAAATACCCGGAGTGACAACGAGGCATAAAACTCTACTGTCGTCCATGCGGCTGACTGTATAGGGGTCGGCCACACAAAATATTTCGGAGGGAAAATAGTCACCTAATCAGATCTCCATTAGAAGTCTGAATAGGGCAGGTAAATTAGAAAACTTAAGATTTAAGTCAGATGTTGGGGGGATTTCTGGCCTGGGGAAAACAGAATAATTAGCACACATGCTGTCAGTGGAGTAACTGGGGTGGGATTTGTAATTAACAAGACAGTAGGGAAACCGATGTATTAATATGAACAGTTTAGTGACATTATTTTTATGAGTGCAAAACTAAGTCTGCTCTAACAACTTTAGTACAAGGGTCTAGGCCAATGTCAAAGCAATATATGATGAAAAAATAGAGAAAATTATGATGAAATCGAAGAATTAATCCAACATGCGAAGGAGAAAGAAAATTTAATAATCATGGGTGACTGTAATGCAGTAATGGGTCAAGGAAGAAAAGGAAAGTTTTGGTTCAGGGGAAAGAAATGAACAAGAAAGAAGGTTGTTAGAATTTTATGGAAAATATAAACTCATTGAAGTAAAAACACTATTTACGAATTATGCATGAAGAACATAGACCTGGAAACATCCAGGGGACTTAGGTAGATATCAGCTAGGTTATAGCATGCTCAAACAGAGATTCAGGAATTAAGTTCAGGACTGTAAACCATTCCCAGGAGCTGACACAGACTCTGACCACAATCTGATAACTATGAAATGCCGGTTGAAATTCAAAAAAATAGAGAAGCAACACACACAGTACACACTGGAAGTGAACAAATTGAAACAATGTAACAGGAGAGAAAAATTGCAGAGATGGTAGACATGGGTCTCAGAAATAACTCTGAAAGGAGTTCAACTGAGGATGAATGGAATACACTGGAGAGAGAAACAATCAACGCTGGTAAAGAAACATTAGGCTTTAGGAAAAAAGCTGCCATAAAACCTTGGATTACAGAAGAAATTTTGATCGATCAGAGAAGAAGGTACTAAAATGCTCAGGATGAAGCACGAGAGAGCAGTATGGACATTTTAGAAATAAAATAAACATGAAATGGAAGAAGTCAAACTAAAAGTGACTGCAAGAAAAGTGTGAAGAAGTAGAAAAAGAAACAGTCATAGGTAAAGTCGATGTGGCCTACAGGAGGATACACAGAATTTTTAAAGAAAAGATGTATAAACATTAAAGCTGTTAATTGGAAATGTCTTTTAAACTTGGAAGACATAGTTAACCAATAGAGAAACTGTATGATAAGGTTAATTTGAACAACAAAGCATTGCTGACATTTATGCCTTTGGAGATCCTGTATAAGGGCAGAATTTGATAAATCATTGAAAGTTTTGAAATCAAATAAGGCAGCTAGAATTGATGAGATTCCTACAGAACTACTGAAATCCTTACGAAAAGATGTAATCCAAAGATTATTCAAAATGATATCAAACAGTTATGAAATGTGAGATTTTAATAAAAGTGTTACCCTCACACTTCCAAAGAAAGAACAGGCAGGAAAATGTGTAATTGAACTATAAATCTAACATCACATGCTTCAAATTTACTGATAAGGATAATATACCCAGAAGATTCGAAAGGAAAGTAGAAGAGACAGTAGGTGTAGATCAGTTTGGGTTTAGGAAAAACTGTGGTTCAAAAAATGCAATTCTGGCTTTAAGGTTAATACTTAAGGTGCAGATCAAGAAAAACAAAGATATTTTTATGGCATTTGTTGATTTAGAAAAAGCTGTTAGATGGGAGAAGATGCTCAAAATTTTAAAGAAGTCTAAAATATTGAGATAAAAGAACACTTTACAATCTATGTAAAAATCAAAATGGCTATAATAAAAGAAGAGAATTATGAGAGACATGTATCAATTAAAAGGACGAGAGACAAGAATGCAGTCTATCCCCGTTAATATACAACTTGGATATTGAGGAAGCAACAAAGAAAATGAAAGAAAATTTCGAATATGGCATTAGTGTTCAAACAGAAAAAAATCAGTATACTACGATTTGCTGACGACATTGTCCTGTTGGCAGAACAGACAGGATCATCAGAAGTTACTGAATGGCATGAACAAAATACTGAAGGAAAATTTTGGACTAAGTATAAAACAAAGCAAGAGAAAAGTTATGAAATGTAGCAGAAATGGTAGCAATAATAGATTAAACATAAAAATAGGACTGGATACAATAGGTGAAATAAGTAAATTCTGTTACTAAGGAAGTAAAATTATAACTGATGGTTGGGCAGGAATGATGTTGAAAGCAGAACAACAGTAGTGACAAAAGCCTTCTTGAAAAAGAAATCTTTTAGTTTCAATATTGATCTAAGATTCAGAAAGAACTTTTCAAAACTCTATGTGTGGATTACAGCACTATATGGTGGTGAAGCACGGACTTCAGAAATACCACGAAGAATGAAAATTGAATCATTTTGAAATGTGGTGCTATAGAAGGATGCTTAAAATCAAATGCACATTAAAAGAAAAAAAAAAAAAAAAAAAAAAAAAATGGGTTAGGGGAAAAGTTTGTGGAAGTCTCATAGAAATACTAGCATTTACCCACTGCTTTGCACGCGCGGATCTTGACGTGTGTAGAAAAGCGGATAGTCTGCCTCTTTCTCCACCAATCCGAAACTGGTACTAACCTTTTGAAATTTGAAGTATTTACCTCCACAAAATGACCTCTTCACATCTTACACTCTCCTTCTTCGGAAAAATTGCCACATGTTATGTTAAAAAATGCCGAAATATATCACTCTACGCAACTGCGCAACGTTGCCAGCACTGTAAAAATGACAACAAAAATTATCGGCACAGGAATCAATATAAACAGTCTCGTTTTTTCATAGAGGTCATGGTTTGGTTGAAATTCTGCCTAGACCAAGAAAAATAATGTTTGTGAACATCGTTCTGAGGCATCCATCTAAAAAATTGGGTATTTGTTTACAACGGAAGCAATGCATTGTCGCCGATCACTTGAACCGATTCTAAGGATGGCAATCGTCGTCGTAGGGCCTACTACATCTCAGACAAATATTTTTTATTTGTTAATTTCATGTGAATTTTTAACAACGGAGAGAAGAATAAAGGCAAGAAATCATTACAATAAAGAATTTAACCAACTTTTCAATAGATCTTCATTAATTTTGCAGAGCCATCTAATAGTTGGGCGTCTCTATCTCATATTTTGGCATTTTTAATTTAATTTGTGGTAACTTTTCCGAAAAAGGAGAGTGCCAAACATGAAGAGGATATTATAACAAAGCAGTAAATCCAAATTTCAAATGATTTACTCTTTTTATTTTAGTGTCAAATATTAATGCAGAAAAGCAAAATATATAGATTTCATTTTAAAAATTTTGCCTTTCTTTTAGTTATTACCTTAGATGCGGTTTTCAAACTGATGTTCAAAAGGTTTTTTTTTTTTTTTTTTTTTTTTTTTTTTTTTGTAGGACACTGTATAATAAATGAAATATAAGAAACTAAAGCTATGTGAAACATTATCACTAACATTACAGTAAGGGCGTACTGAGAATCAATACTTCAGGTCGGGAATTTCCAGATAAAGTGCATGTTATAGAAAAAAAAAATGTACCTTAGATATAATGCAAAACGAAAGTTACTGTCTGGATAGTAATGGCCATTAATTCTAAACTATCTACACCGCAAACGATAGTATTGCAGCAACGAATGTACTAAGATCACTCGCAAGATTTTTTAAGGAAGTTCTATCATTACCGTGGCGCCACAATCTGCTGATGGATTCTTATAGAACTTGGCAAAACAAATCAAAAAAAAGATTTATATATATATATATATATATCGCTTGGTTTTCGAGATATAGCATGTCAAAAATCAGTTATAGCTATAGTTCCTTGTGCTTTTGTTGGTGTTTCTTCTGGTCCAGTCTGTATTTCAACCTAACAATAATCACTAGGAAGTAAATAAAACATCTATAGAGCATTTCCACCGTGTAGAAACTGTGGTTTCAGTGAATTTTTTTTCTGGTCCATGCCGGATTTCGCCCCAACACCCTCACTTTTGAGATACAATATCTCAAGAACTAAGTGAGATATCAAAAATATTTATTCTTTATTTCTGTTCTGTCTCATCAAGTAACATACAAATCCATCATCAAATTTGAGTATGGCGAAATTTTTCATATGTCCAGGCTGACACTTCAATTTTGAGATACGATATCTCGAGAACTAAGCGAGATATCAAAAAATTTTATTCTTTACTTTCATTTTTTTCTCGTCTAGTTACATAAAAATCTGTCATCAAATTGTAGTGCCACGGTAATCATAGAATCCCCTTTTTCAACATTATATAAATACATTCCTACTCCATGAGTAATACATGTATTTTTCTCTTAATGGTTTTTATACAACAACCCACATTTTGAGCCATTTTACTTCATGGTATTTCAGAACTGAAGCAGTTAGATTGAAATGTAGCCTAGAGCAGAAACAAATTTCGCCAAAGCCATCAGGAAACACTTACTTCGCGATACGTGTCAATCACTAACATGGCATTCATTAAAACAGCTTATTAATTACTTACTATAATTGAATTCCTCACGACTTATATTTCTGGGTCAGGTCACATTTCAAACTAACCACAACTTATCTGATATTGCCATTACAAAATCAAACAATTCAGACATGCCTAAACACATTAAATATTTCACTAACTACAATTTGGGTAGTGACAACATTGTCAATTTTAGGATAGCATAAATCATAACAATGAATTTCTTAATACGTCTTTATTTTGAACTGCAACAGGGCTAAAACACGCTCAATAATAAATCTACTGTATCGCAATCTAAAGTTAGTGGTTGTGGTTAGGTTGAAATGCGGACTGGATTTCACAATCAAATTGCAACGCCAATACAAATCTTTAATATACGTATTAAGCTCTTAGTTACTTACCGTAAATATCACAATTCTTATATTCTTAATGAAGATTTATTATAATATATAGTAGTTTAACTAATTGCTAAAAGCTAGCAATTAAACGAAACAACGACAATATAAATAATTCAAAGATTAGTATATTCATCTTTGGTCAAACTCTTAAACGTGTAGTTTTTACAGTAAATGAAATGATCATTATGTTTGATTCAGGTATTCCATTTATTTACTGCATTCCAGAAAACTGAAAAGCTAAATATTCGAGGTCAAAATATTAAACAATCATTGGTTAAACTGTGTGAATTTTTGTCAGATTTATGCAGAAGTAGTGCATGTCTGAAAGTGCATAATGTAAGTCATTAGCTATTTCAGCAGATTTTGATTGGGACCATTAGCTCTAAAAACTTGAAAACCACATCCAAATTGCTGCGGTACTTATTGCGCGATACCCATTCTAGTAAAGAGACAGATGCAGCTTGCTTACAGATATATAATAATATAGAAGAGATAGGATGTTGGGATACATAGTAAGACATGTAGACTTGGTTAATTAAATTGGAGGTAAGAAGACAGAGATTAAATTAAATGAAGCAGATAATTGAGATTGTAAGTTGTAAAGGGTAAGTTGAGATGAAGAGGTTAGCGCAAGATAGGAAGAGATGGAGGACTGCATCAAACTATTTCAGACTGATGACGGGAGAAAAAAAGAGGGATTAATTAGAAGGAGACAGGTGAAGACCATCGTAAAAACATATAAAGGGAGAAGGGCAGCAGCAACACAAAACAACACACAAACAAAGAAAATACAATATTTTGGGTTAAAACTTTTTCAAGTTAACAGAAGTAAGTGGCTGGGCTGCGTTTGACGCTGCCACTCATAGACCGTCAGAGGTGGTGGGGGGAGCAACGATAATATAACTGCGAGTATAAATCATAAGAAAGATTCAAATGGTTGAAAAAATAATAGTAATAAAAATATAAATAAAAGTATAATTGAAACATTTAGAAAAATATATAACTCTATTGTGCTGGCCAGTGATGGGTGTATATGGTGAGGATGGAAGATGTTAATGGAAATTAAGGCCTGGGGGATGTGTAGTCTGCAGGATGTGTTGATATGTCAGTTCCCAACTGCGAAGTTCAGATTGGGAGGTAGTGTCTGGAAGTACTCTAATGGCTCTGAATGAGAAGCAGTTATTAAGATAACGGGTGTTGTGAGTACTGGCATGGTGAGCAAAAAGGAGGTGCAGGTTTTGGGAGTAAACTGTTTGTCTGTGACCATTCATTCCGATGGATAATAAGTTTGAGGTCAGGCTAATGTAGGGACTTGGACAGTGGAGGCAGGTGAGCTGGTATATGAGATGGGTGGTTGTACAAGTGGCATGACCTATTATGGGGTAGATTTCACCAGTAGTAGGAACGTTCTGGCCTCGCATTCGGGACGATGCGGATTCGAATCCCCGTCTGGGCATCCAGATTTGGAATGCCAGGATGCTTCCTTCAAAAAGGCCATGGCCAAATTCCTTCCTATTCCTTGTCCCCAGTCCCATCCCTCCTCTAATGACCTTAACCGTCAACAAGGCATAAAAACCCAAAGTAAAAAAAAAAAAATGTAGGGTTGCCACAGGTAGTGTAGGTGGATGCATACCGCAAGTTTTGCAACTGGCTCTCTTACAAAAGAAGGATCCAAACAGTGGTTTAGGAGGATCAAAGGGTTGATACTTATGTATAAGAATGTTTTTTTCGGTTAGGTGGTCTGCCGAAGGTGACTCAGGGTGTAGTGGGAAGAATGCGATGCATTTCAGGAAAGAATCTAAGAGAGTCATAGCCCAAACGAAGAATTTGGTTTAGCGATTCCAGGCCAGGGAAAAACTGGGTTCTGGTTGGCTTTAGGTTGTTTGTGTCAGTGTGGGGGACAGTTCCTGACTCTTGATTGCTGTTTTTGAACTAGTTCTGGAGGATAATTGCGGTTTATGAGTGCCTGCATCAGGTTGTTGGTGTAGAGAGTAAAGGACTCGTGATCAGAGCAGGAGATACGTTTGCTTCGAATGGCTAGGCTGTATGGGATGGAACGTTTTGTATGATATGGATGGCAGCTATCAAAATGGAGATATTGTTGTAGGTTAGTGGGTTTTATGTAGATAGAGGTGTATAATTGACCATTCTGTACAGAGATGTCTACATCCAGAAAAGTGATGTTAATCTGAAGAGTAGGACCAGGTGAGGTTTAAAGAGGAGATGTTATTCAGCGAGTCCAAGCAGTTAATAAGTGTAAATTTCAATGTAGATTCATTGCTGATGATTACATGAACCTGGATGAAATACAGAAATGCTCAATAGTGCTCAGGAAAGTTTTTGCAGTTGAAGATATGGGGAGCAAGAAAGCAATTTGTTATTTGATCAATAGGATTTCTTTATAACACAACTACTGTATTTAGCTTTCAGATTCCCACGTCTGGAATGATTTGAAAAAATCTTAAATAATAATCATAATATTCACATGCCAATGCTTACCCCGCATTGTTGGAAGTGGTAAAAACATTGACAAAATTAACATGAGAATGTACAACTTCCGAGAGATTCTGTGTATATCTTGTTGATTTCAGTCCTAATTACATAGTTTATTTTTCCTGTTACTACTGCTTCTTAATTAATTTTTAATCCATTTTAATTGCATACTCATAAAATTAAAGATGATCTCAGGGATTTCAATGTGGCATTCACAAAAGGGTGAAATGGCCTCCATAGGATTCTCCCTTTTTGAATAAATATTTCTATGATAGTGACTAGAATCCTTATTCTCGAATTGTCAGATATTTCACAGACTTTAAATCCCATCTCTTAACTAAAGAGTTAGGTGGTAATCCTCCAATTCTGAATCAATTCATAATATGTCGTCATCTATTATTTCATCATAAAAGGATACACAACACCTTTCCGTGCTAAATGTAGTCTCATTGTATAACAGTTGAGCATTTAATGTGTACCAACTTGCTTGCCTATAATGTGTCAGGAAATATATGTATGGGAAAGAGTAAAGAAACATCAAATACAATTAATCATATCATGTTAGGCAGTTCTACCTTCTCAGATGCAGTGGCAAGACGTGTTCCTTGGAGATTTAATGCAATGCAGCTGAGAGGAGCTTCATGTGCAGCAATGTCAAGAGGTGCTCTCTCAGTATTTGCTAGATCTACCACTTGTACTTGTCCTGAATGTCGTCCAGGAAATGCTAATAATGAGTTGTTACTATTGGGACACAGAACACAAAGACCTGTAACCAAAAAAATCTAGTATAAACTACAAACTTAGGTTCAAAATGTTCTTAAAGATGTTGAAGTAATGAAGTCTTCATGGGTGTACCGCCAGATTGTGTTGTGAAAACATGATATTTCGATGACTAGCTCCGCCGTCTTCTTCAGGTGTGGAGAAATCTGCACTGGTCAGATCTGTGGGTCAGCCAACCAGTGCAGATGCCTGAAAATGGCGGAGCTAGTCGTCAAAATATCGTGTTTTCACAACACAATCTGGCAGTACACCCGTGAAGACTTCATTGCAGTCATACGCCGGGAAAGTCTTCGTTCTTACAAATTGAAGTAAGTTTAAACAACAGTTTTCACTTAAACATCCAGCAGTCAATGATGGTTACCAATTTTCCTTAGAGATGGAACATATTAAAAGGAAAAACTCATGTTAATGATATGCTTATTAAAGAAGAACAATAAACAGCCAGGTATTTTCAACTGCTTTACAACATTACCAATGCAGGTGGTAAGCAATGGTTCTCTTTCTCTTTTTTTTTTTTTTAACCTTAAATTTATATGATAATACAACTGAAAATGGCATAAGGAAACGTTAATATGAAACAAAATGCAAACACAATAAATATATTATTTTGGATGACCTTACCCTGGTTTTTTATTTTTATTCAAAGAGTCATGGGAAATAATGTTTCTGTATTTGTTATTTCTTTGTCTTTATACTTCAGTGAGTAATGGGTTTACTTTCTCTCAGTTTTCATTATTTAATTAAGTGTGGATAATGTCTTTAAACAACAGGGGGAAAATTACTGTCAACATTTATTATGAGGGAGTGTCAAGAAAAAAATATTGAAAAAAATATTTTGTAAACATTAGATTGTAAGCACATTAGTTTCAAGCATGCATGCACACATGTGCACACACAAAATATTAAAACACAGCTAAAATTTATCACTAAAGATTATGTTGATATGGCAAAACCATCATTATAATTTTGAATGATATAAATTCAATTTATGGTAGGGATCCCATCATGTTCATGGTTTAAGATAAATAGTGCCGGAGGGAGGGGGGGGGAGGAACAAACTAGGGCACTTGTCCTGGGAGGAAACTTCAATGTGATGGAAAAATTGTGTCTGAAGGGTGGCAAATTACAATGCAGTGAGCTCTTTCTTTTTAAGCTCAACTACTGTCCTGGGCAGTGACAATGGGAGCGGCAAAATAAAATGTTCAAAGGCGGCGGCAACCTCACAGTTTTTGCCCTGGCTCAAAATTTCAAGATCCGCCACTGAAGAGAGAACAGAATAACAACGTGGACAGGGTGGTAGTCAAAGAGCAACTGGCTAGTCACTGCAAAATAGAAGTCAATTGAAAAGGCAAGAGGAGGGAAAATTCCAAAATCAAAACAAACGGGAGAAGGTGAAGTCAAAAATATAAGCATGGAAAAGATCTACATGTTTCAACTTAAAACATATACAATTCAAAATTAAGTTGAGAAAACATGAATACTTTTAAAAATTATATAAATATACAAATCAAAACTTGAACACTAATAGTAGTAGATGGATCCTGCAAGTGAGGAAAGAAAATGGGTGAAAAAGGAGGGGAGAAAAATCGGAGGTAGAGCTCTGTGATCAATTTTCACTTGCTTCCCCTCTCCCCATTACTGCTTTTTCGCTGATCTTTTTCTTCCCCTGCAGGAACCACTGCATACTATTATTTGTCTTTATACATCCATTTATATGTTTGTATAATTGTTTTTAATTTATTTTTGAATCATTATATATTTTACATCCAAATACAGATATTTTTGACGACGTCTTGTTACTTTTGTTTCTATTTTGAAGTTCTAACACCTATTTTCTCTTCCTTCATAGTTAACTGCTATCCTGCAGTGACTACTCCAAGTCCTACCTTGTTTTTTTTTTCATCTTCTACAATTGAAGGGTTTAACCTTGAAAATTTCTACATATTCTGTGTTCTTGTTTTCGCTGTTACTAAGTCATCCTGTTGCCACTTGTAATAAATGATGGTTCCTCTCTGCATAGTTTCTTATATCCAGATATAAAAATAAGTGAGGATAGGAAAAGTAAGCCCAACACTTAACATAGATGACAGCAGGACTAATACACATATCACAACAGTTCATTAATCAAACTTAGTCTTGTGAATAGATGATACAGATAGTAAGGAGATCAGATGGACTTACACTGACGTCTGCCATATGAATGTGGAACCTAGGGAACAAGGCAAGGATGACAGGAATGGAAGCTGCAAGACAAGAGAATACTGAACTGAAAATTATGGTGAAATGTTAATACAGGAAGTGGGGATGGGGGTAATCACAAAAGTAATTAACATAACACAACATAAATTGAAAATAAGGGGAAAATATTATCATTATATAAGTAATAATAAAAATTGGATCTTTTGGAAGGGTTTTGTAGGAGGCTGATGATAGCAGGACGCCTAGTATCAAGAATATGTTGGTAGTCCAGTTACGATCAGTGGACGTTAGATGTGATTGTGGTTTGTGGAAATACTAAGTCCTTGCTGAAAAATAGTTATTTAAATTGATCAAATTGTGGAAAATGACATGTGCTGCCTTTGGATGGTATAGGTTACTGGTGTAACTTGTTTGCCTATGGGCATTCCTTCTGAGATTTGTTTATTGGTTGTGCCTACATATGTACTGGAACTATGGAAGTAAGTGTATTTCCAATAACAAGAAAAGTTTCTCCTGTGGTTAGAGCTTAGTAGAGAGTGGTTATTGACTGCATACTGTAACTCTTGCAGTGAGGCCTTGACAAAAATCTCTGTCCTTGTGTTCATGGCCAGATATTAAATAAACTGTAAACATTCGAAAACCTTTCTGAAGACTTCTCATTCACTCCATGAAATTTCTATAAAATTCACAAACTTTCCCAAAAGTTATTTAAGTTCAGCTCATGTACTAATAAAAACAAAGTTTCTCAGTTATTCTTGAGAAATTTCTATGTTCTGCCAAAATATTTTCAGAGTCCCAAGACTGAGGTTGAACATCGGTAAAATTTATAATTTCTACTCTTGGCCAAAAATATTCTATCTCCCAAAGTAACATGTCTAAAAAAATTTATGTCCAAATTCCAGCTCCTTTCCGATCACGATAACAACTAGTGTGGAGTGTGCTTGCCTTAAAACTGATAAAATGAGAAAAAGGTCTGGGTTAGAGATGGGTTGTTCGCGAGTGAATCAGTTCTTTAGAGCAATTCTTTTAAAACAGCGAGTGAGCAGTCGCTCACTAAAAGTGAACGGTAGTTCTTCTAGGTGAGTCGGTCATAAGTCGGCTAATTCCGAAGATCAAGAAGAGCTTGTTGCCGTGGGTTTTTTGGACTGTAGAACTAAAAAAGTCTACTAATTGCATCAAAGTCGATTTAAGGGGGGTAGTTACATCGAAAAGTGGGGGTGTAACCGGATTCTGAGGGGTGAGACCTAAAAAAAAAAGTCTCAAATAAAACTGAGCTAGTGAACCATTCAAACGAACTAGTTCTTTTCGTGGAGTGATCAAATGAACACCGCTCTTTTTAGTGAGTCACTTTGCCCGCCTCTAGTCTGGGTATTCACAAACTCAAAGCATGGGAATGAAAACTCCAGATTCTTATTTATTTCCAATCTTTCTGAAACTCTCCCATTTTGTAGAATAGATTATTCTGAAATAACTTTATGTTATGAAAACTTCACTCTTAAATTGCTTTGTTTAGCAACTATTAATTTCTGAAAGTTAGAGGTTGTTCATTTTAGTAATTTATCTCTACATGTATGCGATTTCTCTCAAAAGTTTTTTACATCACCAGGTTACTTTTAATTTTCTCTTTAATCTGACCTAAGTCTCAGCTCCGTAATTATTTTTATTCAGGTGTAATCTTTAATTTTACCTTATCATGCTTCATTATTAGCTTTGTTTCAGCCCGCCAGGTGTGCTGTTAAAACCTTCAGAAAATAAACTCATTTATTGCATTATGACTTTAAATGAAACGTGCAATGTTTTTCTTGGAATTGTCTGTTTGACTTTCCAGTATCTATCTTACTTTTCACAAATTTCTCCTTCTTAATTATATCCTGGTGTGTGGCCCATGATACAACTCACTGTCAATGACGTGTTCATGATGTCAGTTATGAATTTAGATACAAAAATCCTATTTTTTACCCTTTGATCAAAACTTTATCTTCAAACTGTTAATGTATTAAATTTTGACTATTGTTTTATCCTATTATTTGCTTTCTACCTATTTTCTTTAAAAAATTGAATTTCTTTACTCCTCTAAAATTGATGATGAGCATATGGTGAATAAACTTTTAAAATTTTTGTACCATGTAAACATTACATCAAAACATTGCATTCTTAGTGGATATGTTGGTGGCAGTTTCTATCCAATTAATTTTTCAACTTTTAGTTACTACGTGCTATTATGGTATCAGTTTTACTTCAACTTGAAGAGTCTTTTAATAAAAATTTTATGCTCATTTTATTGATTTACTATGTTAAATGCTTTCAATTATCCCCCCTTATGGACTGTGAACCTATAGATTCATAACAGCCTATTTCAAGGGAAGAAACCATATGGCAGTTTGAGAGAATCATAAGGAGAGTATACCTCAAATACTTACCTCATTTTTCCTCCCAACTGCCACACAGATCTTTTCCATGCAATTAACTTTAATGCAAGACTAGCAGCATGTACCTGTTACCCCTACCTACTCCAATCTGACCACAGGGGAAACATTTACCATCATTGGACACACACCTTATATACTAACTCATCTGCTTCCACCATACCAGCTCACATATATACAGGCTTCACTACTGACCAACTCTCCAACAGAATGAATGGTCCCAGGCAAACAGTTTACACCAGTAACGTAGACCAGCCACTAACAGCATATGCCAGTTCCCACAATCTGAACAACTTCAACAATAGTTTTACAGTAAGGGCTACGAGTGTAACCACAGTCCTGTCTGAACTCCACAGATGGTACAGTAGAGTCTCGCTAATCCGAACTAATTGGGACCGGGCCTTGTTCGGATTACCGATTTGTTCGGATTAGCCGGAGTTACAGTGACTAATTTCTACAATGAAGTATACCAAGCATATAAGTAGGTACAGCATGGTAACAATTGGGAACAACTGTGTGAACAATGGCTCACTCTCACTCCCTCCCTTTATTGTTGAGATGTTTGAAGTGTTCGTGGTCAGTGCACTCTCAGACGGCTCGCGAACTGCTGAGTTAATCTTAGCAATCGATCGCTAACACACTTACAAAATTCGTGTACACTAGCGTGTTATCGCCATGAGTAAACGGAAACATACGACGTTAACGCTCAGAGAAAAACTGGATGTTTTGAAGCGATTGGACAGTGGTGAGAATGTATCTAAGCTGGCGACGGAACTAGATGTTGGTAAGGCAACCATTTGTGATTGGAAGAAGAACCGAGTGAAGCTTGAACAGTGCTGCGCAACGTCTTTGGGAAAAAACACTCGAGATTCGGCAGACTCTGAAACAGTCCCAGTACGATAAAGTAGATGAAGCTCTTTTCTTTTGGTTTACACAGGAAAGAGAAAGGGGAACTCCTCTGAGTGGACCAATGGTTCAGGAAAAGGCTGTTTACCTAAACAAATTAATGAATGGTGATGAGTCTTTTAATGTGAGTACGGGTTGGTTGGACAGATTTAAAAAACGTCATGGGATTCGTCAGCTAACAATTACTGGAGAGAAGCTTTCTTCTGACCATGATGCAGCGAAGGAATACGTGCATGAATTTAATAAACTGATAAGAGAGGGAAATTATTCTCCCCAACAAATTTATAATGCTGACGAGACAGGCCTTAATTTTAGGGCATTGCCAACAAAAAGCCTGGCATCAAAAGCAGAAGTCCAAGCTCCTGGCTTTAAAATGAGCAAAGATCGTGTGACTTTACTAGTGTGCAGCAACGCCGCTGGTAATCACAAGCTCCCTTTAATGATGATCGGCAAATCTGTTAGCCCCAGAGCTTTCAAAAACTGCAACATGAAATCCCTACCTGTATACTATCGCAATCAGAAAAAAGCATGGATGGATGGTAAGCTGTTCAAAGAATGGTTTCACGACCAGTTTGTTCCCTCTGTCCGGCGGTTTTCCAAGGAAAATAATTTGCCTCCCCGTGCTATCCTTTTGATTGATAACGCACCATCTCACCCCAGCACTGAGGAATTATGTGATGGAGAAATCGTGGTGAAGTTTTTGCCGCCGAATGCTACACCACTTCTACAGCCGATGGACCAGGGCGTACTACAAACATTAAAACTGATTTACAGAAAACAATTCTTAAGAATGCTGATCCAAGATGACAACATTCCTAAGTTGAAAAAATAAAAAATAAACAAATCTGAAGGATGTTGTTTATTGGGCTGCTGAGGTATGGCAGAAAATTTCAGAAAACACTTTGAGAAAATCTTGGAGAAAACTATGGACATCTCTTGAATTTCAGGACATACCAGCTGAAAATGAAGAGGAGAGTTTCCTAAAAATGGTACAGACAATCCCTGGATGTGAAGAAGCCTGTGAAGCAGACGTAGATGAATGGATGGCAGTGGATGATTCAATACTGGAGCACCTTACTGACGTTGATTTAGTGGCTGCTGTGACTCTAGACCAGGTAGAAGTGGAATGTTACGACGAAAGTGACAATGAGACGGAATGTGACAAAGGAGAGTTGGTGTCACACACTGACGCGGCAGAAGCCTTTGATCTCGCGCTACGCTATATGGACTATGGAGCAACAGACCACTGCTACACCAGCTGATTTAATGTTTATCAGACGATGGCGCAACTTTGCGTCATATAACAGACTGTCTTCATTACGCCAAAAAACAATTACTGAGTTTCTGTGCTCTAAAAAGTAGGGATGAAATGTGTGTTTCTAACCGTTGTAGCTACTATAGTAAGTTTGACAGTTTTTCTTTCAGTGTTACGCACTTTTTAAATTTAATCTTTTCTAGCTAATTTTTCTGTATAAATTAAAATTGTGTACATGTACAGTAGTTAACCACACAATTATATAGCGTATGAACTGTATTTTCAGGGTGTTTTAATTCTTTTGCCATTTTTTATATTAAGACTATGTAATGCTTTGCCTTGTTCGGATTAACCGGACGTTCGGATTACCGGGGTTCGGATTAGCGGGACTCTACTGTATTAAGCTTAGCAACATATCCTTGACACCAGGCATCCTCACAGAATCAACCTCCATTATGACCTTTTCGACAGACCGATCACTTATTACTTATTAACATACACACACACAAATTTAAAATTATCCCCTTAATTTGTTTTTATATTTATAAATATTATAGTAATTACTTTAATGATTTCCTGCCCTTAAAGTATATTCCTGAAATTATTGATTCAGTATTTTCCCATTCTCTTCCACTACCAACCTCATTCTGTTATCCTTGCTTACACATTCACATGGCAACTGTTGGTGTGTTCACATCTTATCTCCTTATCACTTGTCTTATCTACTCAAATAATTAATCTTTACCACTGAAATAGTATAATATACCCGTTCCGCTTTTTTGAATTAATCGCTGCATAATCCCTTCATCTATGGTAATTGTTGGGTTTACATTCCATATCAGTCCTTAAATAAAGAAACGGAGAAGAATAAATAAATAAATAATAAAAAAAAAACAAATGTGATCAAAGAGTACTAACCCTCCGACAGGTGAACAACATGCAATACACAGTGTGAGACTCAAAGAACAACTAGATAGCTGTTAAACATGTGAAAAGTGGAAATATTGGTGGAGTAAATTCAAATTGCAACAACAATATCAAAGAAAGGAAGGAGTTGAGGTAACTAATGAAAGGAATGTAACCACAATGAATGTGTAGAAAAGTTAATATCTATAAAAAATTAAAAAAGAATATCATACAAAACCAACACTTCTTGTTTGAGAACTGTGCAGAAAATCCATTGAAACTAAGAGTTAATTGACAACGAACAGAAGGACCTGGAGAGTGAAAATAACAGTTTTGAATTTTCGATTACTAAATCAGCCAAGAGCATGATTGTGAATGAAATCAAGTCAATACAGAGGCAGCTGGCCACAATTGGAAAAGCAACTAGGACAATCAGCAAAACATAACAAAGGTGGACGGTCTGTAGTGACGTAC
This sequence comes from Vandiemenella viatica, assembly GCA_031002005.1. Lineage (NCBI taxonomy): Eukaryota > Metazoa > Arthropoda > Insecta > Orthoptera > Morabidae > Vandiemenella > Vandiemenella viatica. The sequence goes on along the minus strand of JARYHS010008075.1, from coordinate 106,673,281 downwards.
AGTACGTCACATTTGAACAAGTGAACGAAACATGTGCAGTAGTTCAAACACAACATTACAACGATAGTTAAAAGAGTCAACAGGTAATTAATGGCAAGGGCTCCAACATTAGGGCATTGAGTGAAAACAAGGTCAAGGTTCGTATGCACACTCAGTTTCATTGAACACGTAGATTTTGTCACAACATGCAGAAACAGAACTGGAAAAAGCGCATGTAACAAGGACAAATGAACCCGATTGACTAGCAGTAGCGAGATTTATGGAACCATGCCTCTAATAAAAGCGAACTTTATTTATGAGGGTCCTAACGGCAAGTTCAACCTGGCAATTTCACTCATCAGACTGCAGTTCATGTGGGGGTTCCTCTGAAATACATCCACAAAGCCACTTTTAGTATAACGCTATGTAAGGCAGGCTAAAAAAAAAAAAAAAAAATGTTAACACTCATTGTACCTGAGAATACATTACAATATCAATGCCTGAATGTCAACACCACCCAATTAACTGTGGTAAGCAGCAATTTTTCTGCAATCCTATTTTTCATTCATCAATGTTATAAGATCACTAATAACCAATTTGTAATATTCTGCATACTAATTCTGCACATATATCATCTTACTGAAATTGACAAAAGTCTTCTTTTTTGTCAATCATTACATTTTGACTTGGTAATCACACACAAACTCATTTAAATGTCATGAACACGTCATTAACTAAACGAAACTGAAACAATACTTCTTCCATTTTTGAATTCTGACACACTGCTTGTAATAATCTTTCTCTGTTGACTCCTCCAAAGATACTCCCTTTCCTGACCTGGTGCTACTGATCTTTCTTTTTGATGCTCTCAGTGAGCAAATCTTCAGACCTCAAATAGATAAAGTTCACAAACAACTGTGAAAATGTACTTTAAAATACATCAAGAGCAGTAAGGTGTCACCGTATAGTGTCAAAAATGTTTTGATGTAAACCTCTACCTGTTTCTGTCTTGAGTTAACCTTTTCATCTCAACACACCCAATATAACGTAAGTCCTCAATAATCTGATTCATATATTCTAATCTCAGCAACAATGGACTAAGAAAAATGCAGTGAGATCAAGGGCGTAGCTACTATGGGGCTAGGCGGTGCAGTGCACTGGGGCCCCTCAGGGATACCTACTGTCATCTAAGGGGCCCCCCCTGAGACACAGAGAGCCTCCTCACTAAGAGGCCCTCACTGCTCAGGGGAGCCCCCAGCCTTAGCTCAGGGGGCCCCTACCACCAACACAAAGAAAAAAAAAAGTCGCCCATCTGGCCTGAGGGCCCAAAATAAACTTTTTGCACCGGGGCCCATGTTGACCTAGCTACGCCACTGAGTAAGATGATGATATTTATATGCAAAGGAAATATAAAATATACTCACCAAAGTTGATAGGAGGAGGGCAGCAGCAGCAAAAGACTCCACAAACAAAATAATCACAATGTTTGAGGCTAAGCAATATTTTTTTTTTATCTTTTATATTTTTAAATAATATTTCACCTATTTTACTTGCCCACCCTTTTATTTTATTTTGTATCATTTTTTTTCTCTTCATTAACATTTCTACTGTTCCTTCCCCCCATCCTCATTCTGACTGTAACAGTCAAAATCACCATTCATGTGGCTGTATTGACCACAGCTACCTATGTGAACTCTATCAAGTTTTTAATTTCTCAAAGATATTGTGTTTGTGGAGTACTTTTGTTGCCTCAAATTTGGTGAGTGGTGGGTATATTTTATTTTTCATTCATTCCATTCACTGTTCACAATCCCATGCACCTTTGAATGTGTTTAACCAATTGTCTCTCATTTCTGTGTGACTCTTCTTTCCCAATTATCATACACTAATTTCAAACTTAATCTGTCAACTTAATTTTCAATGTCCTCCTATAGCACCATATTCCACCTTTCCTTCTTTCTTGAATTCCTAAATTCCAAGTCCTTGAATGAGCTACGTACCATTTATAGTTTTGAAATGTTCTTTCCCAGTTATAGGCCATCAATTCAAGGCAAGAATCAAGGGCCCTTGCACATCTGATGTTCTTCTGTTTATGAATGAATTCCCCCAATAATTACAGTGTATATTTGTATCTTGTTCATTTGTCAGTGCCTTCATGCCATCATTTTTGGTAATCACTCCTCTACCATGGCATGCACTGAATGTAACAAGCAGCAGAAAAATCCTTTTACACACTTGTTAGGGAATAACAAGGTTGCACCCATGATCCTCACCAAATATTTTATTCTTCTTTTCAACATGATCAAGAGTTTACATGAAGAATCGTATCTTTAGTAAGACCATGAATTTACTTTAAATATCCTTTTCATATTTCACACAATGGGACATCAGTAACAATTGAGCAAGAAAAACTAAGATGATATTAATATAATCAAAAGATACAGATAAATTTAAAAAAAAAATACAACAGCAAAAATTTAACTTTTATCAAGCTATTTCTGATAAATTAAACAGAACTTGTTATTATGAGTAGTTATTCTGAATCTCAAAATGAAGTTAAAGATTTTGCTGAGTACCCCTATAAATAAGACTTCTGATATTTGTGATAAGAGTAATGATACAAGATGATAATTTTCTGATACTGAATTATTAACCATAGCAAACTTAGAGAAACTGCTACAGAGGGAGGGGAAGCTTGGGGAGAAAGAATTGGTCACTGGTTACGTCACATTAAGATCAGACATATATTCTGTTGCTATACACTCATTTCCCTAGTTCAGAGGAACCTAGCAGAAGTTGAAATCACCTGTGTTTAGGGTAGTTGCATAAGCCATTAGAAGACAGCTAAAATGGGTGTTTTTTTTTTAAATTGAAATATAGTATTAAGGGACTGTAGGCTATAATTCGTTTAGCTGTTTAGATCACTTAGGAAAAAGAACCAAAAGCATTTGTTAAAATCATAAATAACTGAAAGAGTAAAAGTGAACTTATTTCAACACATCATTAACACATACAATTCAATACTTATCTATATTAGTTTGCTTTTTAATCTTGAGTTTTGATCTACTTATTTATTAAAGTTATATCAATAGCAAAGAAAGAATCTGTCACTTTAAACAGCAAAAAATCAGTGAAAAATCATATTGACATTAAGTAAAAAATTTTCATACAAGAGCTATCATCGGTAAAAGATTGGATTTCAGTATTGAAAGTACAGAATAGAAAAAAAGTAAAGAAGGGGAGGATGGAGCAGAGAGAAATGTAAGTGACCAGGTGTGTGGAGATTAATAGTGTAGAAAGATAATGTTTTTTAACTTCATTAAAAAATCTTAATCAACATGGCAACAGCAACATTACTAAGAATGTTTCAAGAAACATCCTTTGTCTATTCTGTCAGTTCTAGAGAATAACGTATATACAAATTACTACAAAACAATAGGCACTGGATAGTGGAACAAATGAAACATTAGGATAGGAGAGAAAAAAAAACCACCACCAAAGATGATGGCAGGGAAACAACGGATATGTTTACACACTAAGCATTGCAGTTACTGTATCTGTGGCCTTCCATCAGTGGTAGAACGATGTAGGTACAAGGTAGATGTTGATGATTAATTAACATGCTCAGTGACTGTTGGGTGGCGAAGACGAGGTGAGGGAATAATCAAAATGGAGAAGAGACATGGAGTGGAGGTTGTAAGTTGAAGAAGAAATTAGAAACCACATCTCAAAACTTACATCACAGGCAGAAAAAAGCAGTTGATGACAAATATTGTACAGTAAAATAAAATAAAAATATTTAAAACTGAATTGCACTTTCTAACTCATACAGTACATGAAACCTATGCTACAATGTTCCAGTCATTAATGAAGAACATGGATGCCAATTAGATTTTGAGAACAGAAAGTTTATAAAATAAAATGTAGTCATCACAGGTTTCGCCCTATAGAACTGAAGAAATACAAGCTTTTGGTGGCTAGCTCTGCAATGATCATTATGTCTGTTGTTACGTCTGTTACAACCAGAGCTGAACTGGCGTTGTCTGACACCCCTGCTACATCGTGATTGGTCAGCTCTGGAAGCCTCACAGATCTGCAGCGGACCTGCCTCACATTGAGCCATTGTCCTTACGACTTCTGCTGGATCCTGATTGGGTGACTGAGCAATCCGTTACAGATGGGGTCATGTTTCTGTTCTGCTTATCTGTGATTGGTTGGTTCCAGGATCTCCTGTAGACCGGGTTGGTGATACCTCTGCTGTTCATTTTCTGCCGGCAGCTTACTATACACTAGTGGGAAATGTGGTTGTCTCAGAATGGACAAGCTGGTTTCTACGCATTGCTGAGCCACAGGCCCCTGACCCTGTTAACATTATTATTATTATTATTATTATTATTATTACCATCATTATTAACCAGCCATATTTCTATGGCTTCTTTAATAACTGACTCCCAGAAGAAGGAACACTTTTTCAGTATTTATCAAAGTCCATTTTGCAAAACATTTTCAATAAAGTGTTGGGCAACAGCAAATTTCTCTAGCTGGAACAACCGGATGTTAGTTCATGTTTGGCTACACGGGCCTTGATGGTACCGATGGTCTGGCCAATATACCATTTGCCACATTGTGGCCGTAGACAGCCGGCATTTTCAACCCCAAATCATACTTCACTGATTGTAGCAAATCACAGATTTTGGTAGGAGAATGGAAAATGCTCTTTATCTGTGTTGCGCCAGTATCCTGCCTATTCTCCCAGAGATGTTACCTGCAAATAGGATGAATGCAAGATCTTTACTGTTGTTCTGGCTCCATTGGACATTTATTTGCCTTTTCCCGAAGTGCCTGTTCTATCAGTTGGTTTGGATATCCATTCCTCTTGAAGGTAAGGCAGAGATGTTCAAATGCCATCAGCAGACTGTCGAAATCGGAAATTTCCTTTGCACTGTGCACCAGTATGTAGAACATGTTGTTCTGTCGAGTGGTGGATGGTTTTGGCATGTAAGTAGTATTCTCTGTGTATGAAAGGGTTCCATCTGGTGTCTGCTGGATCAGAATGTCTAGGAAAGGTAAGTTGCCATTCTCCTATAGCTCAATCATGAAGCCATGTGGCCAAATGACAAACTTGTCGTCTACATATCGGTAGAAACATGTTAGCTTAAGGACAGACTTTTTGATTGCTTTATCTTCAAAATGCTCCATAAACAGGTAAGCAACCAATGGAGACAATGGTGACACCATAGCCACACCATCCATCTATTCATAGGAACTCCCACCATATGTGAAGTAAGCAGAAGTAAGGACTAGCTCGAAGAGGTCCATGATATTGGATTCAAAAAGACAGCATAACATGTCTTCCAAAGGCTTCCTAGTGAACAGCGAGACAACATCAAAACTGACCATGATATCAGTCTCTGACAACCACATCTTGTGAAGCATGTTGATAAATTGAGCCGAGTTCTTCACATGGTGAGGACAATTCCCTACAAAGGCGTTAAGCATCTTCATCAAGTGCCACACACTGTATGTGAGACTACCTATGGTTTTTACAATCAGGCAGAAAGGATTGTCCTCCTTGTGAATCTTGGGGAGGCCGATTTCTCAGTCACCCAATCAAGACAAAGCAGAAGTCAGAAGGGAAATGGCTCAATATGAGGCAGGCCTGCTGTGGATCCAAGAGGCTTCCAGAGTCGACCAACCATAACATAGCACGAGTACAAGTGTCATAGGGAAGCTTGTCTTTTTTTAATACTACCTGGCAGAGAACCTGTGAAGACTACATTTCATCAATACTCCGGGAAAGGCTACGTTCACACGGGAACTTAATGAATTAACTATGATAATATGAGTGGAAATAGTGTTCCTCACCTCAGAGTACAGAGGACTGTGTTTTCAAGGGCAAACCGAATTTGTTAAGAAGAATGGCAGAAAAGGACAGGCGGAAGCTGGCACCAGTTTGCAGTTCATATATAGTGTATAGAAGACAGTTTCAGTAACAGTTGAAAGAAGTAGGTACAACTTGTTACCAGAGTCAAAGAAAAATTGGATTTTTTGGAAGGAAGGGGGGAAACTTGCACAAATGTGTTAGATAACCAGGACTATACTTGAGAGAAGAAAGGTTTTAAAGGACAAGAACACAGAAAAGAATCTTTTTTTTTTTCCTTTTATGATTTTATACCTCATTGACATCAAGGACATTAGAGGTGATAAAGGACTGTGGATAGTGTATGGGAAGGAATTTGGTGATGGCCTTCTGAATGAATCATCCTGACATTTGCCTAAAGTGATTGTGGGAAACCATGGAAAGCCTAAATCTGGATGGACAAATGGGCCCTACAGAATAAGAGGCTTTACAGCTCATCCATCATATTTGATGAGATAAAAGAAATACGAAGGTAGGCTGAGAAGAAATGTACACAAGTTTAAAGAGCATGAAAGAAATGACCTTTTGAATTGTGCCCTGTGGAAGTAACATTCCTCCTCTATACACTCGCGCATGTTTGAATTCGTTTAATTTATTCAGTGTATTTTGAGAAGAGGAAGTAGGAAAAGGTGTTGTAGTGCTATGTCAATGAGAGTTAAACAGTGTGTTATCGAATTTTTAGCTGCTGCAAAATTGACTCCTACTGGGTTTTATTGTTGTTTATAGGCTGTTTGCAGTGATGATGCTGTTAATACGTCTACTGTAATTCGATGAGCCTGGAAAAGCCATAATTGTTGATGAGAAATACAGTAAACATCCGTGATTGTTTTGGGATACTCACGGAATTTATGTGACCGATTTTCTGGAATGAGGGGCAACGATAAATTCTTCTCAGTACATATAGACACTAAAACACCTCCAATGTTGAGTTTGTCAGAGGAAGCCTGGAGCCAATATTCCTGCAACATTACAACGTTTGTCCACACAAATCATGTGCAACTGGAGAGGCTTTGTGAAATCTGAAGTTTGAGCCAATTCCACTCCCTCCATCTTGTGCTTGTGATATTTTTTCCCCCTCTATTCAAGAGAGATCTCATGGGTAATCATTAAACCTCGGACAATGTGGTGAATGCAGCTGTCAAATCCTATATTCGAGAAAAGTCAGGAGTACTATTCAGTGATGGAATAAAAACCTTATTACACGTTGGAAGAAATGTGTTAGCTGTAACAGTGACTATGTTGAAAAATAAATATATGACTTTTAAACTTAAGACTTGTACTTTTTGCCTGATCTTGTTATTTGTTTTTATTCATGTTCTACAAGCAGGTACACATTTCTTTTCAGCCTACCCTTGTATCTTGCTTTTAGCTAATAATATGTATTTTCAGATTTGGTGCAGCCCTCTGTGAGAAGGTAGAGAATCCAGGATCATTGCATGATATTTAGGGACATGATACCAGTAGAGCTGCGGTAAATACAATTTTTGAAATACCTCAAGATGGGCAACAACACAGACATAAAACCAAGTAGAATTTATTTATATAATCACAAATTATGCATATTTTAGGTCCTAGGAGTATACTATTCATTTACATTCCATAGATTTTTTTACTAACATAACCGCTTATTTTATTGGAAGCACTGTTAGTCATACCAATGCAGTAGCTGACTAGCTAATTTAAAGTTTCACAACTTGTCTAACATCGTTTAACATATGAGGTTGGCTGCCATATGAAATTACAAATATCTTTTCCTCATTTCCTCAAGTGGTATCATATAATGGACTGAAGTAGTATCACTGTGAACTGAGTTCAGTGTAGTGGTGGTGGGATGGAATAAAATACATATGGAGCCTAGTTGTGAGACAGAAACTGACCTGTGGAAGATTGTAAAAAGAAGCATAACATACGGGTGGAATTAGAGTAAATTTCACATTGTCATGATCACTTTCAGTTGTATCCAGCCACGAGGTGGATAAATTTGTATGTGGAAAGACTGCTTTGGACAGATATAGGGTACAGTATTGGGCTTGCACCTGTGGAAACTACAAGAAACTAGGGTAATATTAGGTATTATGTGTGTAAATATGAAGAATTACTGCTAACAAGGAAATATCAGACATAAATTAAACAGATTTTAATCATTTTAAGCAGGGTCACCTTTCAACATGTATACCACCAGATACAGTTATAAAAAATTATATCTGACCATATTAAAGACATTATACAAAGCCCAGTCACATTAATGTGACCACAACCTACTTTCAACGTCAACGTAAAATAACCAATCGCAGAAGGCAGGTGGCAGCACATTACAGTGGAGTGTATATAAAGGATGTCCTTCATCGGAAAGCATTTCAGTTGTTGGCGTAATGCAGAAACGTAGCAATTTATCCGACGTCCAAAAGGGCACGATTATTGGCTTTTGGGCCAAGGGTGGAAGCATTTCGGAAACGGCTAATTTTGTGAACTGTTCACATGTCACCATGGTGAAAGTATACTGTGCATGACAAAATGGCACTATTCAAAATCAGCGGCGTGGAACATGTGTGCACCACGGGCTATAGATGACAGAGGCGAACGAAGGCAACGGAGATGTGTTCGGGCAAATAGACATGCAACTGTTGAGCAACTGACTGCTCAGATGAACCAAGGAGCTACCAAGAGGGTATCCTCAACAACGGTTCAGCAAACGTTGCTGCGCATGGGCCTCCGCAGCAGACGGCTGGTTAATGCACCTATGCTGACTGCTGTTCATCGGCGACGAAGGCTGGAATTTGCATGCCAGTACCGCAACTGGATGTCCACAGAGTGGCGACAGGTGACTTTTTCCGATTAATCACGTTTTATGCTCCATCGGACAGATGGACGTTGGCAAGTAAGGCGCGAAACGTCTGAAAGCAAACACCCTACAACAATTGCTGGAAGGATCCAGGGTGGAGGAGGGAGCATTATGGTTTGGGGAATGATTTCCTGGCATTCACTGGGTGAACTCATCATTGTGGAAGGCACAATGGATCAGCACAAGTACGTATCTGTCCTTGCGGACCATGTCCACCCCTAAATGCGAATAAATTTTCCTCAGAATGATGGCATCTACCAGCAGGACAATGCGAGGTGTCATACAGCTCACAGAGAATGTGCGTGGTTCGAAGAGCACCAGGATGAGTTTACCTTACTCCCCTGGCCAGCAAACTCACCGGATTTAAACCCAATCGAGTATCTGTGGGACCACCTCATTCTGGTTGTTCGCCCCATGGATCCTCAACCGCGTAATCTAGCGCAGCTGGCCATGGCACTGGAGTCGGCATGGCTCAACATCCCAGTGAACACCTTCAGAAACCTAACTGACACTCTTCCTGCATGCCTCCCAGCGGTCCGCTCTGCCAAAGGTGGTTATTCTGGTTTTTGAGAGGTGACCACATTAATGTGACTGGACTCTGTATATTTCAATATTAGGCCTCCTTGAAAAGAGACTAGATTATTCTTAGAGAATATTTACAGTGACCATGGCAACAAGAATGAAGAAAGAATCTCTGGCTAGGCTTCCATGTCTTAAGTTTTGACTATCAAATGTTAGTTACCCAAACCATACTACAAAACTATTAAACTATCCTGGCAAGGAAAGTGATAGAAAAAAAATATATATGAAACAATAAAATGAGGGATAAGTGTTATTAAGAAACCTGAACAAATAACAGGGTTTTTTGTTTGGTAGTCAATAGGCATAGAAAGAGCTCGCATCATTGGCTATGATTGTAGTTAGGTGTTAAACTAAAAGTATTAAAAAATGCATTCTGAGATAAATGTTGAAGAACTGACAACAGAAATTGTCAGGGAAATTAAAAAAAAATGAAAGTAACAACAGTGAACCCATGAAACTAGATATGCCATATTCTTTGGGGAAAAAGATTTGTCAAACTGCTCTTTATGCTGAAGTCACTAGTATATATTACACAACTTGTCATAAGGCACCAGGCTACAAACTGAGGATCTCAAGTTTGGTCGCTGGTTGGCAAGTAATACAGACATCCAATATGATACAACATTTTAATTTGCATATTTGTAGTTATATTTAAAATCAAAGTGAATTTTAGAAACATGTTTTAGTCCAGTGAGATCCGGAAAAAATTTGTACAAAATATTATCACCCGATAGGGAGTTGATGGGTAGATATTTTATGTATGTAAAACAGTAGTAGAATCAGACATGCAACCAACATTTAAATTTTTACGCCAAGAACTTCACATGGCAAATTATCCATATTAACTGACTAACAATCTGTGCTATGAAAAGAACCGAATATAATGAAGCCATAAAAAAAGGTCAATTGTATACATCTTTACAGTACCAAAAATTATTTCTAATATTCACATTGATTTGAAATATCACTAGTTTTAATAGTAACAATGATTCAAGATAAAGGAGATAATAAAAGTTTCATACGAGTTATTTTTTAGTGTTAATGTGACCCTGCTTAAAACGTTTTTTTCTTATTTTTCACCTGACTTTAAACCTCATCAAGGTCATTAGGGGAAAGAAAAGACTGGGGTTGAGGAAGAGGAAGGAATTTGGCTTGGCCTTTAAAAGGAACCATCCCAGCATTTACCTGCAGTGATTTTAGGAAACCATGCAATGCCAAAATCTGGATTGCCAGATGCGTAATCAAACCTGTGTCCTCCCAAAAGCAAAGCCACAGCATTATCAATCACCCCATGTTCAGCTGTTTTAACATATATCTAATACTCTCCTTGAAAAATAAATGAAAAATGAGCCACAAACAGTTATATTCAGCAGTACATAAGTAGGGATATATATATATATATATTGTGTTTAGATTATTGGCTGAACTGTTGTCAGGCCCTCAAGTGACAGAATTTAGATTTGCTGCACCTGTGTCTTTGTCTTTGCTACAATAAGCCAACCAAGCAATTTAACCAGGTAAAGGGGACCTACACAGAATTTGAACCATCGAGTGTCTTAGCATATTTCATATGAACAAAGGAAATCTTTGCCAGAAATGAAGGTCCGTTTTAGGAACCAGGGTTTGAACTGGTGTGTTCTAACCTGACGATGATCACAAAATGTGAGTTACTAATTATCCTGGAGATGGTCCGCCAATTGTAAGCTAACCAATCGAATTGTGGATGGCAGTGTGTTAGACGAGAACAACCCAATTCTCCTCTCCCAACACATGCAAGCCATTAGCTCTTATAGTTTTAATTATGATTTTCTGACATACAATCACCTAACAAATTGAGAGGTATTATAACATCTGGAAATGAAAAACTCACTGGTCTGGTCAAAATACTACTGAATTTAATTAATATTGTTCCTTGTAACAACCTTTAAAACAATTATGTTACATTCAAACAAGTTTCAAGTACACATGCTATTTTAGCTTTTGAGTACAAAGAGCATGAACTCGCACGCACACACACACAGGGCTCACCTAGTCAATAAGTCGTGCAACAGTTTACACTCTTCCAGGAAAGTCAATGTTTTATGATCTGTAAATACAATAGTTTGGTGCCCTCACAGATAGTATTTAAAATTATGAAATCCCTCTTTTTCCAAAATTTCATATGAGGGGCCATCCATAAATTACGCGAGGTTTTCTCAGATTTCCGGAACCGGCAAGGGAGATGAAGGACTCTCTTTAAGCACATATTTTGAATGATCTGAAGCTTTCTGGTTTGCTTGTCACTGGCGTATGCTGTCCTTATTTAGTACTGAGTAAAGGCTGTGGAGCCGGACTTTGTTGATGTGGTTACACCAGTTCAGTCTCTTGTCTAGAGTCATCCCCATGTAGCATGTAGTGATGGAGCATGGAATTTCTCTTCCATACAGGCGAAGTGATAGGTCTGGTTGAGTTGGTCGACGGGGCCCAAATCGCTTGGTTAACATAATGGCTTGAGTCGTGGTGGGATTTATATCTATATGCCACCTTCTATCCCAGGCCTCGGTTACCTGGAAAACGCTACCGGTCGCAAACTAAACTGAGCGCTACCAGTCCCGAACTATACTGAGCGTTACTGGTAGTGAACTAATGTGCATTCCCGGTCGCGAACTAGCACCAATAGCCACTAGGGTTACCAACAATTTTTCGGTTGATGGTAAGTATTTTTTTAAAATAATCTATAAAAAATATAGTACACTTCAAAATTATAATATTTTATGAAAAAGTAGAAAAGGAAAAAGATATGTTTTTTACAATTTAATTTTTAAGATATATTTTTTGTACTTATTGCATCTTTAACAATTTTTTTTGTCTACAGTAAAATTGCCATATGCTTTATCGCTTTCAGTTGTTAAATTAATGTCGATCAAAAGCTCATTTTTTATTAAAGAAATATTGCTCTTACTTTTACCTAGATTTCGTGTAATATTGTTATTTTAGAGTAAAGTTCGTTCACTTTGATATTCATTTTTTTCTTGTAAATTTAGAACCTCTAATATTGTCTCACAGTCATCAATCGAAACATCATGTTTTGAATTTAATTTTTGGATTTTGGATTTAATTAAAATCTAACCATTTATTAAGATACTCCAGACATTTATCAACGAATATTAGAATATTTTTAATATTATCACTTTCTGTGGAGAATTTAGCTTCTAAGGACTTTATCTTATTTTCTTAACCAAAGAAACAGTCTTTTTTATATTTTTCTAGCGTTGATTTTAAAGTTGACAGAATATAATACTTATCTCAGTCAGTGACGTTAATACCTTCTAGTTGTTTAAAAGCTTTGTGAAAGTTATGTAAAGAAATGGCTCACGAAATTCAAAATGATTTTAACTTTTATGTCTTAATCAGTTTCACTCATTGATAAAATATTTTGAATGTGTGTTGGATTATCCTCCCCTACACTAATAAAATAATCGCTCAATGACTTCCAATTCACTGGAAATTGACGAACTTTCGTTATCGCTACCACTTTCTCATTCAAGGGTCAATGTTATTTTTAGATGCTTAATTGTTAGGTATCACATTGGAAGTATTAACGTTATTATTTTAATAATACAGATAATATGGTTTCTGTCATATAGTACTCAACAGAATTATTTTTGGTCACGATTTTCAAAATTTTTAAAAAATTAAAAGTCCGATTCTTTATAAACGAGTTTTTTAATTAATCAAAATCAACACATTTATAATATTTTATAAGTAATGTTTCTTCAGTGAACTAATAAATAAATCCAATTAAAAATTAATACTCTACGAATGCATGTAAAGTAAAAAGTAAAAACAGAAAAGTTATTCAATTTACCCATTTGTGCACAGGACGATGAGCACTCGGTGACAATTTATCACGCTAATGTAATTTGAGAGGACTATTATTAAGTAATAACTTTTGTTAAGAAGGTCATATTAAATTCCATTTAGAAAAGACAAAAAATGTTTAAGTAATGTCCTGATAAAACTGACATAACAAAACAAAATTGCACGTGCAATTGCGGTAGCAAGGTGAGCGAACGATCTGTTTCTCTGAACTGGAGACGCGAACTAACGAACTAAAAGAGCGAACTAGTTCGCGAGGGAGCTGCAAACTATTATGCGCAAGTCTACCCTGTTCGTAGAGCTTGAGCATTAGCCCCGGGTGCCACATGGAATCGAAGGCAACCGAGATGTCAAGAATTACCGTAGCGTTGTAGTTCTTGAAGTTGAAAGCGTGGATCACCAATTCAGCTACCTGCATCAACTGCTGAGTGGTGGAATGACCACGTTGAAATCCCAGCTGGTGATTTGGTATAACATTAGTGTCTTCGATGAAGGCAGATAGACATTGTAGTAGCTGCCGTTCTAAAACTTTGCTAATGTCTGGGAGCAAACTTATAGGCCTGTAATTCTGAGGTAGGTGTTTGTCTTCCTAACTTTGTGGATTTCGACTATTATAGCGTGTTTCTACAGTCTGGCGTATAGCTGTAGTGTCAAGATGGCATTAAATACAGCAGCGAGGTGTACAGAGGCCTCCGGTGGTAGGTGCCTGAGGAGAGTGTTGCTGATCTCATTGCGCGCTGGTGCTTTGTGTGGGTGCAGTTTTGACAGATACCTCCTCTGGGGTGATGTACTCTATTTGATGATTGTCTTCAGCTTTGAGGTAGACTCTCAGGCGTCAGTGGGCTGCTGTAAAGTGGGTGTGGTCCACATTTGTCTGCGAGAGCTGGAAGTTCTTCACGAAGACATCAGCAAGTGTGTTGACCATTTCCTCCGGAGTGACGGCTAGGCCTCTTTCGCCGAGCAGTGGGGGTGGGGGGGGAGTCACTACCTTCGCCTGGTAAGTCTTCTCGTTTGTAGCCATAGAGACCCAACCTCCGGGTCGAGCATGGAGACTCTTGGTCCGATGTTTAATCAGGGAAGCTGTATCTCCCTTTGCAAGCGATTTACTAGTCTTCTGGTCTCCAGGTTTTCGTAAGCTTCCTGTCTTTAGCAAGCCGGTTTTTGTGGCGGATTTCCGCCAGGAGGTGGGGGAGGGGGGCGGGGAAAGCTGCAGAGTGGGAGCTGGTCTGGGTACCCTGACTGGAGTACAAGCTTTGGTTTCATCTTTGACAGCTGCCTCAAAAGACTGAAGGTTAACATCAATGTTGTTAATTTCGGATGAATCAGCTAGCTTAGTCTATAGGAGCACCTGGTAGTGCCTCCAGTTTGTTTTATGGTAGTTGAAAGATGGGTCTTCATGAATTTGCCAGGGTCCAACCTCGACCTCTACCATAACTGACAGTGATCTGAGGAGATTCGGTTATGACTGAGCTGGCAACATAACCCTGGATGCCCTTGGTGATAACTATGTCTAGTACATCTGATCTATTGCTGTTGGTCGGGTAGTGTGCTGGCTCTTCTGGTGCCCATATGCACATGTATCTGTTTGTGAGGTGTCTCAATGCTATAGGCGCTGGATTGTTGTACCTATTATTCCAGTCGGTATCTTTAGCATTAAGGTCACTGCCGATCAGAACTTTTCCGCTGACATCTGCCAGAGCCGTAAAGTCAACTTCTTCGAGCTGTCTTTAAGGAGGCCAGTAGCACGAGATAACGGCTAACTTCCCATTAGCAGTAGCCACTTCGACTCCGACGGCTTCCATCTGCTGAAGGGGTGGTAGGACTATTTTATGATGTGGAATACTGTTCATAATGAAAACCGCTACTACACCTCCAGCGGTTGGTCTGTCATGGTTTAACAACTGTAGTTGGCTACTGCAGTTCGCAGACAAGGTTTCAAAAAGGTCTCCAACACCAGACACACGTCAACATCTTGGTCTCAAAGAAAGCGCCTAAACTCAAGCAGTTGACTGATCATGCTATCAGCATTCCAAGCACAGAATGTAATAGTGGCTGTCTATCCATTGTGGTTGCAGTGTGGACACTTTGGGACAGCCAGAGCATTGACAACGGCGCTGGTCAGTTTCTCCAGTTGCACGGTAAGGTGGCACATCATCTTTAGGGCAGACTCCAGGTTGTTTGTTAGGCTGTCCAGTTTGTCTTGTGCTTCATGGTCTGTTTCATCTGTGATTCTTCGCTGATGGGAGGTGACGTGGTGACCGGCGGGTGGGTCGTCTGGTGGGATTCGTTGCTCAGGAGGAGTTCAGGTAGATGGATCACCAGGGCACCCTGTAGGGGTGACACGTTCTTTGTTGGAACTGGAGCCGTCTTCTTTCGCCAACAGATGTTGTTTTACTGCTACGTTCTTGGATCCAGCCTTTCTCTTCTGTCCGTGGCGCGACTGGGAAGTGGGCATCTTTATCACCTTGCCATTGGGGGGCTGATCTTACCCTGTTGCGGGAAGGTTGTCCTGGAGATGGAGTGAGGTCTTGACGCGCCATTCTATTTGTTGTTGGTGTACGGTCTGATGGCTTTTCCTGTTTAGTTGAATGTCCTCTGTCTCTGGCTCTCTTGAACGCTGGGTAGCCCCTATAACTGGCCACATGTCCACCTCCACAGTTGGATCACTTAGCGGAGTCTCATCCCTTCTGTGAAATGCATTTGGTAGAGCCGTGTTCGCCTGCGTACTTGACGCATTCTATAATTCTTGGACATGTGACCAAAACGCTGGCAGTTGTAACATTGCGCAGGTCTATGATTACATTTTACTGTGGTTCAGCTGCATTCTACACATGGAAGTTTTGTATTTTGTTTACTTTTTTTCACCAATGCATTAATCATCAGTCTGATATTTCAAAAATCGTATTCGCTACTGCTAGTCTCTTGTGTCTCTGGACTACTGTCTGGCACGGCAGCGTAAAAATAGACCAGATATATTTTGCAAGATAGCCATATCATATGTTCCTCTAAACCCTAACCATCGTCAAGCACCACAAATCGTGGCAGTTTGACTTGAATATTTTGTGTGTCAATGTCATACTACCCTGAACTATGGCAGTTTCCTCCAAGATATCAATTTTTATCTGACTTTGCTATTCAGCACTTTCATATGTATTTAAACTTATTAACAAGATATACAGTTAAAATATATTGTTAATTTTCATTAGTTAATGCATTTTGCGGTTTTTTAAAACACTATTTCCAAGTATAGCACAGAAGAGTATGTCAAGATTTATCCAAACTGTGAATAGGCATCTTTCACCCAGCTTGGTATTTTCACAACAGCATTACAGCATATAAATACCCTTACAAAAGAATATAATAAACATTTAGCACTGTTTAACGGCACTGACAAACTGTCATACAATTAATAAAATAAACACTCAAGTTTCACAAACATAGGTGCAAAAAGCATAAGAAACTTTGGTACAAAACACTCGGGAACTTCCTGAAGAATATCAACACCACCTTATAAGCAAATATTACAAGTCGTCATTTGTTCAAAATAGGATCAGATATTCAGGGATACATATCTTCAATAAGCTCCCAACACACATTAAATATCTAACAGATAAGAATAAATCTTATATATATATAAATAGACGTGTGTTTTCCTATATTTCATTTTTCAGCCACCACTACCTAGCACAAATCACTGGTCTTTGTGTGTGGAAGTAGCAAGGAGTTTCCTGTCGTGCACAATGTTGGCCGAATGTCGATAGCTGTGGGTATGTGGGAGATGACTAAAAGTAGTCGATGCAGGGCATTTTCGTATTTCGACCAAAGACATGTGTCTCTGTATATGTCACTCTGCTGCCAAAACTACTTAGCATAGACCAATGGTGTTCATGTGTGGTAGTGGTATCGTGTCTCCTATCGTGTACTATGGTGGTTAGATGTCGGTAGCTATGGAGGTGTGAGATATGGTGGTTGAAAGTGGTCGACCTGTGGCACTTTCATATTTCTACTTAAAATGTGTCATGGTGTATCACTTTTCAGCCAAAACTACGAGGGTGAATCAAATATAAACAAGACTTTATTTTTAAAAATATTATTTTTATTTTAAGTGCAAAAAAGTACATATCTTATTTTTCTACGTAATCTCCTGCTTTAGAAACACATTTTTCCCAGCGAATAGGCAGCTTCCCAATTCCTTCCATGTAGAAAGATGCAGGTCGTGTCTGCAGCCAATTGCGCACATAGGCTTCCACATCAGCATCACTGTTGAATTTTTGGCCTCCCAAAGCTTCCTTGAGAGGACCAAACACATGAAAGTCACAGGGTGACAGGTCTGGACTGTAAGGAGGGTGGTCCAGTGTCTCCCACCCCAGTTTCTCCAATTTTTCCCTGGTTAAGGCTGCTGTGTGGGGGCGAGCATTGTCATGGAGAATAACCACTTTCCTCATCGGTAGGTCTCGTCTTTTGCGGCGATATGCAAGTCGGACCTCACTCAAAATGTCGCAGTAGTAGGCCGCATTGATTGTCCTGCGCTCATGCAAAAAATCGAGGTGCAGCAAACCACGCTGGTAAAAAAAAAACCGTAGCCAAAACCTTGCCAGCCGATAGTCGTGACTTGGCTTTCACTGGTCCAGGTTCTCCTTTTTTTCTCCACTCCATACTCGCTTGTTTGGACTCAGGGGTGTAGTGGTGCACCCAAGTTTCATCACAGGTGATGATGTGAGTCAGAAATGGGTCCCCTTCTTCCCGAAATCGTGCCAGAAGACGCTCACACACCTGAAGTCGATTCAATTTCTGTTCTGCTGTGAGAAGGCGAGGAACCCACCTGGCGCACACCTTACGGTACCCAAGCTCCTCTGTGAGTATGGAGTAAGTGCTTCCATAACTTATTCCGACCTTACTTGCAATTTCAGAAGTGGTAAGACGCTTGTCATCTTTAATAAGTCGTCTAACACAGCTGATGTTGTTCTCTGTAATGCTGGTGCGGGGTCTGCGATTATGGCTCTCATTTTCAACATGATGACGACCATCCACAAACTGTTTATGCCATGCAAACACTCTGGCTCACGACAGTGTCTCTTTCCCGAACTGGGCAGTCAATCTCCTCAAGATTTCTGCCGGTTTTACGCCTTCTGCAGCGAGAAACTTGATTATAACACGTTGCGCAATCGACGAGTGTACCTCTTGCTCCGACATCGTGACGGTTGGCACTGAGCGAGTCGAGTGGGGGGGCTAACGGTCTTCCCCCACTCCTGACAAACCTACCTATCGCCAAACGAAGCGGGAACGTTCTCCCACCACTATTGCGCCCGAACGGCCGAAAGTCTTGTTTATATTTGATTCACCCTCATATCTAGTGCAGATCACTGGAGTTTGTGTGTGGTAGTAGCACAGAGTCACCCGTTGATAACAACGTTGGCCGAATTTCGGTAACAGTGGTAGTGTGGGAGATATGGGGGTTGAAATTGGTCGATCAAGGATATTTTCGTATTTCGACCAAAGACATGTCTCCGTATATGTCACTCTTTTGTCACAACTACTTAGCATAGACCATTGGTGTTTGTGTGTGGTAGTGGTATCATGTCTCCTATCGTGTACTATGGTGGTTAGATGTCGGTAGCAATGGTGGCTGAAATTGGTCGACCTGCGGCACTTTCAAATTTCTACCAAAAACGTATGGGTCATGGTGTATCACTTTTCAGCCAAAACTATCTAGTGCTGATCACTGGTGTTTGTGTGTGGTAGTACCACAGAGTCACCTGTCGATAACAACGTTGGCCGAATTTGGTAACTGTGGTGGTGTCGGAGATATGGCGGTTGAAAGTGGCTGATCAAGGATATTTTTGTATTTTGACCAAAGACATGTGTCTCCGTATATGTCATTCTGCTGTCACAACTACTTAGCATAGACCATTGGTGTTTGTGTGTGGTAGTGGTATCGTGTCTCCTATCGTGTACTATGGTGGTTAGATTATTTATTATTACTCCGCGATTCACTGAAAGTGTGTGGCAGAGGGTGCATTGCACCTATCAAAAAGGGTTATGGTTTGGAAGGGTTATAAGGGATATGGCAGGAGGCGCCCATGGGCTATTGTGAGGAACCATCCCCGCATTTGTGTGGAGTGTTCTGGGAAAACGATGGAAAACCCAGATCAGGATGGCTGGAGTGCTTTATTGAAAGCTACTCCTGTCGGATTTTAAGTTTACTCGCTCGGTAAATCCTTTCTATTCCATTCCCTAATCGTTCGTGGGAAAAATGAATACAGAAATGAATCGGTTCTGGCCCTGATTTCTCTTATCTTATTTTCGCGATCATTTCGAGATATGAATGTTGCTGGTAGCAATATTTCCTGGCTGTCATTCCGAAATACGTCTGTCATGAATTTTTCAATTAGCTTCCGTCGAGAGCAACGCCTTCGGTGTTCCAGGTCTTCCCAACCTAACTCCTTCAACATCGCACTTACGCTTTCCCTCCAACTATATATACCTGTCATGAATCGGGCGGCTTTTCTTTGAACCTTTTCTAAAGCCTCCATTAACCCCTTTTGATGGGGACCCCATACAGAACAACAATACTCTAAGTGAGGACGTACTAGTGACTTGCATACAATCGATTTAACTTCCCGAGTGCACTGATTTAAATTATGACCTAGGAATCTGAGCATACGATTTGCTTTTCCCATTACATTCTCGATATGTTCATTCCACGACAAATTATTACCCCTAGGTATTTAGCGGGATCTACCGTTCTAACGACAGTGCCATTAATTGTATATTCATAGTTAAATGGTGTCACCTTTTACTTACACGCATGACTTGGCACTTTTTAGCGTTTAACTCCAACTGCCAATCTTTACACCATGCAATTATTTTCATAATATCGTCTTGTAACAAAGCGCAGTCGACTGGGTTTTGATTTCGCGATAAATAATAGCATCATCGGCAAATAATCTTTTCATCCCCCTATTATGTCGCATAGATCATTTATGTATATGAGATGTCGATAGCTATGGGGGTGTGGGAGATATGGTGGTTTAAAGTGGTTGACCTGCGGCACTTTCATTGGTCGAATTTCGGTAACTGTGGTAGTGTGGGAGATATGGTGGTTGAAATTGGCCGATCAAGGATATTTTCGTATTTCGACCAAAGACGTGTGTCCGTATATTTTAATTTGCTGCTTGAACTACATAGTTGCAGATGACTGGCGTTTGTGTGTGGTAATAGTATCGAGTCTCCCATCGTGCAGTATGGTGGTTAGATGTCGATAGCTTTCAATCCAAATTCTTTACAACATGAACAAAGTCGTGGATACCAGCTAGTTCAGGAAAAAAATTAAAAGAATTTTTAATCGACAACTTGGACTCCTGTGTTGAAGAATTTATTTCTGAAGTATCTATAAAATAGGTTGTGTAAATGTAATTGACATACTTAATTTACCGTGCAGGGTAACCTGAACAGTGAGTGAACAGACCCCAGTGAATGAACAGTCTGAGAAAATTGTTTGAAATTAAGGAAATTTCTTTATGTATAGCCTTTAGTTTGGTATCACTGGCTTCCTACCTCATTTTGGAATCTAATTTGCACTGGATTGTTTGTTTTAGTCATATGATATTCTGATGGAAAAACTGCAAATTGTTATTGTTCATGCAGACTGTGGTTCCAGCGCTAAAATAGTACAGTAAGCAGAGAACGTCTCGTAATTTAAAATGAATTTCATATTGTTTGGTGTTCATATCTGTGTTACTGCAATTAGGCAAGATCAAGTTATATTTTTAAGACTTTTAATTTTTGCAACATGGCTTTGATTAGAGTTTAGGAGGGGTGTTCACTTAGTTGATCTCAAATATACCTCAAACCAGTAAATGAACAGGTGTTCCTTCAGTGAGATTTTTCATTGAAGTGAAATTTTTAAAAGTGAGTGGGTTTTTTTCTTATAACTAAACCATACTGATCATGTAGGGCCTACTGAATTAACAAAATGTTGACTGTAACCAGTAAGTGAACAGCAATAATGGTCAGTGTTCATTCACCGATAGGCAAACTACCAGTGAGTGAACACACATTTCCTTCTTTTTATTTGAATGATGTCCAGCATTCTTTAATGTGGAAAAAATTTAGAGAGGTGAATGGGAATACATCAAATGAAATGGAAATGAGTGACACTGAAAACAACCCCGCTGCTAGTACAAAAGTTTTTGAAATTGATATTGAACCAGCCACCATCGAAGACGACTTAACTCCATCTATTCAATCCACTTCTAACGATCAAACTATAAACTAGCATCATGGTAATGAATCCAGCCTAACACTGGACCTATTTTATCATGAGCAACACTTGTTACTCCTAATAGGCCTACTTCGTCCTCAACCAGTTCCAGACCACTACAAAAAATTCCCTCAACTTCAACAGACCTAACGACATACAACATTTCACAAAAAGATCAAAGTCCAGAGGATATTTGGAAAGAACACCTTTCTTGGCCTTAATTTACTGGAGAACAAGGAAGCCATCTAAGAAAAACAGTAAAAAGAAAAATATCTGCTGCAATGACATCAAAGAAATGGCAAAAAATTCATGAAGCAGAAAGAGTTAAAAAAGAAATCAAAGAAAGGAAAAGAAGCCAAGAAGCAAAAAAAAAAGAAAGAAATCATTAAAATGTGGGGAAGTAAACCAGAGGAAGAAGAAGAGACACCGACACAAGATGGAGATGACATTTCATTGCATGACTCTGATGATAGTATTAATCATCAAGTGGACCTCTTATCACAAAAATCAGACTCGGAAAATGAAGGAAGTGTTTTGAATGAAGACAACATACAAGTTAACCAAACATATGTGATTGTTGAATATGAAAAGCAATTTTTTCCTGGTATCGTAACACAAACGAAATGCAAAACATTTAAATAAACTTCTTAAGTATGTGTGATGTTCAAGGGTTAATTGGAAATGACTTGTCCCTGAAGACAAAATCTGGTATTATCAAGAAGATGCCAAAAAAATAATACCACCTCCAAAACTTGTATCTGCCACATCCTCCTAATCATAAGGGATTTACACTGTAATAGAGATTGAAAAGTTAAAAAAGATCTAATATGTAATTTGGGTAATATCAAGATGGGGATACCGTTGTGCAGGGCCCGCTCTAGGGGGCGGGGAGGGGGGGCAAACCGGGAATTTGCCCCGGGCGCTAAAATTTAGGGGCGCCATTTCCGCTGTAAGTGTGAGAAAAATATTAATGTGTTAAATACCCAATTAATATAAAAATCCACATACCGATTTTTTTGTTCGTCTATTAGCTATTTGGGTGCGCCCCTAGAGACTTCGAAGAGATGGGGCGCGGACCACAAAGGGGCGCGCCGTTGCCCAGCCGCTTCTGTGTTAATTGCGCCATAGGAGCAACTTCAAAATGTGCCGCGGCCGCGCCATGTCTCAGCCGAAGTCCATGCTACGTCTCTTCTGTGTGAATTGGGCCTTAGCACGCGAGTAGAATGCTGTTTCAACTTTGGTTGTCTCAACTTGCTTATAATTGCTAATTATAAAAGTGGTTTCATTACACAACAGCATTAGTCTTACAATTACGTTATTAGTGATAAGTGAAAGTTCATAAAATTTACATCAGGATTTCATAATTTCTAAAGGTAAGTACATCTATGATTAAACTGTTATTTAGTTGGATATACGACATAAGCGCACAGCGACAAAAGCGCACAACAGAAGCGCGGTAGGTGGGGGCTGTTACACCTGACCTCGGCTACCTGCACTGATTCCGACGTTATACTGCCCACAAGTTACTAGACACGCAATTGCAGTTAGCCTCTAATACATGGAATCAATAGTGCTTGGCGGGAGATGCTGAGTATTTATTTTATTGAATTGATAAACCAAATCAATATGGATCTTAGTTATTGGAAATCAAAATGGAATAATTTGCATAATAATTTCTTCTCGTAATCCAAGCCTCACACGATTTGTTGTATAAATTAGATACAGGCGTTGAAAGTGTTATGGTTAGGTTAAATAACATACGCTAGCTTTGATCGCTTGTGAAAATACTGTAGTTTATTGGGTGTGGGACAGTACTTACAATCATTAATAAATAAATAATATTGCCAGCTGCTGATTATCGATTAGTTACTTCACATACCATTAGTATATTCAATTTCGAATGTTAACTACTAATATATAATAACCCATGAAGCTTATTATATATACGAATGCGGTTTCCAGATATTCTAATTGCTGCATTTATAAACCGCTTCAACAAAAAGAAATTCATTAACTATTTTAGTGAATGTGAATAACTTTGTCAGTTGGTTTAATACGTTCATTGTGCAACAATCACTCCACAACATTTTTTTTTTTTTTTTTTTTTTTTTTTTGTTAACCTGGAACGTATCCATTTAAGCCTATATAAATTGCCGTTCTGTATACACGGTTTCTGTATTTTCAGCAAATTTACGGATCATATCCCCCGCGAATAAGCTTTGACTGCGTAGTAACACTAGACTTTCTTTATGTTCACAGGGTATGGAAAATATTTTGTGTTGTGCATAAATATTTTTTTATATCGACTGAGAATAATTTATTTTAGTTATGGTTTTAGCTTATTTAGAACAAGGATAAATATTTACTTTTTATATTATTTCATAGTGTACATTGTTTGAGTTACCTGCGTGCCTCTTCCAAAATGTCCAACGTCAAAGAAAACTATCTGGCTACCAGTACAAAAAAAGAAGGTTGGGAAAGGAAGTGGAAAGGCAGAATCAATCTGGAGCGTTAAAAAAATATACTGTATTCAGGGTTTACCAAAACAAATCTTAGAATCCAAAATCAGGTCAGGATACAAAAGAAGTACAGAATCGTCAGAGAATAATAGTAAATAAATGAACGAAGTTTCTGAACCAATTGGAACTGACACCAACATGAGACTCACAGAAGGCGTTCTAAAACTTTGTGGCCAAGAATTTTACTAGAAGCCGTAAGAAGCTTTTTAGTAAGGCAAGGTCCACCTAAACTATTGCATAATTACAAATTTCCTTCCAATGACAGAGGTCGACATTTTAGCGCAAAATATTATGCACGAATTTTAAGCAACGGAGAGCAAATATTGCGAGATTAGCTACTATCTTTCACAAAACTGCGTTTGCTACTTCTGTTGCAAACTTTTTGGCTGTTAGTCAGTTCTCTCTCAAAGGAAGGTTTTAAAAATTGTAAGCACTTTGACGAAACTTTAAAAAGAGCATGAAATTTCGAAAAATCATATTCAGGCACAAAAATCATGGCTAGAAATGAACGAAAGATTAAATTGTTGTAAAACTGTAGATGCTGCCACTCAAAGAGTTACTAATGCCGAAATAAATAATTGGAATGAGGTGCTTCTAAGAATCGTTGCAATTACCAAAATGCTTGGTAATAGTTGTCTGGTTTTTCAAGGTACAAGCGACAAGTTGTTTGACCATAATAACGGTAATTTCTTAAAAATAGTTGAGTTACTATCTGAATACGATCCCATTATGGAAGAGCACGTCTATTGAGTGCTCCAAAAAGTAAAGACTAAAGCTCAATATCTTGGGAAAAATATACAAACCGGGATAATAGATCTGCTGCATCAAAGTGTAAAGTCTCATGTTATTAATTAAATAAAAAAATTCAAATATTTGTCCATAATTTTTAATTGTACTCCTGACTTTAGTAAGATACAGCAAATTACTCTTGTAATCAGATATGTTTGAACCAATAAATTTAATCCTGATGTTGAAATTAAAATTAGTGAAAGCTTTTAATGCTTCTTACTAGTCGAAAGATCTGCAGGAAAACAAATGTCTGATATTATAGTTGGAGAACTTAATTACTTGGGTTGAAATTTGCAGGATATCAGAGGGCAGGAACTGACAACGGGTCAAATATGAGGGGCAATAAAGCAGAAGTGCAATCTAGAATTAAACAATATAATTTCCGAGCGTGTAGTAGCCATTCTCTCAATCTTGTTATTAATGGCCAAAGCATCCTTGGAAGCCGCTAATTTCTTCAACATGGTCCAAAAAATATATTTTTTCTTTTCGGCATCTAATTTTCAATGGGCAATACTTTTAAAGCATGTTCAGGGTTCAACTTTGAAAACATGGAGTGACACTAGATGGGAGAGTAGGATAGAGGCATTAAAACCCTTTAAAATTTCATTTGGGAGATGTATACGACACCTTGCTAAGCATTTACGAAAACCAAGAAATTGATAATTTAATGATTTAGCCATTTTGGTAATTGAGTATGAAATTGCTGATGAAGTAACCAAATTTAAAGATGTAATAAAAAATTCGCAAACTGAAAGTAATAAAAAAGTTTTTTTTGTGATTTTAGCGTATTTGATGTAATTTCGTTTTATTTTCAAAATAATGTCATTTAGATTGTTTGTGTGATAATATCCATCTGTAATAGCATTTATAAATATGGTTAATTTGTGGCTATGTACAGATATTTCATAATTAATTTCTCTATTTTTGTGCCACTAGATCAAACTTCAATAAGTTTATTTGTGAATGTATGATTTTATTAAAATTTAAAATTAAATTATTTTATTCGATTAAACATTAGTTATTTTTTTTAAATATAATATTCTACATAATCTTAAGGGGCAGCAATTTGTCTATTTGTCCGGGGCAGCATTACCGCTAGAGCGGGTCCTGCGCTGCGGCCTCGCGTAGCAAACACACCGATCACGTGGTGTATATGACATCATTGTGACGTATTCAGTCTGCATGTACCAACACTGTAACAGCTATAGATATGATCCGAAAATTGGATATCTGCAATATCGTGCATTATGGTTATGTTTCACTTTGGACCAGGCTGCATTACGACCAAAAGGCATATTTATAAAATATGATTTCGTCAATCATTTGAGTTTATGTTGTAATGCAGCCTGGAACATACGTCACAATGATGTCATATATACCATGTGCTGTGTGTGTTTACTACGCGAGGCCACAGCGGTATCCCCATCTTGATATTACCCATAATTTGTAAAAAAAAAATCTGATCTGAGCATAAGTAGTTAGCCAAAACTTACATCTTGTTATTGTATCCATGGGCCTAATATTTCAAAAAAAAAAAAAAAAAAGTAGTGTTTTTTAGTTTCTTTTAAATATTGTTCATTTACTGGATTAATAGTGTTCATTGATTAGTTAAAAGTGTTCATTTACTTGGAATTTGATAGATATTTCAAATTTATACTAAAATATGTTAAAATTTTTAAGAATTAATGTTTTATATTTTTACCCGAATTGTTCGCACCCAAATGGTTACAACTAAATACAGTAGCCTATGTTAAGTATCGTCAACCTACAAAGGTTTATCAATTTTTTTAAACAATTTTAAACTCTTAACTGTTCATTCGTTGATCTGATTACCCTACGATATGACTGAACATCTTCTGGTGTACGTATTATTTTATTATGCAATTGTTTTTCTGTAAACTGAAAACTTTCCACATCCCACAAAGCCAGTCTCTTATATTGGGATCAATGGAAAATGAATGTATTGTATTGTAAGGGTCTGCCAGAGATTCGAATTCCATTACATCATTCACTAATGACATCATAATACTATGTAGTCAATCGCAAAACATATTTTCAAATAGTAATACGGTTGAAATACACCCTGGACCAGCATGAAACACTGAATGCACTTCTGAACATACTTCTGGGGATTTCTTCCGTTTAGACTACTGCAATATTACAACTCCAGACCCTCATGGAATTGTGATCTTCAGTAATCCCAAATTGTAAATGGGTCAACAATTCCTGCAGTAATGTAAAGTGGAAAACAATGCATGCGAAAAATTATCATTTTTCAGTCATATTCCACATAATACCACCCGTTTGACACTTACTATGAATCCTCCATTTATCCACCTACTCATCTACAATACTGTATTACATGTAAATCGACAGGTAACATTTATTTTATAAAGTATTTTAAAACATAAGCCAACTCACCCTTAGGGTTAGGATTAGTTTCAAATACATGTAATTGTTGTGGATTTGCTGTAAATGTGTACACTTTGATGACGCCTTCCAAAATTACAACTATCCTGTCTCTTCTCAGTCGAACACCACGTACTGGTGCGTTAAATTCCATGGCAATGACTGGAGATTTCTTCAAATCATCCCAGATCATAACTGTAAATCAAATGAATTTGTGAAACACTATGACGAGCAAAAACTTAAGTGTAAAAACTGGTTCACAGCTGATATGAACAACAAAAAACAAGTTGAAGTAATACTTTTGATGTAAAATAACCTCTGTTTGGTGGATACAGTGGACGCGGTCCTCCCCCAACAAGAGCCAAATAATTACAACGAAATAACATTTCAACGTAACCCAATCCTCCTTCCGAAAAGTCTTGACGCTCTTTCTCTTTCAGTGGATCACAGTTATAAACGCGAAATCCATTCTCCATTCCGCACGCAAAACATCCTGAAAACAAGACATTTCGTTCATTTACTGCATACGTAGCATGCGGTTAACCTGTACTGTCAAACTGGACGCACATGACAAACAACTCACCTTGATCTTGATTAAAGCCTGCGTATAAAAGTCCATTTCCATAAGGATTAGCTGTTCCTAAATTCATTTTAACTGATAAAACTGCTCTGTTCTAAAGGAAATTAAAGGACCACTTTAAATTTATCAAGTACCCATAGTACTACGACAAATACAACGTAGCCATTTTTATTGACAGATACTTTCGACCTGTGGTAGTAACTGATCGACCAACAAAACTCGATTGCATGTTATCAACAATCGCAACTCCTAACAAACCACCATCTCTGAAAACGAAACAGTTTCTGGTTTCTGTGGTCTGCACTCATGGAGTTCCTCCATGTCTGCCTCTGATGTCTGCACTATGCACTCAACCGCGTCACTTTGGTTTGTTTATATTTGTACGGTAGCATCTATATATTATCTATGGTAGTGACAAGTAGTAAGGTCTCTGTAGTTCAGAGACAATACTGTAGTTGTGTTTATAGGCATGGTTTAACTGAGTACTTTACTAACTACTGGTAAATGAATGAGATTATTTTGCGACAATGACAGTCCTCCGTCCATTAGTTCTGAGTAAAATAACGAACTGTATTTGCGGAAATAACTCAATGTTCTGTACAACCAGCATTCTGGCAAAGCAAAGGCCAACGAAGCTTAAAGGCAAAAGTAAAAGTTCTCAGGAATGGTTGTTGAGACAGTTTGCTGACCCTTATGTAGAAAAGGCAAAAATGTCAAATTATAGGCAAGTGTTAAATCTTCTTATCAATTAGTTGTTCGTTTAGAATCCTTCAACTGAAAAATGGATAGCGGTCCAAAAGAATTGTGACTTTCTTTTGACAACATTCAAACCAAAGGCGCATTTCTTTCTCAGATCTCCCGTTTTGAACCAAAGTGAAAATATATTTAATACATATACTAATTTCTGTCATTTTATTAAACTTAACCATGAAAATAAGATCGCGATTCCGCTACAACAACATTCAGTAATGACGTCAAAATATTGATGTAGTCGGTCGCAAGACGTATTATTTTTAAGCAGTAATTTCTTTGTGATAGAGCCTGGACCATTATTTTAAAGCAGAAATTAAGTTGTAATACAGCCTGGACCAGCAAAAACCCCGTTAAATTTACTTCTCTCATACACATACCACCACCTACCTGGATGTGAACAATTCTCTACCTCACTGTTGCTCACATGTGTCTGTTTACATCATGGCCAAATATTACAGAACTTTGACAGATGCCGTCTCTTCAACACCAAGTATTCCCTTCTTTTATTCTTGCTATTCGGGGTAGGGGTATTTGTTCTATTGAAGGATACCTGTAAAAATAGTCCCAAAACATGGCACAAACTTTCATTTTCCATTCTAACTCTCTGAACCTTGTACAAAAACAAGTTGTTCACCACACAACTGGATCCTTATTCCATAACTTCCCTACTTTGCTATCTAAATGTTTCAGAAGTTCTATAATCGTCACCAAGTTTTCTCTTGGTCTCACATTCATTAATCAAATTCTTCATAACTTCAATAACTCCTCCATTCATTCCCCAAAATGTAGATCCTTCCCTCTAAAATCTCTTTCTCTGGCACCTGTGTATTTTACAACAGACCACCCAACTTTAGTAACATCTGGGTCAACAAATACCTCCTATAAAGAGAAGTAGTGAACCTGTGTACTATAATAGGGAAAGGAGGAGGTTAAAGAGGTTGGTCAGAAGAGAACATAACAGAGTTAAGAAACAGCAGGGTAGTAGGTAATCTGTAAAATAACGAAACAAGGACTTGAAAATAGCTAATAAGATGGCTAAAGATGGTGTTATGAAGAATATTGTCAGTGATGGGGGACCATTGACTGACATATCGAGAAATTTCTATGGCTATGTTAGAAAACTGAGGAGAAGGGAGGGTGTTGGGACACTTGTATATAACAATGGAGAAGAAGTTGCTGAGGATTTGAAAAAGGCAGAGATTTTAAGTAACTGGTTTAGTTAGAGTATTAGGGACAATGAATCAGAAACAGGAAGGTCTAACTTGAACAAACTTAACAATGCAATTAGAAATGAGCAGACCAAAATATTTGGAATTCATCCTGAGGACATCATGAAGGAACTAAGAAAGCTGAAAAAAACATAAAGGCGTTGGTGTAGATAATATTACTACAGATGTCTTAAAGATAGCAGGATGTGACATGGTACTTTATCTTTAATTATTATTTAAATTGAGTCTGGATACTCGCTACTTATCAAAGGACTGGAAAAGTGTGATAGTAGTGCTGGTAAATAAAGGAGGGTGAGAAATAGATTGAAAATTATAGGCTAATCAGTTTGATATCAGTGGTAGGTAAATTAATGGAGAAATTTATATGCAACAAAATCAGAAATCTATGTGAGAAGTGTAAGTGGTTTTCAAGTAGGCAACATGGCTTTGGCAAGGATATTCATGCGAATCTCAGTTAGTGGGATATATGCAAGATATTTTGGATGTAATAGACAAAGTGGGAGCCAAATTGATAGTGTAGCACTAGATCTTTCAAAAGCTTTTGACAGAGTTAGTGATAAAATGGTAGTAAATAAGATAAAAACTATTGGAGTGGAATATAAATTGATTTGCTGCGTAGAAGAATTTTTAAAACGTAGAACATAAAAAGTTAGGGTAGAAAATTCAATGTCAAAAGAAGTTGAATTAAAATGGGAGTGCCACAGGGTAGTGTATTGGGACCATTGCTATTCTAATTTTGATTGTTTACTATCAGAAATTAGATTGTTTGCATATGACATAATGCTACATAAAAGGATCAAAATGGTAGAAGACTTTAAACAGCTGCAGGGTGATCTGGTCAGGATATCTAGTTGGGTTGGTAAAAATGGGATTAAGATAAATACAAAGAAGTGTCTGCTTATTAGATACAAAAATATAAAAAAATAAAGGTTTATTACGATTATAAGGACGGAAAAGAATTGCTTGTTGAAGACTTGAAATGTAAATATCTTGGCATTACATTTGATAACAAGCGTAACAGGGCAGCAAATATTGTACAGGTAGTAGGAAAAGGTTTCAAAATTCTGCACTTGGATAGAGTGATGAGGGGATGTAAGAGAGAAGTAAAGAAATTGGGTTACAAAACTTTGGTCAGACCATTGCTTTTAAATATATGGTTTTGTAGTATGTGATTCACATTTTGATATCAAATGCAGGAGTTGGAGAGGGTGTAAAAAGGGCTGCTAGATTTGTTTCTGGAAATTCCTGCTGAATGCATTCAGTAATGGATATGATAAAAGAGCTGAAATGGGATTCATTTGAGGGGTGAAGAGGGTCATGGGAGTGTACAGGGCATATATTGGTGATGAGGCATGGAAAGATATTGGTGTAAGAATGAAAAGTAATGCATGAAAGGGAAAAGATCTCCATGACCACAAGCTAATGCTCAATTTCAGGCACAAAGGTGTAGAAAGATTCTCTCTTTTAGGTTAGGGTGTCAGGGATTGGAATAAGTTACCAAGAGAGATGATGAATAATTTACAAAAAAATTGAAAGAATTTTAAATTTATAGAGGTCAAATGTAGAAGAGTACAGGAAAGGGGAGGCAGGTGAGTGTGTTAGAAAATTGCCTTGCGTTCCATTGCAATTAAATTAAAACTCTGCCAGACCACTGTATGAATCCTTCCCTTGCAATTAAAACACTATATAACCTGCAGTATGCATCCTGCGTTTACCACCTACTCCAATAATACCATTCAGGAAATCTCTCTAATTACTAACCATGCCACATGTGCCACAGCACATCTCATATATCAGCTCACTTACCTCCACTGCCCCATTTCACATATAGGATGATTCACCAACCAATTGTCTTTCAGGATAAATGGTCATAGGAGAGCTGTTAGCACCAATAATGAAGCCCTTATCAACAGTCTGAGATACTGCCGCTGCTGTACAGATAGTGATGTCACAACATACCTCCTATAATATGATGAACTTTGTGTTTTAAGCTATACAATTGATTGTAAGTTGTCATTCTGGCAGAGTTTGTGTTACAGCCTACCCAAAACCTTCTCTGAAATTGCTGCTTGAAAATAAAAATATCTACTGTAACAAATACAATATCTTCTCTAGCATTACATATGTGGCAGTATTGTAAGCTACTATAGCATCAAGCTGCTTCACATTGAGAGCAGTCAAATTCTTTGTTGAAGCTACCACCCCTTCTTAATTTCACTGAAGAAAACTAGCTTACCAACATATCCTTGACACCAAACCGAGTGCATGGTGGATAAGCGGTTAACACTCTGGCCTCACATTCGGGAGGACGCCAGTTCGAATCCCTGTCTGGGCATCCAGACTTGGGTTTTCCATGGTTTCCCCATATCACTCCAGGATGCTTCCTTCAAAAAGGCCATGTTCCTTGATCCCAGTCCCATCCCGCCTCCAATGACCTCGATGTCGATAAGGCGTAAAGCCATAAGTAAAAATAAAATAAAAAAAGACACCAGACATCTGCTTGGTCTCAACTTTTGTTAGCATCTTATCTGTATCACTTATTTATTTTCTATTATCATTTTTCCTTTTTTAATCACCATTTCCAATGACATTCCCAAAGATATTTATTCACACTCTTCCCATCTCCACACTCTATGCCTCTAACAGAAGTTGTATGCCAATCGTATGGTAGGAGTTTGTGTGCCCACACTCATTGAATAACCATATGCTTAATCACACTCCCAAATGATTAAGGGTTCTTCTAGAGTATTTTAAATTGTATTCATCTTGTTCTTTGTCTTCATAGCTCTCATGCATTCATCTTTAAGAAGTGATGGATTTAATTTTAAATTCTTTTGTCAGCATATTGCATTACAGCATTTTCTGTTTTGAAGAAAAACTCCATATTACTCTGTTAATTACATTCCTAACAATGGAATATGCCTTGAAGGTACATGACAGTATCAATTTGGAAAGTGGTAGAAAAAGTAAACCGATCACTTATAATAGCTGAAGATAGGAAGGGTTTACTTTCTCTACCCTTGTTCGATCTCTAACTATCCTTATTCTTTCTTTTATTTTATTTAAGTGATTTTTGTTCTTGAATTTAAATTTTATTCATCATACATTTGCAATGTTTTGTATTTTATATCATTGCCTTGAAAATATTTGCAACAAAAGCTAGCTTGCTTTTCACCTTCATTCCTGTTCACAACTTCTAATTTTCCTCTACTAATTGAGTATTTGCATCCAAGAATAGTAAATTCTGATGCTATCTTATATTGTGATAAACTGAGAAAAGTGGTAATTTATTTTCTCTCTGCCTGTTTTAATTGTTTTCTATTTATGATTTTTAACTACCTATCAAGTCCATTATTATTATTATTAAATGATATAATCACTATTGTTATATTTTACCATATTCCAGAGACTGTTCTTACATATTTATGTAGTTGCTTTGTGTAATATCTGTGGCATTGCAGGTGTCGCAGTGCCTTTAAATTAATCGAGATTGATGACAAACATCATATACTGAATCCTGGGACTTGTGTTGTCGACTGTGGTGCTGCTCCTGGTAGTTGGACCCAGGTTGCTGTTGAACGTGTAAATGCAAAGGGATTAGGTATTATTCATTCTTATAAGACTATTTGAAGTTATTTAATTCATACACACTGATCAGCCAGAACATTATGATTTCCTACCTACTATCAGCATAAACCCATCCAGGTGATAACAGCGTCAGCTGATGAGGAATGACTACTAGTTAGACACACGCACTGTGGATGTAGTATCAGTGAGCGTGCTATCCGTGTTTAGAATGGGGAAGATGCGCGATCTATCTGAGTTTTACCTAGGGCAGATTGTGATGGCCTGGAGGCTTGACACGAGCAATTTGAAAACTGCACAACTTGTTGGGTGTTTGGGAAGTGAGTATCTTCAACAAGTGGCAAAACCAGGGTGAAACCATGTCCAAATATCGAGGGGTTGGGCGACCACCCCTAATTACAGAGGTGGACATTGTAGGCTGGGCAGACTGGTAAAATAGGACAGGCATTGAACTGTGGCAAAACTAACATCAGACTTTAATGCTTGGGCTGAGTACAAGTGTGTCTGAATCCACAGTGAACTGAACACTTCTAATGATGAGCCTCTGCAGCCGACAACCCATGCATGTGTAAATGTTAACACCACAATATTGGCAATTATGACTGAAATGGGCATGTGACCATCGTCACTGGACATCGGTGCAGTGGCAGATTGTTGCATGGTCTGATGAATCCCAATACCTTCTTTATCATGCCGATGGGAGGGTGCGAATCCATAATTTTCCAGGGGAACAGCTTCTTGACACCTGTACTGCGGGATGAAGACAAGCTCGCGGAGGCTCAATTATACTCTGGGGAACGTTCACGTGGGCATCCGTGGGTCCAGTGGAGCTCGTGCAAGGCACCATAATGGCCAATAAGTATTGTACACTGGTTGCAGACTATGTACGCCCCTCTTTTATGATAACCATGTTTCCCAACGGCTGTGGCATTTTTCAACAAGAAAATGTGCCATGTCACAAGGTGAGGAATGTGATTGAGTGGTTCAAGAAACACAGTGGTGAGTTGCAACTGATGTTCTGGCCACCCAACTCGCCAGATCTGTACCCGATTGAACACATCTGGGATGTGATTGAATGTGGTGTCAGAGCTCATTGCCCCCCTCCCCGGAATTTATGGGAATTAGGTGACTTGTGTGTGCAGATGTGGTGCCAACTCCCTCCAGCAACCTACCAAGGCCTAATTGCTTCCATGCCAAGATGCATCACTGCTGCTATTAGGTTGGTGGTCATAAAGTTCTGGCTGATCAATGTAATTTGGAAGCATTATGATATTATGTAAATTGAGAAAGCAAAATTGTAATTAGTACCTATGAGCTTATAGGTGACAGAGCAATCAAGCAACTTGATGAAATTCCCTTCAGCTCAAATTCAAAAATTTTACTTACGGGTTGTCAGTCTCGCCCTCCAGTTTCTGATAATAATTTTGATACACTAGAAAACTGACTGCTGTAACAAATGAAGAGAACCAGTATAGTTTAACACCTTTTTTATGTTGGTTTCCAATTTAAATGTAGGTGCTCATGATAGTAGTCTTCCCTGGCACCATATTTCTCTGTGCAGTAATCAGTTGCTTATTGTGACAGGTGTACAATAGTGTGTAGTGTTTACAAACACAGAAAGTGCCAATTTGCTGTGTGTATCATTTGTACTGTGATAGTGCATCTGCTGCTGTAGATGAATATTGTTAACACTTTCCTACTTATCAAATTCTGGAGTGTAGTGTTTTCCCAATTTTCTATAACTAGACTCTGCAATTCACAAAATTTTGGGTGGCAGAGGGTGCTTTGCACCAAAACTAACTGTGCATTGCAACTACAAATAGCATGAGGAAAGAAAGAATTCAAAGAAGCATCAGTATGGCACCTAATTTATCTAATTTTATCTCCTTATCATTGTGGTTTGAGTAAGTTATTGGACAAAGTATTTTATCGAACTAGTAAATGAAAGTAGATGTTCGCATGTTTGCCAATAAATTCAAACGAATTGACATGTAAGCTGTCGCGCGCCTGGTGTTATATATATAAATAACTCTTCTTGGTTATTTATTTGTCGCGCTCCTGACGTTATATAATTATTATAAATATAACTCAGTTCTACGCTTTTAACAGATTAACATTTATTGTTCCCAATTCTTATTCTTCTAGGAACTACATCGGTTTTAAAATATCTGAAGAATGCAAGGTTCTTAAGCAGTGAACTTGTAACAAAGCAACCTTTCGGCCTGTACGTCGCTAACCTCTAGCTATCTCCTGATTTTTTTTATTGCCATGGCAACTTACATTTCCTTGCTAAAGGAGTAAATATATCATTTTTTGTTTAATTTCATTTCACAAAAATATGATTTTCTTATGAAATTATCCTGTTCTGTCACATGCCTCCTCAAGTTCACCATGTCTTTGCTTAAGGTCGCCATGTCGCGCTCCTGACGTTATATAATTATTATAAATATAACTCAGTTCTACGCTTTTAACAGATTAACATTTATTGTTCCCAATTCTTATTCTTCTAGGAACTACATCGGTTTTAAAATATCCGAAGATTGCAAGGTTCGAGTCCTGTCATGGTCGCCATGTCGCGCGCCTGGTTATATAATTATAAATAACTCAGTTCTTGGTTTTTATTAGATTGACATTTATTGTTCCCAATTCTTATTCTTCTAGGAACTACATCGGTTTTAAAATATCCGAAGAATGCAAGGTTCTTAAGCAGTGAACTTGTAACAAAGCAACCTTTCGGCCTGTACGTCGCTAAACCTCTAGCTATCTCCTGATCTCTTATTGCCATGGCAACTTACATTTCCTTGCTAAAGGAGTAAATATATCATTTTTGTTTAATTTCATTTCACAAAAATATGATTTTCTTATGAAATTATCCTGTTCTGTCACAAAGCAAATAATTTTACCGCAGCACAGTTACTTTTGATGATGTTTTATTACACTTTGCATGACACATTTCAAGAACTTATTCCCACTTTCAAATGCAATATCAGTACATTATTAATGCATTTTAATATACGAAGTGCTTGTGTTTATTTCAGTTGGACATTAGTAAAACTTTTGGAGTTTTCATTTTTGAAGGTTTCTTGAAAATGTGCCATCACAGAAACGCACACATACGCATTCTGATTACTTTAAATAAAGGTATTATGTACACTGTTTTAAAGTTAACTTGTGTTTGTTTCTGTTGAACATTAGTAAAACTTTTGGAGTTTTCATTTTTGAATGTTTCTTAAAAACATGCCATCACAGAAACGTACATATACACATTCTGATTACTTTAAATAAAGGTATTATGTGCACTGTTTGAAAGTTTACTTTCAAAGTGTACATAAAACGAAAACTCCAAAAGTTTTACTAATGTGCAACAGAAACAAACACAAGTACTTCGCACATTAAAATGCATTAATAATGTACTAAAATTGTGTTTGAAAATGGGATGAGTTCTTGAA
>JARYHS010008075.1:106433143-106635524 GCA_031002005.1 Vandiemenella viatica | reverse complement strand
CTACCACATTTGTATCTGTTAAGAGTGATGATTCTTAATTGTTCAAGGCTCAATTCAAACATGGCTAGTTTTTACTTTAGTTAACTATACTCTTGTCTCACTTTTGCAACATGATTTTCCTATTGCTGACTTTCACCAATATATATTATCATGTAATCAGTTGGGTTGTTTTAATTTTCAGGTTTTAGATGGTGGTGGAATACCATCTCTTATTAGTGACCTCAAACAGCATTATCAGTTAGTAAAATCAGTGAAACCAGAGGCAAGCCGGAATGACTCTGCAGAAAAATTCCTCCTGGCCAGAGGCTTCAAGGGAATCAAATAACAATCTCCAATGCAATGGTATCAAATATTTTCACTGAAATAGTATGAAAATCAAAACTCAGTGGTTAACAAAATGATTTCATTGGGTTGTGATATGTAGAGTGATCCTGCACTCTTGGTAATTTATGATTTGTTGATGGCAGAATCATAAAGGCACAAAATGCATATTGATTTAAGAATGAGAAGAAAATAGGCCACTGTCTATACTAAGTAATAATCTCTTTGCCTATTAACCTCTAGTGTTTTCAGAATGTAGAAGATCAAAATCTGAAACATTAGTGCTCATTAAATTAGCTCTTGAACTATGAATTCCTTATTATTCCCAGCTGACAGTATTATGTTTTATTCTTTAAAGGAGGCATCTTATTTTTTTTATTTATGAAAAAACTTTCAAAACAAGGTAAGATAGGGAAAATAACCCCATCACACAACAGATGAAAGCAGGACGACCAGGAGAAACATGAATGTACGTTACAATATTTCGGTAAAAAATCTTACTCGTATAGACAAATGGCAAGGGGAGCAAAGGGACAGATGTTTTCACATCCAGGTCTTCCATATGACTGAGCCAGAGATGAATCATATTGCAGGAGTGGGAAATGAAATGAAGATGCCAGGTTGTAAGTTGACCAATGATAATTGTAGGGAAGTACGAGTGAAATCTAAAAGTAAGGTTCCCTTATTTCTTACAAATTGACAGCAACGTTTATTTTCAGAACCAAATACATCATTTATAAGTTAAGCATATTTCTATTTTTCAGCATAATCACATTTTCGATCCAAGGATTTGTAGATGCTGCTCCAGCTTATGTACACACATATCATTATATCCATTCCCAAACCATTGAGGTAGCAATCCACCTGTTCTTTAACTTTGATTTCAGTGCGGAAGCATTGTCCATTCAAGTGCTCCCACAGTTTTGAAAACTAGTTGTAATCACAAAGTGGTCTGCAGGGGAGATAGGGTATTACTGTCCAGCCAAACTATTACAACAGGTTCTTAGTCTGATAAGAGATGTATGGTCGAGTGTTATCCTGAAGCAAAATCACACTTTTACTCACCCTTTCCTCCAGCAGTTCTGAATCACTTGTCTGAGTTTTCTTAGTGTGTTGCATTACCTGACTAAGTATATTGTTGTCCTGGGTACATGAATTCGATTAACAATGCCCCTTCCAGTCCCAAAATACAGTTGTCATGTCTTTGCCAGCAGTCTGCATTTTATAATGCTTTTTCAACTTGGGTTAAGTTAAATGGTGCCACTTGCGTGATTGTTGCTTTGTTTCCAGAGTGAAATGGAATACCCGCATTTCATCGCCGGTAACAACAGAATCCAATAATTTCTCCTTGTATCCACATTGTTGAGAAAAAAATGATGGAAGAAATCAATGCATTGCTGCTTGTGATTTGGCCCTGCATCCAGATTTTGGTTTTCCATGGTATTCTGAGATCTCTCCAGGTGAATGCTGCGATGGTTCCTTCAAAATGCCTTTGCCGAATTCCTTCTCATTACTTTCCCTCAATCCTTTTCTGCCTCTAACTACCTTAGCATAAGATAAATGTAAAGCCCTAAGTAAATCAATATCTTATGACTCCGGCATCAATGAGGTGTAAAACCCCAACCAAAAATGAAATTTATTATATTTTTGTATCAAGAACAGATTACTTTATTTTTCTAGTTCAAGGGGCTTTAATGTATATACAAGATTTTATAATAAATATTTTTATTCTTAACCGGTGTTATTCTTTCATAACTTTTTATGCCTGCATTACCTAGTTTTTTTTTTAATGATATACCATATTTTACGGACTATAAGAGGCTTTCTTTTTTTTCAAAAATTGCCTTCAAAATTCAGGTGCATCTTTTACTTGAAATTAATATAAAAATGGCCATATATTCGATGTCACGGGAAACCTATCCCAATCTGTCAACATTGGATTTAACTGGCAGCAGCAGTGCACCGATGTGACAAACATGAGTTGTGGGCATTCATGAACTTGCTAACACTGTCTCCCTCCCACCCCACCATCACAAAACCAGAAAATTTTCTAGTCTACGATTCATCACTGCAGTCTACGGTGCCAGTGAACTTAAATTGAAAGTGATTTGTGTTATCGGTAACAGTAAAATATTTTTGTTAGTAGCTAGTTTTGCAATGGAAAAAAAAAATAGGTATTCATCTGATGTGGGATATAAATTGAAAGTAATAGCATATGCAGAAGAACATGGAAACAGAGCAGCTGAGCAGCATTTCGGCCCTCCACCAACAGAAAAAAAAAACAAACAAAAATCATGATTGACAGGCAAGTAAAGAAAAACTGGAAAAAAATGACGAAGACTAAATGTGCAAACAGAGGACAGAATGCAAAATGCCCAAAACTAGAAGATGACACATTGAAGTGGATTCAAGGACACTGTCAAAATGGCAATGGTATTACTACAAAAATGATTCAAATACACGCTCATAAGCTAGCGCTACAGTGGAAATTAACAGACTTTAAGGATGGAGTTGGTTGGTGCTACAGGTTTATGAAGCATCATGGACTTAGCATATGAACCAAAACCAAAACATCTCAGAAAATGCAACAAGAGTATGAAGAGAAAATATTATCTTTCCATCACTTTATTATTCAATATCGAAAGAAAACCAGTGTGGAATTAAGCCAAATACTGATGTGGATGAAACTCCTCTGACATTTGATGTGCGATGTAACAGAACAGTTGCCTTGAAAGGTGTTAAAACTGTAACTATAAAAACAAGAGGACATGAAAAATGCACTACATTGTTGTCCTATTGTTTTGTGCTGACAGTACTAAACTTAAACCAGTGATCATTTTCAAGTGCAAAACAATGCTAAAACCTCCTGAAATACTACTGCCAGGTGGTGGTGTTCACATACATGATAAGGATTGGATGGACGAGGCTGGTATGAAATTGTGGATTAACACAGTGTGGGAAAGAAGGAAAGGTGCTTTATTGAAGAAGAGTTCTCTTCTTGTGCTATATCAATTTAGTAGTCATTTGAAAAATTCTGTGAAAGAAAAATTGAGACAGGGAAATACAGAGCTTGCTGTTATTCTGGGAGAAATGTATATGAATGAGGAATGGGACAAATGGATGATGGATGAAACTCAACATTCATGCCAAAGGAATCCTACAAGTGTGTCAGTGGATAAAACAGTTGTGGTCTAGAGTGAGAGATGATATTATAATTAAATCTTTCAAGAAGTGCAGCATAAGTAATGGTCTTGATGGCAGTGGAGACCATCTTATATATGAAGAGGACAATTATGATGATGAAGAGGAAGAAGAAGAAGAAGAATGTTCATATGATGATTTTCAGGGATTTTAAAGGTCAGTTTGGCTTTATAAACTAAGATTTTTTTTAGTCTGGCTTTGCAATTTCAGATTAAAAATGGTAAAAATGTTATTTTTTAAAAAAATGCTTAAAAATTAAGGTGAGTCTTATAGTCCACAAAATACGGTAGTCGTATTGCATTATATTGTGAGTTTTTATTTTATTTCCTTTCTTAAATGGTAATTCCTGATGATGCAAACAACAGAAAATAAACTTAGAAATAAAAGAGAATATTTGATAATGAATAAATTTTTGTTGTGGTTTGCTAAAATATAATTATTACAACTGTGACAATAGCACATTGAAATGGCAGGAGAAACATAAGTCTTTGGTTGAAACTGGACATGGAGTCATCCTCTTGATTCTTCAGATAATCTAAACGTGGGTGAAACAACAGAAATGAAACATTTCTGGTTGGTTTTTATTGTAAATGTTGTAGCATACACAAAGGAATTAAGTGCCTCGATTTTAAGTATGTATATTAGGATTACCAGAATTTTTTCATTGAATCTAGGGACACTTTGGAGATTTGTTCTAACAACACTTTGTCTTGCTGTAAGTTATATGATTAAATATTGGACTAACTTTAAAGAGACATATTTATTATTGTTATATATTTTTTATTTTCAATTGTATGGTACCCGATTTTACATTCAGCTTGTTATCAGTAGTGTTTCTTAAGAAGATCTTGCCTGGATCCAAGCTTGCCTGAAAATTCTTGAAATTTCATGGAAAAGTGTGTTAATTTGATCAACATAGCTTGAAGTCATTCTAGATATTGTCAGTATTGAGACGTGATTTTCCAAAGATGTTGTGCCCAAAATGCAATTTTTTTTTTTTAATTTTCTTTTATTTCTAGGTATGTACATGGAAAGTAGTCTGCTTTGTATTTCGTTCTTTCGAGAAATGTATTAGCTCATCATGTCTTATCATAAATTCTTGTGTCATTGTATATTTATAAAACTAAGCAAGGATAAGGAAATACAACCCCAACACTTATCACACACGAAGGCAGATGGGAATGATGAACACAAAAAAGAACAAACAAAAGAAACGCACAATATTTCAGCATATAGCCTTATTCTTGCAAAAGTGAGACACCAGGTAGAGCCAGACATATACACGACGATTGCCCTGTACACCGCCTGGTATCTCACTTTTGCAAGAATAAGGCTATATGCTGAAATATTGCTTGTTTCTTTTGTTTGTTCTTTTTCGTGTTTGTCGTTCCCAGCCGCCTTCATCTGTGGTAAGTGTTGGGCCGTATTTCCCTATTCTTCTGTCGTTTTATTGCATTAAAGCATTTTCCTGCTCATTGTTGTTGTTATGTATATATCAGGGGATATAAAAATTCAGGTATTAAATATGTCCAGGGACAGAGGGCTAAATACCCCTAGGAAATGGGGACATCTGGTATGTCTATGTATGTACAACAATGCATTTAAAAGAATGAAAATCTATTTCTGTAAATCTTGGTGATTCCTGTTTTTAAGTTTTTTGATCATAGTTAAGATATAAGTTGTACTACATTTATTAATAATGTAGACAGTAGAAATACAGAGATGCTGGAAGTAGTATAGCAGTTTTAGAGAAGGAGAACCAATACTTTGCTAAGATGAATGAAGCCAGTTGAATTTATAGGTCAGTTGAACACAGCATATGCAATTTTTCTGAGCCAACAGTTTCTCAGAGTATATTGTATTGGTAATCAAACCATACATAAATTTTATTAAAAGACTGAGATTAAATATGCAATGTGCCATATTTAGCAGGTTATATTTGCAGTCGGTGTGTGTCGAAATATTCCCCACTTGACGAATTGTGGACCTAGGACAGTTTACCACTCTAATGGGTTGAGGGAATGCAGGAACCTACTACCTTCCTGAACACTGAAGGGGAGATGGGGGTTTATAGCCTTGATCATGGACAGATATAACATGAAACTGAAAGGGCTCTTGTTTAGGATGTGGGCATTAACTGCAAAAATCCTTAGGATTGCAGTGGAAGATTCATACATCCATTTTGATTTGTCAGCTATGGAGAGTTACAGCTGAAGATTTTTTCCACATATGATGCAAGACAGAGACAACGAAACAGTTTGACAAAGACAACAATATTCTTGAAATAAAACTAGTATTACTGAATTCCATACAGTTTGATCAACCAATCACAATGAGTTTGTCATAATTGTTCAAAATGTTACTATTTATTTACAACTTTGTTCACATGTTAAAGAGTATCTCAGAATCTGCCAAACAAAATCACCCCTAGTTTGGTGGATACTGGAAGATGAAAGACGAGCCTGGAGAGGGTTGAAATCAGAGAGTTTCATAAAAACTGCTGGAAGGTGGTCTGAATCAGTGGAGGTGATGATTCTGACTCAAGCTGGCAGCTTGCAATAAGCATCCAGTACATAAGTTTTTGAAGTAGAACGGCACTTAGGTTTTTCAACTAGTAGTAGCTTTTTCTCAGGCAATTCTGTATCTGAGAACATATCATTGTTATGTGCTGTTGACCATGGCTACTGCAACAACACAGTAACATATTGTTTTCTATTTTAAATGGTTTGCACTTTGCTTGAAGGAACCCAACTAGCACCTTCAGTGGAGTGATTCATGATTAAGAATCTCTCTACTGAACCAATACTGAGCAGAGTCACATGCTTCTATCACAAACTTTAAATTCAGCTAAAAGTCAC
The DNA here is from genome assembly GCA_031002005.1 of Vandiemenella viatica. NCBI lineage: Eukaryota > Metazoa > Arthropoda > Insecta > Orthoptera > Morabidae > Vandiemenella > Vandiemenella viatica. The sequence goes on along the minus strand of JARYHS010008075.1, from coordinate 106,629,144 downwards.
AATCTGGAAAGAACATTAAGTGTAGAACGTTCCATTACCTGTCTTTGTTTTTTGATGCTTATATTTTATAAATTTGTTAACTCATGCTAATTTCAGTCAACCTGATTGTCACATATTTCTCAGTCAACTTTATGATACTGCTTGATATAATATAATGATCGTTAATGTAGGACAGAAGTTAGTTTTTTTGAAAAAAAAAAAGTTTGTTTATTTATGGTTCTTAAAAGTAAAAACATTTGTCATGTGTTTTTAAATAATAAATGGTCTTGTGTTTATATAAAAAATGGAGAGTTTGTGACATCTTTTTACCTTTACCTGTGCTTATGAGATCAATGCAAACACTTTTTTCAAGCATAAATTATGTTAATAATTAATTAGATGAATAAGAAAAATTATTAAAAATTAATTACTTTTAATTATGAAATGAATCAAACCTGTTTCAATATGAAGGCACTGCTTGACTGGGCGTGCAGAAATGGTATATACACTGTGTACTACAATACAATAATAGTTGGAAGCTATTCATGCTGGTTAGTAATAGCTACTATAGTTCACTGGTATTTATAGGTGACATACATGAGTTACTAGTGACAATATTGTGGGAAACTAGAAGGAAAAATGTAAGTCTCTTGGCTGTCTACAAAAGTGGGAAGCTTCAGTTGTGAGATTGGAATCGTTAGCATAGATGGGGACTAGGTATTAAATATGATTAATCACAGATAATTACGGATAATTAAAAACACTTTAGTGTGGAAGAAAAGCTTTAGCCAAGTTGCAGAGTTTGATGCATTTTTCTAATAAGGGCTGCTGATTATTGTTTAGGTGTCTGGTAATAGATGAATATGTATATCAAAAAGCTGTTGTGAAAGATGTTAGATGGTTAATTTAACCAGTGGTCTAGATAAAAGATATGATTAATTTTTGTATAACATGCATTTGTATGCAGCTTTTCCTCCACGTGCATGTATTTTAAATGTGTCATTTATGATCCACAATTAACAGAGGAAAAATGGAATGTGAAATATAACATTCAAAAAATTTTCCTGGTGTAAAAAATAATTAATATTTTATAAAAAATAAATTTATAACACTGCAAATAGCAGCAAAAAAGAAAGCTTGCAAGGAAAAACAATTGTCCCAGGTAGGGATCTAACATACAACACTATACACAGGAATAAGACACATCACGTGCGAAAACATTCCCACTTTACCACATCGTATAGAATTAGAGATGGATCCGGTAGAAATTGATAGCATAGTGGTAGGTATCCTTTAGTTCACCAAAAGCACTCCCACTAGCTATCCCCAGCAGTAAAGTATTCTATAGATCAATTGTGAAGTCACTTAGGCCGGACTTAGAAATTTCGATAAGAGTAATTGTCAACTTGAAGGAATTTCCCTGTATTCACATCCACAGTTAAAACTCATCATTAGAATCATTTTAAAGTCTATTTATTATATCGGGAAACGTTTATTTTAAGAGATTTCCGGTTTCTTCACGTTTTGAAATACACGATCAGAAAAGTAAAAATCTAGGATTTGAAATATATTTGAATCGAGTAAAGCTACAGCTGAAATTTTATCACCAGCTAGCGGTTTCGGCAAATTCTAACATGCCGTAGTACTCACTAATGTTAGGGGGACTTTGTGAGTTTTTGTCTTCTTGTACAAATGTGCTTAATCTGTAATCTTCAATAAAACTGTTGTTCGATTGGTTTATCTACGTATCTGGTATCGGCAATGTATGAGTGAACTATTATGAAGAATATAAGTATTGTGTTACTCTGAAACTGTGTCAAGTGACTTTATTTCAATTACCCTTCACATTTGGGGTTTAATACAAATGTGTGGCGGCCAATTATTTAATATTACAGGTACCAGAAGGCTACACATGGTCATGAACTTAGCTGTTCACAGTTCAGGCGAAAGTGTTGCTAACCCCTGAGCAGCCTTGGCACCTGACAGTAGGTATTGTAAAGCAATTAAAGCTCCTGATGTGGGGTAAAGCGCCAGGTCCCGATGGTATACTGGTAAGAGTATTTTCAGAATATGCGGAAGAAGGGGGAAGATGGGTGGGTAGGGAAATTGCCACTGGAGCCTGTGCTCCATTGCAATTAAATTAAATTAAATTGAACCATTTCTGTCAGATATATTCTGTAAATCTTTAGAAAAGAAAAAAGTACCCTCTGACTGGAAAAGAGCAAAGGTAATTCCTGTTTTCAAGAAAGGAGATCGGAGTGATCCTAGGAATTATCAGCCCATATCTTTAACATATGTATGCAGTAGAATTCTAGAGCATATCATATGCTCGAACTTTATGAAGTTTCTAGATGAGAACGAGTTACTTACACCCTGTCAACATGGATTTCGGAAGAAGAGATCGTGTGAAACTCAATTGGCCCTATTTTCCCATGATGTAATGAAAGTTATCGATGCAGGTTCGCAAGTTTATGCAACATTCATGGATTTTCAGAAAGCTTTTGATTCTGTACCACACAACTGACTTTTAGCCAAGATTCGAGAATACGGTATACCGGATCAGATTTGTGAATGGATACGTGATTTTCTAACTGGTCGATCACAGTATTTCGTTGTTGACGGGGAAGCCTCTTCTAAGCTAGATGTTACTTCTGGTGTTCCTCAAGGAAGTGTAATAGGTTCACTTCTTTTCTTAATTTTTTATAAACGATCTAGGTGACAGCGTTAAATGCTGGTTGCAATTGTTTGCAGACGATGCAGTTATCTTAGGAAAATAAGGTGCTCTGACGATTGCTTAGAACTTCAGCACGATTTGGATGCTATTTCTGAATGGTGCCGTAAATGGCAGCTTATACTTAATTGCAAAAAGTGCAAGGCAATGCGAATAAGTAACAAAAAGAATCAGTTTGCTCATGAGTACCGAGTAAACAATTCATTTGTTGACACAGTTGATTCCCTGAAGTATCTGGGGGTAATAAATAGTACAAAGCAAAATGAAATGGGACTTGCACATAACTTCCGTCATAGGCAAAGCTAATTCTAAATTACGATTCATAGGTCATATTCTGAGGAATTGTAATACTCATCCAAAGAAAATAGTGTATAAAACACTAGTGCATCCACATCTGGATTAGTGTTGTGGAGTTGTATTCTGAGGAATTGTAATACTCATACAAAGGAAATAGCGTATAAAACACTAGTGCATCCGCATCTGGATTAATGTTGTGGAGTTTGGGATCCGTATCGCAAGCGCCTGATTGACTCAGTGGAGAGGGTACAGAGGAGAGCCGCTCGATTCGTGACTGGTTGTTACAGCCCATATGAAATCGTCATAGAATTGATACATAGATTGGGACCGTGCACAAACTACGTGGCTCGGTCCAGGGGGGGGGGGGGGGGTTGGCTGGAAGGCTACGCTGGGCTACATAGGGGGAGGAGGGGTTCCGAGTCAGGCCACGTAGCTTTCCTTTCATAACATTTTTCACAGTTAAAATGAGGAACAGAACTCACAACAGCATGTGAATACTTATTTCCCTCAATTAATTATCTCCGTATGTAATTTACAATAGTCTGACAAGAGAAAAAAGTACAAAATTTCTTCTGGAATCAAAAGGGAACAAAGCTACGTGCTATGTGGAAAGGGGGGTGGGGGTAGAGGCGAAAGCCATGTACGACTACGTGGGAGGGAGGGGGGCTTCGCAGGAGGCCAAAATGGAGCTACGTGGTTTATGCACGCTCCCATTAGGCTGGGATAGTTTGTAAGACAGACGACGTCATTTACATTTAAATTTATTGGAGAATATGCAAAATTCTACTACCTAAGAGTGCAGTGAGATAGTTCTTCCACCAACCTATTTGGGTCGCAATGACTGGAGGGTTAAGATTAGAGAAATAAGATGCTGTACTGATGCTTTTATGTATTATTTCTTTCCTCGTGCTATTCGGGATCGGAACGTGCAGAATTAGGATTGGTGCTTAGCACCCTCTGCCACCACAATGTTTGTGAATTGCAGATTATGGATGCAGATGTAGATATAGATCACCTCAATGTAGCTGTCCTGCCACAAGAGTCTAACAGACTTTTTACTGAAATACAATGAACAATTTTTAGGCTTCAACTGGACATAAAGAAAGGCTTCACCAATACGAATGTCATAAGCAAGAGAGACACGAGATGTTATATTACTTCCATGTTCATGCTGCAGGACACTTCTCGTGAATTTGCAGAAAGAATTGTAATATGGCAATAAAATAATTTGAGTTTATGAACAGATTTTCTTTTACTGTTTCAGCATCCAGCAATGTCATAAGACATGCTACAGTTTTTAAGCATGACTATAATTTTTCAAACTGTGAAAACTGTTATAATATGATATCGAAATAAAATTGTCTTAGTCTAAGTATCTATGCTGTCCACGGATATTGTGTATTCTCTGTGGTGAATAAAAAAAGAAGATGCTGTTGCATTCTTGCTTAACCGTGAAACGGACGTGTTTTAATAGGTTATGGGCCCAGAGTGTGACCCAGAGTTATTTTCTTCGCTATTCCAGTAAACAGAACACGGAAAAGTCGTAATCTTATAAATAATTAGTTACGCACTTGAAGATGGCTTCGAATTTTGTAGTTAACGTGCCTAAGCTTAAAGGCAGAGACAACTACGATGTATGGGCTTTTGCAGCGGAGAATATGTTGTTGTTAAAAGGCATGTCCGGCTTAATAAAGGAAGTACTAACACTGCAGCTGCAGATGATGCAAAGGCGAAAGCGAAGCTGATTCTTACAATTGATCCAGCGTTGTATGTTCACGTAAAGCAAGCTAAAACAACGAAGGAGCTATGGGCGCAGCTTAAAACTATGTTTGACGATTCCGGGTTTACACGAAGAATAACCTTACTTCGTCATCTTATATCAATTAGGCTTGATAATTGTGATTCAATGACGTCGTATGAGACAGATATTATTGAGACATCGCAAAGATTAAGTGGAACTGGATTCGGTATAAACGACGAATGGATTGGCTCGTTGTTACTGGCAGGTTTACCAGAACGATTTTCACCAACGATCATGGCGATTGAACATTCCGGCATTCCTATTACGGCGGATGTTATCAAGACAAAATTGATCGATATGGAAATGTCAGATTCGAATGAATCAGAGACAAAAACCGCTTTCGCTTCCAAAGGTTGGCTGAACCTTAGAAGCAAGACTGCCAACAGACAAAACAAAAGCGGAAACTACGTCGCGGAAAAGTCAAATGTCAAATCGACAGGAGTTAAATCCATCACTTGTTACAGGTGTAAACGGAGTGGGCATTACAGGAATCAATGTCCATTGCTGGTGAAATCAGATGAACCTAAACAATCCATTATGTTTAGTGTTGTTTTTCTATCCGGCAAGTTTGGTAAACAAGATTGGTATATTGACTCCGGCGCAAGTTCTCATATGACGCCGAATGAACATTGAATAAAAAATGCATTGTATTCGTCAAGTGAACCAGAAGTTATTATTGCTGACAAAACCAAAGTACCTAGATAGATAGATAGATATGTTCATGGAGGAAGGAAATATATGGAGGAGAAGTGACGTTAAATTGGTGAAGCAGGCTAGCGCATGCGCAGTGGCGGCAGCGGCGATATTGCGCTTCCAAACAATTGCGATGTTCCCAGTGTATCCCGAAAACTAAGCAAGATATCGAAAAAAATTATTATTTATTTTCGATTTGTCTCGTCGTGTTACATCAGAATCGATCATTAAATTTGACTTTTGCGAAATTTTTCTTCTCCATTTCAACCTCACTTTTGATACTGCATATCTCTAGAACTAGGTGAGATATCGAAAATTTTTATTCTTTATTTTTCATTTGCCTCGTCTTTTTAAATAAGAATCCATCATCAAATTTGACTTTGACCAATGTTTTCTTCTGAATTTCAACCAAAACCATTTCACATTTGGGACGGAATATCTCGAAAACTAAGCAGGATATCAAAAAATTTTATTCTTCATTTTTTATTTGTCATATCGAGTTACATAATAATCCATCACCAGACTGCAGCGTCACCTTTATCCTATAGTCCCCTTGAGGTTTTTGTACATATTCCCCGTGTCTGTATGGAAGCGGCCATGCCCCCTCCACTCCGGCCATGCCCCCCCACTCCTTCTCACCCTGCTTCACTTCAATGCGTGGTGAAGGTCTCTTGCGTCGTCTCCATATATTTCCTTCCTCCATGGATATGTTCGCTTTGATCCCATGTGAGAATAATCTCGGGGATGTGAAACAGTACATACACTTATTAGTAATGTTAATATTACTATATAATTGATAATATTATTATATATTGACAACAAGTTAGCAACAACCCATTAGTATAACCAATATCTCCTGTAATCTACAAATACAATCCCGAGTTAATTAATACTTATTATGTGGAACAGTGTATACACTTGTTACCAGCATATAATAACCAGTTATTTTCTTACCAACCAGTTACCATGATACGTTTCACTGTAATTTGTGACTACATATTATATTATGTTAGTTGCTATTTATGTGGAACAGTAGGCACACCTATTAGCAATATCAATTATATTACCAACAACTCATAAGCAGTCAATTACTTAAAAACCTGTTAGTATGATAATTTTTCACAGCAGTTTTTGAGTGCATGCTATCCCATGTTAGTTACTATATATGAGTGAAATTTTGTAAACAGTGTAATTACTTCATTTGTCAAAAGTTTCAACAGAAAGATAAACCATATATCATTTTAGTAATTGTGGACAACTTTGTCACCTTCCCCTTCCATACACCATATATACTATTTTATCAGTCATTCTTAGTTACCAAACTCCAAGAAGAAAATTCTTTCACAGAGTAAAATGGGTTCTGAAGCAGGAGCTCTTTCAGTTTGGACTTAAAGTAGTTGGGTTTTTGTAGATAACATTTAATTTCTGTTGGTAATACATTGAATAAGGAAGCTCCAGTAAATGTTAACCCTTTCTGTTCAATTGACAGTGATTTGTAATCCTTGTGAATATTATATTTATTCCTAGTGTTATGGCTATGTATATCAGCATTAAGATTGAAGTGTTAAGGATTTTCCACTACAAATGATAGTACAGAGTATACATACTGTGCTGGCATTGTTAGTACACCTAGGTTTTTAAATAGATTTCTGCACGACGTCTGTGGGCTTGCTCCACAAATAATTCTTATAGCACGCTTTTGCAATTTAAATACCCTCTGTGCTTGTGACGAGTTTCCCCAGAATGAGATGCCATAAGGGAGCAGCGAATGAAAATATGCAAAATGTATTAACTTTCTGGTTTCTATATTAGCTATTCTAGGTATTACCCTCAGTGAAAATGTTGCAGAATTCAGTTTTTTAAGAAGTTGTTGAATATGCTGTTTCCAGTTCAATTTGTTATCTATATATACACCCAGGAATTTTGTAAAACTGCTTTCATTGATTGCTTTTCCTTCTGATATCACATTATAGCTGTCCTTTGTTTTATTTTTTGTAACAAACTGAAGTAACTGTGTCTTTTCTACATTAAGTATTAGTTTGTTGGCATTAAACCATCCGTTAATTTTCTTTATAACATCATTTGCTGTGTTTTCTAGGTTTTGTGCTGATGGGTCTTTCAAGGATATGCTAGTATCATCTGCAAAGAGCACCATGTGTTCATTATCACCTAGTATATGTGGGAGATCATTTATATAGATTAAGAACAGCAGAGGGCCAAGAATTGAACCCTGAGGCACACCACATTTAACTATACCCCATTCTGAGTTTATAACATCTCCTGTATTAGCATCTTTCAGTGATACACATTGCTTTCTATTTTCCAGGTATGATTTAAACCAATGTCCTGGCTTACCACTAACTCCATAGTGGTCTAATTTTCCTAGTAGAATCTCATGATCAACACAGTCAAAAGCCTTAGCAAGATCACAGAATATACCTAGAGAATTTAATTTTTTATGCATTGATTCCAGTATGTTGTTTACAAAAGCAAAAATTGCTGAATCTGTTGAAACGCCTTGTCTAAAACCAAACTGTACTTTACTGAGTAGGTCATTCTTTTGTAGATGTGGATACACCCTTCTGTACATTGCTTTTTCAAAGATTTTTGAAAATGCTGGTAGAAGTGATATCGGTCTGTAATTTTCAATCTTTGCGGTATCACCCTTTTTATAAAGTGGTTTGATTATTGACTTCTTGAGTGAGTCAGGAAAGATACCTTCTTCAAAAGAACTATTACAAATATGACTAATAACTCTACTGATGCTGGTGTTACATTGTTTTACTACATGGGTTGAAACCTCATCATAACCAAATGACTTTTTATTTTTGAGGGATTTAATAATTTTTTCAATTTCATTTTTACTGGTGGGAAATAGAGACATAGGTGCTGTTTTTGGTGACAAAGGATTTAAGTATTGCTATAGCATCCATATTCCCATTATATTTTCCTTTTATTTTTTCAGCAACTGTTAAGAAGTAGTTATTGAAAGCACTTCCTACATAAGAGGGGTCATTTACAAGTTTATCATTAATGCTTATAGATATAGGTTTATGTTCAAGGGATGATACAGTTGTTTCTCTTTTAATAATGTTCCAGACACTTTTTATCTTATTATCTGAACTACTAATCTCATCGTTTATGGCCAAACCTTTAGCTTCTTTTATTACTTCGGTTAAAATTGTACAGTAAGTTTTGTAATGTTGTCTGAGAAGCATATTATCAGTATTCATAACATTTACATACAATTCCCTTTTATGTCTGCAAGATGTTTTAATACCAGCTGTAACACAATTTTTGTTTACTCGTTTTTGACCAATTGGAGTTAGTTTTGTAGGGAGACACCTTTCGTAAATTTCCAGAAACCTTTGGTGAAAGTAATTGAATTTATTGTTTACCCCTTTTAATTTATAAACAGTGCTCCAGTCCTCATTGAGAAGTTCATCATTTAATATTTTTATTGAATTGTTCTTTAATGGCCTAACTCTGACAAATCCTTTCTTTTTGTTATTTTCATTTCCCACAACAACCAAAGTATTTATTTGAGCATTATGGTCTGACAAACCATTTTCCATTGGAACTGTTTCATGTATTTCTAATTTATTGTGCTCTACAAAAATGTTATCAGTAATAATGGTACTACTATCTTTTTGTGTTCTAGTTGGGAAATTTACAGTTTGATAGAGATTGAATGATCTAAGCATTCCTGTCTGGTTACATTCAACAGCAAAATTTATGTTGAAGTCTCCACAGAGGATAATTTCCCTTTTAGTACGAGATAGGTTTATTAGAACCGCCTCAAGTTTATTACAAAATTTACTGAAGTCTCCTGTGGGACCCCTATAAATTGTCAGCACTATAAGATATTTGTTTTCTAATTCTAACTGTATTGCACAACCAGGGCCGGCGCTACGATTATCGGGCCCCGGGTAAGCGATCTTAGACATCCTCCCCTCCCCTCCCCTCCCCCTCGAAAATGTTTTTACTTTAGACTTTTTTTTTTTTTTTGATAACTCAGAAAATTTCTATACAAAAATGTTTAAAATTATTGGAGCAGATTTTAAAATTTGTGTTTGATTTATATGTATTTAGGTACCCAGGCCGGCGGCCCCCCTTTGGTGGCCCTGGCCCCAGGTACTTGTGCCCTGCTTAATCCCCCCTAGCGCCGGCCCTGTGCACAACATTCAAAATTTTGTTCTATACAGTATTTACTTACATCTAACGATTTTGTCTCAGTATTTTCTCTTACATATATTGCTGCACCACCCATTCTCATCTCTGGCCTGCAATAACAAGAAGCTAATCTATATCCAATAAAAGGGAGGAGACCTATTTCAGAATTCTTCAGATGATGTTCTGTCAGACATACGATATTTATGTTAAGATTCAATGATTTTTTGGTTTCTTCTATAGATATTATCAACTCATCAAGTTTGCTTGAGATACCCCTAATGTTCTGATGGAACAAAGCTATTTTAGACTGACATTCTTTATTTTTTACTGTAGTACCATTATGTACATTTCTTAAATAACTCTTCCTACTCTTGACATTTGGCCTAAAAAAAGACTGAGTCTTACCACCAATTACCACAGGGAAGGGGTTCACATCCAACCTGCCTCTCCTGATGCTACTGGCAATCAGTTGTGTTAGCTTCTGCTTGCCCCGAACATTCAGGTGGAGTCCATGGGAGGTATGGTCACTCCGTGTTATGCCAGAAACATCTATCAGACCAATATGTGTTTGGTCAGCCTGACACAATGCACGCTTCAGATCTGCCTGTGTACGCTATACATGACCACACATCCAGGGTTGATCATAACGCTTGAACAGGTCAACAAAACCAACATTGGTGTGCTGTGTACCGGCTATATAGAAATAACTTCAGATTGTGGTTATGATATTACTGTGAAAAATGCATTGTGTGTGCCAAGTCTGACGACTAACCTCTTATCAGTGAATGAACTCATAAAGAACGGTAATAAAGTTCATTTCGATTCACAGAATTGTTTCATACATAATATGAAAGGTGAATTGGTGGCTATAGGAGAACTTATTTGTGGTGTTTACAAGTTGAAGGTAAAACATAAAACGAAAAGTGAGCACAGTTTATTGGTTGTTCCTGTGTTAACTGATGGTTGTACGTGGCACCAAAGACTCGGTCATATAAATAGTGCAGATATGAATAAAATGAAGTCTGGCGTGGTTGATGGACTTAGTTATCCTGATAACTTTCAAACGGGAAAAACAGTTGTATTGTGTGCTGTGAGGGAAAACAGTCAAGACTTCCATTCAAAAATATTGGAGAAAGAAGTACAGAGACATTGCAGATTATACATGCTGATGTATGTGGCCCAATGGAACATAAATCCTTAGGTGGTGCGCGATATTTTTTATTGCTAGTGGATGACTTCAGTCGCATGGCATTTATTTACTTCTTGAAAGCTAAAAGTAAAGTATTTAGCAGATTTAAAGAATTTAAAGCCTTGGTAGAAAACCAAAAGAATAAGAAAATTAAAATATTTCGCACTGATAATGGCTATGAATTTTGTAATAATGAGTTTACAGACTTTCTGAAGAAAGAAGGTATTATTCATCAGAAAAGTAACCCTTACACCCCAGAACAAAATGGTCTGTGTGAAAGACTGAATCACTCAATAGTTGAGGAAGCAAGATGTATGTTGTTTGATGCAAAGCTAGATAAAAGATTTTGGGGAGAAGCAGCAAACACAGCCGTGTACTTAAAAAACAGATCAATTGCATCAGGAACTCAAGACAAGACACCATATGAATTGTGGTATGGCAAGAAACCTGATGTAAGCCATATTCGAATATTTGGCAGTGATGTAATGGTCCATGTTCCCAAAGAAAAACGTTTAAAGTGGGACAAAAAGTCACAAAAACATATCCTTGTTGGATTTCAGAAAATATAAAAGGTTATAAAATTTATGACTACAAGAAGAAGAATATATTAATATGCAAGGATGTGGTTATTATGGAGAGTAGAAAAGATAATAAATATGAAGAAATAAGTGTTTCAGTGGGGGAGTCTGGTCAAGAAGGACAATTGACAGTAACAGACAAACCAGAATTACTGAAATCAGTTTCAGTGGAGGCGTCTGCTCAAGAAGAACAGTTGACAGTAACAGGCAAACCAGAATTACTGAAATCATCTCAATCAGACTATGCTGAAGTGGAAGGTCAAGATAACTTGCAAGAAAGTACTGCAGCTGAGAGTGTGGAAATTAAGACATTGCCTGAAAGAATAAGAAAACCGCCTCAGAGATATGGTACAACTTTATTAAGTGTGGCCTGTAAAGAAGAAGGCAGCTCTGTTCCAGATGATATCATCGGATAATTCCAGCAAGTGATGCAGAAGATGAAGGCAGTTATGGTCAGACAGGAGAATCGCATCCAAGCCCTGGAGGCAAGGCTGATGGCTTCAACATCAAGTGCAGTACAAGTGGGTGTTTGAATAAGAAAGGTTGAAAGTGCTAGGTCAGTGGCTAAATGTTTTTGCCAAATAGCAGGTGTAGATTATCATGAAACTTTTTCATTGGTTGTTAGACACTTTAGCCAAAATTGAAGGGGGAAATAGGTACAATTATAAAAAGGCACAGGTTTCAAATTTGAGGAGATATTTCAGAGAACAATTCAGCAAATGGAAGGAAGGCTCAGGTACAGTAGAGTCAAGGTGGGAAGAGTTCAAGGAGATAATAAGAAAGGGGGAAGAAAAATTTATTCCAAAGCAAAAAATAAAGAGAAGTAGAGATCCTATGTACTATAATAGGGAAGTGAGGAGGTTAAAGAGGTTGGTAAGAAAAGAACATAACAGAGTTAAGAGACAGCAGGGTAGTAGGGAATATTTAAAACAACTAAACAAGGACTTAATAACAGCAAAGAAAATGGCTAAAGATGGGTTTATGAAGAGTATTGTCAGTGCAGGGGGACCATTGACTGATGCATCTAGAAATTTCTATGGCTATATCAGGAAACTGAGGGGAAGGGAGGATGTAGAGACACTTATAGATAAGGATGGAGAAGAAGTTACTGACGATTTGAAAAAGGCAGAGATTTTAAGTAACTGGTTCAGAGAAAGCATTAGGGACAATGAATCAGAAACAGGAGGGTCTAATTCGGAGAACGAGCTTAACAACACAATTAGAAATGACGATAGTAAAAAATTTGATATCCATCCTGAGGAAATCATGAAGGAAATAAGAAAGCTGAAAAAACATAAAGGGGCTGGTGAAGATAATATTACTACAGATATCTTAAAGATAACCGGATGTGACATTGTACCTTATCTTGAAATATTATTTAAATTGAGTCTAGACACTTGCTGCTTACCACAGGACTGGAAAAGTGCAATAGTAGTACCGGTACATAAGGGAGGGGTGAGAAATAGAGTTGAGAATTACAGGCCAATCAGTTTGACATCAGTGGTAGGTAAATTAATGGAAAGATTGATATGCAACCACATCAGAAATATATGTGAGGAACGTAATTGGTTTTCAAGCAGGCAACATGGTTTCAGGCAAGGATATTCATGCGAATCTCAGTTGGTGGGATATATGCAAGATATTTCAGATGAAATGGACAAGGGAGGTCAAATTGATAGTGTAGCACTAGATCTGTCTAAGGCGTTTGACAGAGTAAGCCATAAAATGGTATTAAATAAGGTAAAAACCATTGGAGTGGATAAGAAAGTCATTTGCTGGGTAGAAGAATTTTTAAAAGGTAGAAAACAGAAAGTTTGGGTAGGAAATGTAGTATCAAAAGAAGTGGAAGTAAAAATGGGTGTGCCACAGGGTAGCGTATTGGGACCATTGCTATTCATTATTCTAATGAATAATTGTGTTGACTGTTTACTATCTGAAATTAGATTGTTTGCAGATGACATAATGCTGTATAAAAGAATCAAAACGATAGAGGATTGTAAACAGTTGCAGGGTGATCTGGACAGGATATCTAATTGGGTTGGTAAACATGGAATGAAGATAAATGCAAAGAAGAGTCAGCTTATTAGATACACAAATAAAAAACAAAAGGTTAATTATGAATATAAGGTGGGGAAAGAATTGCTTGCTGAAGACTTGAAATGCAAATATCTTGGAATTACTTTTGATAACAAACTTAACTGGGCATGACACATAGGACAGGTGGTAGGAAAAGGTTTCAAAGTTCTGCACTTGTTGGAGAGAGTTATGAGGGGATGTACGAGAGAAGTCAAGAAAATTGGGTTACAAAACTTTGGTCAGACCATTGCTCGAATATGGTAGTGTAGTATGGGACCCTCATTTTACGTATCAAATACAGGAGTTGGAGAGGGTGCAAAGAAGGGCTGCTAGATTTGTTTCTGGAAATTATCGCAGAATGCAATCAGTGACGGATATGATAAAGGAGCTGGAATGGGATTCATTGCAAGACAGGAGGAGGATGAGGAGGGTCATGGGAGTGTACAGGGCATATACTGGTGATGAGGCATGGAAAGATATTGCAATAGGTATGAAAAGTAGTGCATGGAAGGGAAAAGATGACCATGACCACAAGCTGGCACTCGATTTCAGGCACAAGGGTGTAGGAAGATTCTCTTTTTTAGGTAAGGGTGTCAGGGATTGGAATGAGTTACCAAGAGAAACGATGAATAATTTACCGAAAACTTTGAAGGAATTTAAAGATAAAATTTGTAGAGGGCAAATGTAGGTGGGTGTAGGATAGGGGGAAGATAGCTGTGTAGGGAAATTGCCACCGGAGCCTGTGCTCCATTGCAATTAAATTAAATTTTAAAAAAAAATTAAATTTGCAATTGGTGCACAATTATGGTTAGGTATTTAAATGTAACTTCAGGGGTATCTCAAGGAAGATATTTACTTGCATTTACCTGCCAAGCACTGAAGCAGAATATATGGCTTTGTCAGACGCTTCTAGAGAGACAGTATATTTAAGAAATCTGTTATTTGAAATCACGGGCAATTTGTGTATGATTACTATCTTAGTTACAGTCAGAGTGCATTGAATCTTACAAGTAATCAGAAAATACACAAGAGGTCTAAACGTATTGATGTTTGTTACCATTTTGTCCGCAATGCTGTATTGAATACATGGAAACTGCTGAAATGCCAGCTGACTTGCTCACTAAAACTCTTTGTGCCTTCAAACACTACAAACTTATGAACAAAATAGAATTATTAAGTAATATATTGTAATGTTCTGTGAGGCTGTAACTTATTTCGATATAGTGGGGGTGTTATAATATGATATTGAAATAAAATTGTCTTAGTCTACGTATCTATGCTGTCCATGGATATTGTGTATTCTCTGTGATGAATAAAAAAAGAAGGTGCTGTTGCATTCTTGCTTAACCGTGAAACGGACGTGTTTTAATAAAAACCCCATCCAATAGATATGAAGATATATAGAAATGATTATATATTACTAGTTTCAGAAGTGAAGTGATATATTTCAGATAAATAATCAGGAGGGTTCAGATCTTTATGACCAAAAAAAGGAGAAATATGCATGCAAATATGGCTTAAAAATAACAAAATATGACCACATATTAAAATTTAATATACATCAAAACATGGTGAGTGTACATAATTTATTTTACCTGGTAGTCTCACTTTCATGTAGACACCATAATTTGCTTCTTTGCACTCATTGCACCATTAGGAATTAAATTTTAAATTGCTTTAATTCCACATAACTTAAAGAAAAACTGTTTTGTCTGCACTAAAATACTCCACTAAAAATTGCATTATATAAATTCTCACTTCTCAATTTTGTTTTTGGACTGAGCGTGGTGGGTGAATGGTCAACATTCTTACCTCCCGTTCGGGAGGATGCCGGTTTGAATCCCCATCCGGGCATTCAGATTTGGGTTTTCCATTGTTTCCCCCAAATCACTCCAGGTGAACTCCGGGATGCTTCCTGTAAAAGGGCATGGCCGAATTCCTTCCCATTCCTTGTCCCCAATCCCATCCCGCCTCTAATGACCTTGACGTTGACGAGGCGTAAAGCCGCAAGCAAAAAAAAAAAATTACATGTTTTCATCATAGAGGTACTCACTGATCCACTGCACATTTAACACTGGCTGAGGATTATTTTCAACAGTGTTAGCGACGATTGATGCAGCTCAACACAGGCATGCTGCTGCTGTATTGTTAAGATTAAATGGCAGGTGCAACATTAACAGTAACATTATCATAATATGATGAAAATTAGGAAAATGGCATAGAAATACATTTAAATACAATCAGAAACGTTGAATCAGTGTTTATTTCAACATTTCAGCTCAAAAAGAAGGCAGAACAAAAATATAGTTGTCATGAAGATCAGAACCGTAATAATCAGTATATGGAAGAGGAGGTAGGACTCGGCAGATAAACTTAGAAATATAGATGCTACTTGGGAAAGACATAAGTTCTGTATTGGGGGTTGTGCTGTGGACACCATTGTTCCAGGTTTCACTAGGCATGGCCTACATATAAATAGAAGGAACAATGAGGTACTTTACAAGCATTTAGGTAAGTCTGTAAGACCATTTCCAGCGATGATGGGGTTTTTTGGTTAGTGGCAGTTGTTGAGAGGATAAAAATAGGTGATCAAAGGTATATTGATAGCAGATCTACAATATGAAAAATCACTAATGCTAAAGAAATAGAAGAAGCTTTGAAACAATAAGACAGGAGCATAACTGGGAAGGTGAAGGTTAATCCTGAAATCATCACAAAGCCAATAACAAGAGTTTTACTGGTGAACTGTATTAATATTATGAATAAAGTAATAAATATGGAAATTTTATAGAGAGATACGAACAAGTAGTTATAGTCTTGGCTAAAATTAGGATTACTGGACAAGGGGTTTTTCTTGATGATTACAGAGTGTACTGAAGAGAAAGAGCAGCAATTGGTGGAGGGGTTAGCAAGTATTATTACAGTTACTGATGTTGATAGATTGTTGCCATGTTACTTGGGTAGACTTGTGGGGTGATAAAAAAGAAAAAAATAAGGATGTTGGCTGCTTACCATATTTGAAGAATGAATGATGATGATGAGGCTTCTGGGAAGAAACTAAACTCATATTTAGAGTACAGAAGTGAGCATAGAATGATCATTATTGGCGGGGATTTGAATTCACCAATGTTAACTGGGTAGGAAATAAGTATAAAAACACAAGGGAATAGAGATTTGTAAATACCTTAGTAAGAGACGGAGGCTTCATACAAGTGGCAGGGAAGAACTTAAGGGAACCAAACATGGATATCTTCCTAATAAAGCCTGATGATAACTTTGTGGGGTCTGAAGTAATAAGTGGTTGCGATATAATTCTACTGGATATTAGGGGATTCTGTAAAAACCTATGGCCTAAATTGAAAATAGGCATACTTATAAAAATGCACAAATTTCAGAACTGAAGAGATATTTCAGGGAAAGTTATAGCAAATGGAAGGATGGTACAAGTTCAGTGGAGTTGAAGTGAGAAGACTTCAAGAAGATAGCAAAAAAGGGTAAATTCCTTATTGTAACATTTGCTAACAAACTCAACTGGGCAGGATACATTGGACAGATAGTAGGAAAATGTTTCAAAATCCTTCACTTGTTGGATAGAGTGATGTAAGGATGTACCAAAGAGGAAAGGAAACTGGGTAACAAAACTTTGGTCAACCCACTGCTTGAATATGGTTGTGTAGTATGGAACCCACATTTTGGGTATAAAATTCAGGAGTTTGAAGGAGTGCAAGGAAGTTAAATTACCACAGAACACAATCAATAAATGATAAGATAAAGGGGCTGGAATGAAATTCATTAGAATATAGGAGGAGGGTGAAGGGAACCTTGGTATTGTACAAAGCATATATAGGTGATGAGATTTTGGTAGGAGAATTAAGAAAGGTGCACAGTGGGTTTTTTTTTTTTTTTTTTTTGTAACAGTTTAACGTCCCTTTTTAACAACGTGGTCTTTAGAGACGGGAAAGGATGGGGGCAAGGAATGGGAAGGAATTCGGCCATGGCCTTTTGAAGGAAGCATCCCGGCATTCACCTGGAGTGATTTAGGGAAACCATGGAAAACCCAAATCTGGATGCCCGGACGGGGATTCGAACCGCCGTCCTCCCGAATGCACAGTGGGAATAAGCTGGCATTTGATTTCAGGCATAAGGTGTGGGAAGATTTTCTTTCATAGTCAAGGGGGTCAGGAAATGGCATAAATACCAATGAAATGAAGAATAATTTACCAAAAATTCTGAAAGAATTAAGTTGACATTAGTAGAGGTCAAAAGTAGGTGGGAAAAAGAAAAGGAAACTTCCATTGGTGTGTGCACTCCATAGAATTAAATTGAATTGAGTAGAGACAAGTAATAAAAACTGGTTAAGAAACACCCATTCCAATAAAAAAATAAAAATAAAGAAAGAAAATTGTCGAACCTAAAATATGGAGGTGAACAGGTTTTTAAGAACAGAGTCAGAAAACAAGCCATAGGGAACAAGCATAACAAACAAGAAATATCAGCAAAGAGGGAAGCTAAAAATATACTTACATAAAAAAAAAAAAAAAAAAAAAAAAAAAATACTGTAATGTCAAGCAACTAGCATGATCAAACCATTAGGAACTGTCATTCAGTAATAAGAGGAGTTTTGCCACTTAAGTAGAAATGAACATACTAGACTATCAGAAACAGACCTTGATGATTTTATAAAGGAAGTAAGCATATGTGGATTTTTACTTAAACGTTTCTACTGTTTCCTTATTATCTTTCCACTTTGAGTCCACTGTACTTCAGCCTTCCTTTCAATAGCAGCTTTCTCCCGAAATTTCTTTTCAGTTCCAAAATATATACCTGTTTTTATATAACTGTACACTCAATTTGGCTACTGGTTTACTCAAGTATTTAATATCCATGAGAACAACTTTGTGATCACCTATTCCTTCAGTTATTTGAGATTGCTCAGAATTATCATCCTGTTTTATCACGAATATATCTCATATGATTGATCCTCTTGTGCTCTGTTACATAGATATTTGAAAATCTCTGTTTCTATTAGTAAACTTATTTCCTAACCAGTTGACAACTGGTAAGTTTAAATCCCCAGCAATAAGCATTATTCTATGCTCACCTCTGAAAATGAATTCACTTTTTCCCCAAGAACCTCTTCTTAATCATTCTTCCACCACCCCAAGTAACTGATTGTTATGATCTGTGAACTGCATAAATGTTTGCTAACCAATATGAATACTCCTCCACCAATTGCTTCTGTATCCCTGCTGTACACTGTGTGACCATTAAGAAAAACCTCATTGTCAAACACTCCTTCCTTTTAGTTTATGTATCTGTATTAAGCTTCACAAACTTTATTACTTTGGATAATGGTGACAATGAAACTACCACCAAGCAATGGTAGGATCGTGGAAACAACACATCGCTTACCACAGATAAAGGCAGGAGGGCCAGATGAACACAAAAAACACAAACACATTATACCATATTTTGGTTAATAACTGTACTGCAGGAGGCAAGACATATGGCAGGAGAAAAAATGTGTACACATCCATATCTAGTGGTGTCCACAGGCAAAAGCCCCAAGAGAGAACTAATGCCTTTCCCTTGTATCTGTGTTTAGTCACCTCACAGCATGGTTCAGCTGCAGATGTTCACAGCAACTCAAGACCTGCATCAATTCCATCCTGCTAAACTGTGCCTCCTTCACCACCTTCCTCAGATCACTCTCTATGCTACAACTTGTGTTCCTATTAATACTATTGTCAACAACTCCCGCTATCGCTATTCTATCCTCCTTAGTTAAATCCCTACAAAGTGATCCTATATCTTCTCTTACCTGTCGAAATCTGTGACCTAGTAGCATATGCCTAACTGATCTTGCAGAAGAGTACCTTCACCTCACCTATGTCTACTACCTAGCAATAGTGATTTTCTGATACCATCAAAGTATCAACATCTACTCAAGTGAGTAGTCTCAAATTTTCTTGCTATACTTACGCATATAATTATGTGATTATACAGTGGTAAACATCTATTATATCTATGCCACTGTAATGTGACCAGCTCCAACAAATGAGAAGGACTCGGGGAGTAGCGGCCGTGGTTGCTGGTACGCAAGACATACTGTATAATCTGCTGCTCCGGTGACAACACAAAGGATGTTTTAATTAGTGCTCAATGTAAGGAGGTGATGCTTCGGCATGGAGCCGTGTTGATTACATAGTTCAGAACAGTGGAAGTAGGCGGTGCCAACAGACACTTCATTGTAGTGAACTGGTGTGGTGATCGCATGTAGTTAATAAGTGACTGTGATCGAATTCATTATTAAACTGGGGGTAGTGCCAAATTCAGGAGCCTGCATCTCAGAAATATGAAGTTCCAATATAAAAATTGACGGTCATATTGTAAGGTGGTGGTCACAGTTGAACTCTGAAGACGATTAAAAGTGTTTGTTGTCTTGTAATTGCTGCTGACTTCTTATTGAGAAAACCTAAAATGTTCAGAACTATTTCCCAGCTTTACGTTGGTTGGTGACTGGGTCCAAACTTGCAATCTTCACAGTGTTTGTTTAAAAACTAATTAATGAACACGAGAATACTTTTTTTATCATCTTACAGGTTTGAAAAAAGTTGTGGCCTAGTAGCCTATACTTAACTGATCCTGCAGAAGTGTACCTAGTTCCTATTAATACTATTGCCTGCAACTCCCACTATTCTGTTCTCATTAGTGAAATCCCTACAAAGTGACCATACATCTTCTATTACCTGTAGTAATGTTGTAGTAGGTTTGAAAAAACTTGTGACTTAGTAGCCTATGCCTAACTGATCCTGCAGAAAAGTACCTACAACTCTCCAATGACTACTACCTAGGAACAGGGCCGTCTGATGGGGGGCCCCGATCACCGGCTGCAGGGGCCCCGCGGCCTCGAAGCCAAGAATCCGCTCATTGTCGCCCGACTAGTTTGTAGAGCTAAAAAAAAGAAAAAAGGTCGCCAATTTTACCCCGGGCCCAAAATTCCTAGCGCTGGCCCTGCCTAGGAATAGTGGCATCAAAGTATCAATATCTACTCAAACGAGTAGTACTCAAATTTTCCTGTTATATGAGTACTTCAAAGATTCGAAAAAAGAAAATATGTGTTCATAATTTTTCCTTCTTGTACTTTAGTAATATAACGATCCAAGTCAAAAGATCTGCGCCTGGAGAAAGACATTTTTAATTCATTTTAATCTTATAATGCATTAATTATTTAACTATCTTTTGAAAATATACTGGTAAATTTAATGTTAAGGGTGGGGAAAAATGTTTGGGAACAATATATATATAAAGGGCAGCGGAAACAACGATCTCAAAGCGAAACTAGAAAGAAACAATATCCAGCTAAATTCGAGAAAAAGGAACTATGTTTAACTAGGGGAAATGAATTACGCCGTAAATAATCTTCAATTAAGAATGCTTTGTTTCGTAATATTATGCAATATGTTGAGTTGTTTTGTAATTTTATATAAGAAAAATAAGGAATATAATATACTATTAATGTGCAATAAGTATTATAAATGCATATACTACGTAGAATATTAGTTAAAAAATATCGTATTTTCTTTTAATCGATGAATAAATAATACAACTACTCGTAATTTTATGGTAGATTCGTTTCAATTTCCTCCCACAGTTTCATTTGAACACTGCAACGGTGGTACTGGCGTAGTTTTTGATCCTACAAAGGGTCTCTTTCTTCAATAAGGACTATCAGTTTCTCAATGTCCATTGCGCGAATCGTTTATTCCTGCGACCAAGTACAAACAATCTTGGATCTCATCGCCCTCGCGTCGGTTTGCGTGACTCAAGCGCTCGCAGTGGACGGAGTAACATTACATTCTCTGTGTTTGCATTGGAGCGCGTATACAGGTGTATTCGCGCGAATACGCGTCCACTGGACGGCCAGCCTTACCCTGAGCCCGAGACAATTGGTGCGTTTGGTGTGATATTGCTAACGTCTGTTGACAAACAACTAAGTATTGGTATTATTTTGGAAATTGTAACATACTTTTCTCCCGACGCCTCTCTTGTGACATATTCAAATGGTTTTAATAATGCACAGCAGTTGGGACGTCGGGCGCTGAAACGCTTTAATGCCTATTTCAGATATCACTCTTCTAATATGTAGAAAGCGTTTCATCATGAAAAATGCAGAATTCCATCCTGTTTTTACATCAGCAACAAGTTTCAAAACTGAACCTTCAGAAGTAGTGTTTCGCATTTGAATTTCCCTTAATTTATCAGATTACAATGCGCTATTTCTCGAACATTTGAAGTAACTGTCTTTATACTAGGTAATTTGAGATGTTCGACTTCGATGTTTATCCTAGTCACAAAACATGTCAAATGTTTCTTTTCACCAAACCGAGCGTGGTGGGTGAACGGTTAACGTTCTGGCCTCGCATTCTAGAGGACGCGGATTCGAATCCCCGTCCGGGCTTCCAGGTTTGGGTTTTCCATGGTTTCCCCAAAACACTCCAGGCGAATGCCGGGACGCTTCCTTAAAAAATGCCATGGCAAAATTCCTTCCTGTTACTTTTCACTAGTGCCATACCGCCTCTAATGACCTTAGCCGTCGACGAGGCGTAAAGCCCTAAGTAAAAAAAAAAACTTTTCATCAATAGATGTTCATATGACTGCTATGATAGAACTGGCATCATCTGTTATTACGACGCGAATTTTACTTAGTGATATACTATTTATCAAGAATAATCAGAAGAGTTTCCGCTACATTCAGCAGTATGTCTTTCGTTTAACGCACTAGTGGCTAGGTATAATTACATATATCACCGTTTCGTTGGAAATGAGCTGTCAAACAGAAAACCTCGTTCGTTTATCCAAATATCCAGTGTAAGATAATATTTATCTATTTTAAACGATCTAAATTTATCTGTAGCCGCACAAGCCTCATATTTTACTGAGTAAGCAGGAAAAGTAAAAAAAAAAACTTTCTTAAAAAAGTATGATTTGATTTTTTAATTAAATTTTCTGACTTTATCAAAAAAAAAAGTTTAAAGTAAAAATATTGTCGGGTTGGGGGCCCAAAAATGCTTTTCAGGGGCCCGAAAATCCTAGCGCCGGCCTTGGTTGTTCCAAAAAAAACATCGATGCTGTGCGTGCAATTGTTGAAAAGGATCTACATGTGACTTACTGTGAGACAGAGGCATCCTTAGACATATCTAATACTGCAGTAAATTCAATTTTGCTGTGAAAAAGATCTGTTCCCGATGGATTCACATAATATGACTGAAGCTCATAAACAGTATTGTGTCAATTGATGTAAGGAAATACTCAAAAAATTCGACCGAGGAAATGCAGATATGTAACAGGAGACCAAACTTGGATACATTGGTACAAGCCAGAAACTAAACACCAATCAAATGTTTTGGTGTTCCAAGATGAACCGAATCCAACGAAGCTCTTCCAAGAAAATGATCGCCTGTTTCTTTGGTTATGCTGGACACATTGCGACAATTAGAGTATCGAAGAATGGTACACAATTTGTTTGCCAGAAGTCATCGATGCAATCGGGAAAAACAACACAAAAAGTCGCATCATTCTTCATCATGACAATTCTAACACGGCAGGTCAAAGTATTTCAATTATTTGTCTGAGAAAAACATACCTCATTGCTCGTATACATCCGATTTATCACCTAATGACTTCTTTTTGTTCCAGAATGTCAAACATAAAATGCGTAGACAGCGATTTCCATCACCTCAAGAAGCTATTGAATCCTTCCAAAACCATGTTTTTGACTTACCAAAATCAGAGTGGAGAAAATGTTTCTTGCAAAAGTATATAAATCTTAAAAGCGAACATTTTGAGAGAGAGAGAGAGAGAGAGAGAGAGAGAGAGAGAGAAAACTGCTTCCATTATTTTTTTTAAAAAAACTTAAAAGACGACCCTCATATAGTAGGTACCTATTATTTGCACTATTGTCGACGGCGCAATCAATATCAAATGGTTTTTTTCGGAATATTTTGATATTGAGGGCTGTGAGGGATCGGACTTGAGCTCCTCGTTAACCGTTATCGCTGATTTACAAGAAGCTGCTGTACTTTTTGACCTGAAATATAAGTAATAGTTTATTCTTAACTATACTACGATTTCCCGCAGTGCGATTGCGATATCGTTATAAATAATGGTGGTTGGAAGGTGACACTTCCAGCACTAATTTTGTTTATATTATTTCTTTTTAAGACATATTAATTCTTCATCTCATTATTCAAAGTTTCCCGTAACAGTAAAATTCAACTACAGACACTTTTAAAGTTAATTTAATTTATAGAAACTCTTTAAACGGAAAAATAACGGTTCATAACGTACAAATAAACTCTTACAGATAAAGCATTCTCGTACCTATCAGATCATTATCAGTTTATGAATATCAAGAGATAACTATCAAAAACACCTTTTATTGGGGTCAAGAATACTGTTTTTTTTTCTTTCCATAACAGTTCCACGAGTACTGGTATGTTTAAACAAACTGGGCGTGTTTCCACAGAACTTGACAGTTTTAAAACATTGCTTGCATTTTGCCATGGTTTCATTCACTTTAGCGTAATATATCCATACTTTAGATTTTGGTGGTGCCATAATAATAATAAGAATAACCAGTAAAACACCACAAAGGCTGATCGCTCAGTGGATGCGTATTCACGTGAAAAATGGTCGCCCCAATCCAAATACAGGGGATGTAGTATGTCTCCGTCCGCAGCGAGCGCTTGAGTCGCACGAACCTACCATGGAGGAAGGAATATATGGAGACGAAATCGTCAAATCGGTGAAATCTCATATAAAACCTAATAATAGTTTAAACATTGACTTAACCTAACCTAACCACCCCAATTTGGAGACAGAATATCTCGAGAACTAAGCGAGATATCAAAAATATATATTCTTCACTTTCGAGTTATCTCGTCGTGTTACATGAGAATCCTGTCATTAAATTAGGGAAATTTTTCTTCTTGATTTCAACCCGAAACTCCTCTCTCTTGAGACAGTATATCTCGATAACTAAGCACGATATCAACAAATTTTATTCTTTATTTTTGATCTATCTCGTCGAGTTACATAATAACCCATCATCAAATTGCGGTGCCACGGTGGTCTTATGATTCCCTTGAGGTTTTTGTGCCTTTTCCCCGTGTTTCTACGGCCACTTCTCTCTACCCGGTTTCACTCCAGTGCGTGGTGAAGGTCCCTTGCGTCGTCCCCATATATTCCTTCCTCCATGGAACCTACCTGTGGGCAACGAGATCCAAGAATGCTTTAGCTCACGTGATTCGCTTGATGGCTATTGAGAAACGGATTGTTCTTGAAAATACCCCCAGTAACACCAGAGCAATGTTCAAATGAGTTGTGGGAGCAAATAGAAGGTCAAATGAATCTACCACATAATTAGTTACACATTTTTTCCATTTATTTACCTACTAGCTGGTGCCCATGACTTCGTTCGTGTTTGTAAGGGATTTTGATTGATAGCTACCGATATGCAACCACCACAGTGCAGAATGGAAGACTCGAGGTTTAAACCACACATACAACATTTATCTCCGCAGGGTATTTATGGCTGCAAAGTGAAATATAGGGACACACATGTCTTTTGTCGAAATGTGAAAATGCCAACGGTCAACTATTTTCAACCTTCATATCTCCCACACTCTACCGGGTACTGACATGCAACCATCATAGGCTACTATCACACACAAACACCAATGGTCTGCGCTAGGTAGTTGTGGCTGCAAAGGGAAATATAAGGACACACATGTCGTTGGTCGAAATATAAAAATGTCCTCGGTCGACTACTTTCAACCTTCATATCTCCCACAGCCACCGACACGCATTTACCATAGTGCAAGATGGCGGGCTTAAGGCTACTGCTACACACAAATACCAGTGGTCTGCCCTGGGTACTTTTGGCTTAGGAATACACATATCTTTGGTCGAAATATGAAAATGCCATCCGTTAACCGATTTCAACCACCATATCTCTGACATCCCACAACTACCGACATGCAGCCACCATGGTGCATATTGAGGGATTCGAGGCAACCACGATAGTGAACGATGGGAGACTCGATGCCATTACCACACACAAACACCAGTGGTCTGCGCTATTTAGCTGTGGTAGCAAAGGGAAATATAGGCGCACACACACACACACACACACACACACACACACACACATATATATATATATTTGACTGAAATATGAAAATGTCCCAGATCGACTACTTTCAACTACCACAACCCCACAGCTACCGGCATTCGGTCAACGTTGTGAACGAGGGAAAACTCCATACTACTACCACATACAAAAATCAATGGTTAGCGCTAGATAGTGGAGGCTGCAGAGTGAAATATAGGGGCACATACCCGCGACTTCGTACGCGTCGATTAAGAATTTTTTTGCCAGATTAAATATAGAAAGTTGTTGGTAACGAAGGATTGGACCTAAACAATATCGAGTCGGCATAATATGACAGGAAAGCTATCACTATATCACTGTACCGTCGAACCTGTCTCTTGAAGAGAATCAATTTCCAACATATTTCTGTCACCATTCGATAAGGTCTCAAAATTTCGTGACTACAACTGTTAATCATACTGGAAAAAATATCCTGTGCCCTTCATACAGATTTCCTTATAAAATTCCATCACAACGATATAGCCATTTAGTCGTCAAAACGTAACGAAAAGACAGAGACTTACTTCGGTATTTATAATAATATTACTGTGGTTCACACTGACACACTGACTGCGAACAACACCTGAGGGATAATTATAACGTTAAAAAGTGTAAAGCTACCACATTGCAAGACTACCTACGATTTGCCTCGCACTGGACCCCTAACTTTCTAATATCTACAGTTTAACATTCAATCCGAATAACCTACGGCCCAGGCCTGACTCTTACGATGAAAAACAATTTTTTAAAATCTTAGTCTCCACGGAGATTTGAACCGGAAACCACGACGTTCGTAAGCAAGCGCTTTAACCACTAAGCTGCCAGTCCACTACACGGAAACACGGTAAGGAGACGTCCATATCCAACGTGTCTGTCTATCGCCGTATTTCGAAGTTATGAGACAACATATGTTATTTATACAGATAATTTTTGAACCAAATGTAGACAGTATTTTTTTCCTTGTTTCAAAGGATAAGTGTGCAAAGTTTAATCGAGATCGGATGAAAACTGTGGATTTGTATGAAGAACAAATAAACAAACAAACCAATAAACATACATTCATCTTTATATATATATAAAAAGATTATTTTACGTAGTATATGCATGTGTATAATTTATTATAAGAGATTAGGATTATATTTGGTACTGTAATCTTGGTTGTCCGGGTTGAACCGCGTCAATTTGTCGACAAATTGACGCGGGAACGACCATAGGCCACGCATAGCAAAATGTGCGCCAAAGAACGTTTCAAAAAACACGTTCGTTATCAGAACAAATTAGACTTTATTACAATGAAATATGGACATAAAATAAAGTATTTGAGATTATATTGTCTGTGGTAGCCGTCTGTTCCGAGACTGATTTTGTTCGATTTTCACAATGCTATCAACATGACGCCAGCGGGAAATCAATTTGGCAGGCGCGGCTGAGTGGCAGAAGGGATAATGCGTTCAGAATTCAACACCACGTGCGTTTCGATTAAAGTATTTTTCTTCCGAATAAGTATCGAATGAAGTGATTCGATTTGAAAAGTACTCGATATCGAAACAAAGTCTCGAGTACTTGTATTTATTTGTATCGAATCATCACTACCTAGCAGCCGAAGCTTTCTTCCATTCACCTCCCCCCCCCCCTTGCCTCTATTCTTAAAGACATGCTGTATCTTACCTACTCCTCTTGTACATCTACATGACGCTCTTCCCCATCAGACTTGGTTAACTGGCCAGACCTATTTCTCCCCACAGTATCGTAAATATCTGTCACCATTTTCCTGCTAACCCTATTTCTCCTATGGCCTGTTGCCAGCTCCCCAACAACCATTTGACACACGCCACTAACCAAACCATCTGTCTTTTCCGTCTCTATATGAGGGTCCTGAAATGCCACAATCGTTTCACCCATTTCTCTTATCCTGTTTTGAAATTTGCCTATCCTGCTTTGATAGTTTCCTATTCTTAAAACAGAGGGGACAGTACTGTTGAATATCATTTAGTTTCCTTTTTCCCTTTTCCCTACATTCCCAGTGAAACCACTTTTTACACTATACATAATTCAAACCCTTCACCATAAGTCTGCTACAGGCATCATTCGTACCAGTCATGATTTTCCCAAAAAAACTGGACCGTTCAAACAAAAACCCTTAATGATATTATGTATATCTTTATTATTTTAGGATTGAAGTCTAAATCTCAATAATTTTACTAAAGGTAATAAACATACGAAAAAAGTACTTAAATCCAATAAATAAAACTTACTCTTGTGAACTTCAAAATCAAACTTAAGATGAAATTTAGTAGGTCTGTTCTACTTAGTGGTACTAAATCAGTTATTTAAGAAAAATATTTTAAATACTAGGAAATTATTATATATCAGAAAATAGTTAAACAACAATTATATTTCATACAAAACAGGCCAATAAATTTAACATACGGTTATGAATTATTAAGCTTAAACGACTGTGGAATTTAAAACATTGATACCGTGTGAATAACATCAACAGTTATTTACAAATAATAATAATTATAATTATAATTTTTATTACTAGCAAGTTGTTTTAATGTCTGAGAACGAATTATATAACAAACAGGGGCGTAGCTACTATGGAGCTAGGCGGTGCAGTGCACCGGGACCCCTAAGCTCAGAGGGCCCCCAAGCTTACCTCTGGGGCCCCCAAGCTTGCCTCTGGGGGCCCCAAAGAATACCTCTGGGGGACCCCCAAGCATACCTCTGGGGGGCCTCCAAGCATATCGCTGGGGCCCCCAAGCATACCTCTGGGGGACCCCCAACCAAGCCTCTGGGGGCCCAAAGCATACCTCTGGGGGACCCCCAAGCATACCTCTGGGGGGCCTCCAAGCATATCTCTGGGGCCCCCAAGCATACCTCTGGAGGACCCCCAAGCATACGTCTGGGGGGCCCATCCTCAGCTCAGGGGGCCCCTGCCAGCAACACAAAGCAAAAAAAAAGGTAGCCCATCTGGACTGAGGGCCCAAAAAATTTTTTTTTGCACCGCGGCCCTTGTTGACATAGCTACGCCACTGATAACAAACAGTTATATTTTCAACGAACAGAGCCCGAAATAACTGGCAATACAGTAACCTCAACAATCTGAGTAGAAATTGAATATTAGATACCGTATTTAAGTAATTAGAATCGTTAAGTAGCTTATAACAAAGTTTAACCATAGTGATCTTAATAAACTAATTATCAAGCTTTCAGAAACAAAAAATAATGTTGCAGGAAATCCGTGAGCTTGTTTTTAGTGTGAAGGAGATGTTTGACTTTCGGACTACTCTAGTTACCCGCTAAAGATAAAAAGAAGACCCTGTGTGCTAAAAGACTATGACAGTAAGAAACGGACGCAATTTTTTTTATTAGGGTTTTATGGTTAGGTTTTTATGATTCGTCGGTGACGTAATTTTTGCCACGAGAGAATAGTGGGCGAGGAACAGGAAGGAAATCTGCTAACTTTCTGCCATTTCGAAGTAGTAGATATTTTTCGAGTAGCTATCGCTATGAACTACTTATATGCATGTGTCAGGCTATAAGAAATCTGATTAATTTTATGTTAGACACATACAAACGCTGTGTGCCTCTTAACCTCTTCAGTCCTGAGGTATCATATATGATACCCCCAGGTATTATTTATTTCTCGGACGTGTGCGCGGCTGAACTTTTTCTGTCCTGTAGTATCATCTACGACACACACCGTGCTTCTCACAGCTCATTTGTTCAATCTTCTGCCAAGCGTCACAAGTTGGCAACACTGATTGGAAACTTTGGATTCTGCAGCTGTCATATCTTTTTTCGATTTACAAGTGTTTTCACTGCTTTAATAACTTATTAAATCTGTACAGACATTTCTCAGTTAAAATCAAACCATAAATTCCATCTATAAAAAAAATAATTGTTTCTAAAAATATTTCATGGTTATTCATTGTTAACGAGCATTAACACAAAGTAAATAACACAATAGTAGTTCACTTGCACTTTTATTATGAGCTCAGGACTGAAGAGGTTAAATGATACATTATCATTCTGAATCTCAGTTGTTTGGTTCAGATAAATTCACGCAAATTCCGCAAATGGAAATGCGCAAATTCTACAACAGTGGTAAACGATTCCCAAGTAAATTCCATCACTCGCTCTCTAGCGATATATTCCCAATAGTTTTTGTACCAGTTAACAAACTTTTTTTCACGAAAATTTCACCTCAAGAATCACAATGTGGCATCACCATTATTCTACTTCTCCATTTTTCCAGAAACCGATAATCAAAATGATTTACAAACTGCGAATATTGCTGGACAAAATTCAAACATTTTCCTAATTACGAGTTTTAAATCTGAGGTATTTGTTAAGACGATATAAGAATATGGAGAGTGAAAATAACCAGCGGAGGCCAACTAATTTGTTTGGAAGTCAACTACTCAGAAATTTTCATTCTTAATAGAAAACGGATTTAAGTTCTTAGATGTTCAACGCTACAATACGTTTTCAGCCCGTTATTCTACAACATTTCTCAATCTCCTTCAATCCAAGGACCAGTAACAAGTCGAAAGTAATTCTACGGACCATTAAACTTGGCGGGCCTAATTTGGTACCTATGTGTATATTATTAACATTTAAGACACGATGTAACAAAACCATTCTAAAATCGTGTTTTGAATTTTTACGGAAAAAACAACCATTCATTAAACACTTATGTTTTAGTTTTAATACCTTTAATTAAACTAGAATTAAATTTCACTATCCTACCTATGGACCATCTGTCCTATCTTCGCTGACCAGAGGTTGTGAATTTCCGCTAAACATCAAACAGTTATGATTTAGTATCATTGGTTAATTTAGTCTCAGTTTCAACTTTCTGCAATTCTTACCGCTTTTTCTGTAGCGGAATGGAAAAATTTGGTCTTTTACCACAACTGTCTTGAATGACGTATATTAAATTTATGTTGGTAACAAAAAATTAAATTTCTACTTCATCTTGACTGTAGGACGTGGTTTCATGATATGAATTTTATAAAAACTAAAGTAGTAATGTTTAAAGAATAGTTACAAGATACTACTATTAATTCATATAAGAAAAATAACAATATTTAATAATACTATGTATTTCATAATAATAATAATAATATATAAAGTGTTTACTTCTATATACAGATTGAGTGTACAACACAATGTTAACACTGGAAGTGTTTAGTACCTAAAGCTAAACATTTAAAGCAATTTAAAACAGCACCATTTTTCTTTGTACATAGTTCTTTATATAAATAATTGTATGCATTATACACTAAATAGCTACCGGACGAGCTCTTGTTACAAACTATTTGACTAATTACGGTTCTTTATCTACAACTCGACATTGGAACAATCTGTACAGACTTTACACCTCCCTCACGAGATTCTTACAAAGCTTGTACACCATTTTGAGTGTCCGGCGCGCCCTCACTGGAAGTTTCTGGCGCGGCATCGTCACTCGATGTGCCAGAGATTTCCGGAGGAACAGTTCCGGCAACTATCACCTGGTCGTTATCTGCAGTAGGTTCTTCCGCCTCGACAGCAGTAGCCGAACCCTTCAGATCCAGTCTGACTGGATCTGACTGTCGAGGCTTCTCTTCAGGCAGTTCCACTGGAAGCAACCGGGCGGCGGCAAACCGCTGGTTGAGCTTATCGATGAGGAAACCGAGGTGAACGGATTGATCTAAGTAAACAATCTTAACGCAGCGTCCTCGTGGGTCGAGACGGTAGCCGGGCATGCAGTTTAGAAAGTGTCGCCTAGGCGCCACGAAGACGGACTTCGGTCTCCGAGCTGGCAGGACCGCCTGCTGAGGTTCCAGCAGCTCCTGTTCCAGCTGGAGAGAAGCAGAGTTGTCGAGGCCCAGAGGGCAGCTGCTGCGAGCTCGCTGGGCCCCAACATCAGCGGCAGCAGCAAACACACCAGCCAGCGCATCGCGTCACGCCTCCATTGCTGTCCGGGCGTCAGCACCGGCACGAACTGAAACAAGTAGATACTAGCTGACCCGCTAATACTTCGCTACCGCAACAGTTGAGTAAACATATACATTAAATGAACAAATTAAAAATCTGATATCAATTTTTGTATTTAATGAAAATTAGATGTTTACACATACATTATTATTTTTATGGATTAAATAAATTGTAATTATTGTTCTATTCAATTTTAAGTTCACTAAAATGCTCTTGGATATATGATGCTTGAGGTGATTCCATTTGGCATACATACAAATTTCTCGGTTTTCCTGTAATGGAACAACAATGAAGTAATTTTATTGCAAAATATTTCAAAAGATCGTCTTGTAATTTAATGTGCGTGTTTGTCATCGACGAAAACTTATTAGCATGTCTCCAGGAATGTAAAGCTTTTAAACATGCCCTTAGTTCATCAGCTGGTATCGAACGGGGAATAACAGGTACAAATGCCTGGGGAAATCACCTGCGATTAATATTAGCGCGCCACCGAATGATCTGTTTCCACATAATTTTTGATCCAGTGCTTCCGAAGAGTTTTTATACACCATTGAGCATTCATCCTGTATTATCTTGATTGCTGGAGTACTTTACTCATTCCAAATGTTTTTAAGTGAAAGTTGTGGCTAGGTTGAATTGCAGACAGTGCCAGAATGACAACTGACTTTATCTAAAAAAAAAAAAACAATTCACGATAATGTAGTTTTATAAATAAGTTAAGCTGCTCTCATAAGCCATGTTATTCATGCGGATGGAATTGGTTCCATATTTATCATGCTGAATGCGGCTTGGACTAGGAATATACAAAACATTTTTTAAAACGTTATTTAAAAACATCTGCGTTTATTAAGACATGAGATGAAATGAATTCTCACAGCAGTGCTTTCAAACCTTCATTTTTGACGGGATTAAAGACCAGCAAATAAATAAAATGCAGGACGTGTCTACACAGAAGTGGAAGCCCTTGGCCAGTCAGTTTTTCCTGGAGAACTGCTACTGGGAATTAGTAAATACTTTTTCCATTTCTCAGTAAAGGACCACTCGACATGACAATGGAACGACAATTACGAAACTTAAAGTACGCCGAAACATGTACTACACACTATCAACTTTGCCTGTTATTCCACTGAAACGAAAGAGTATGTTTATACGAATGTCCATTCTTATTAAATCACATTAATACTGGTATATGCTATGAATTTCCAGTTCATTGACATCTAGGTCATTAGTGTCCGAAAGGTATTGGAGGCAAGGAATTCGGCCATGAAGAAATCGTCCAGGTATTCACAAGGAGTTATTTCGTAAAAAAGTGCCAAAAATCTGGATTACTGGTGTTGGGATCGAACCAGCGTCTTCCCTAATGCCAGGACCGGACGTTAATTGCTCAGCTGCAAGCGTGGAGCTCGAGGCAAGAGATAATCCAAAATGTTGCCGCCAATGAAGGTGCAGAAATGAAGTGTTTAGACTAATCAAAATATTCTATAACTAGACCACTGATGTACAAGGACAATTATTACTAATACAGTATAAAATTTTAAAAAAAAGCAGGGAGTTGTGGAGTATTTTTATTACAGCTAAACCATCTTTGTCTATCACCGATTTCAACTTTAAGAAAACAGTAGCGATATGACAAGTTCATCTGACTTACACACTAGAATTAGAAACGAAACGCAGATTTCTGAAAATACATGTTTCAATGCTTTATTGTTTACGTTTTGTATCATAAAGAACGTTAATACTTGGGAACTATTTAATAGCAGTGATAAAACAGTTTCAATTTAACAAAAGAATATTCCAAATTAAATACTTATAAGTGAGAAAAAAATTAATTTAGACGATGTGTTTTTAGCGTTTTGAAGTTATTTTTTTATTCATTGGAAAGTATTGGAAAATCACTGTCAAAAGTGAGCCACTTAAAAGCTGGGAAGACATGGGTGGAAACGAAAACTTGTTCACACGCAAATAAACCAGCAATCATTCATCGATGTCGCAATTTCCACAAGGGCGGAAAGAAATTTGTCATCAGAAATTTGTGATCAGGAATCACTGTAACAAAATGTAAAATATATACTACTAAAAACTCATTGCGCAAATTAATGGTACAGCTGCTGTATTACTTAAAGAGTGAGTCATTTCGTTTTTGTGGCTCGATTAAATAGCTGAACACATTTTTTCTGCGCGGAGTCGTAAAGAAGCATAAAAAATAAATTTTATTTTCTTAAAGCTTTCCGCTCCATCTTTTGAGATGTTTTTTAACATCATATTTCATTACTCTTGTAATGTAGGCACGGGTGGAAACAACCGTTTCAATCATTACTTACGTTCAAAATAGTTTCCATACCAGATAAAACTACCGGAAAAATCCAGTCATTACATATGTCATCTTCAAATTCCTCATCAATGGTTACCTGTACTTATAATGCTTTCTTCATCTTGGTCCTGAACATGGAAATTGTAAAATAGTTGTTTTTTAATTCAAACTGTTACAATAATTCTCTTCTTTTTGTCAGAAATATTCACACCGAGGTAGGTTTTTTGGGTGTTTGGTTATTGATAGATGTGTAGGTTTGAGTTATCCGTAATAATGGTTAGAAGTGGAAACTGAAAATGTGAAATGAGAACGCCGAAGCACCAATATATGATTCTAAAGTAAGCTTTACAATGGTGAACATATTTTTTTCTAAGTAAAATAAATGTCTTATTAGTTTAGGGTCTAAAAGTATTACACATATGTAGAGAAACAGATGAGGTTGATCTGGAATAGATACACTCCCGGGAATTGCCCTTCATCTAAGTTCAACAAAGAATCATAGTAACAGAACTTCTACAAATAATAAACCAGTTTCCAACATAACATTCCCTTAATAATGTAAATACTCCGGATCTGAAAAACCTAGTTCTATCACAGGTAAGGCACATGTCCTATCCCTTTCCTAACTTCTCACAGGTGCGGCTATCAAGTGGTTCGCCAGGGGCAGTAAAAAAGCCATGTTACATTGAGTTAGATTCCACTAATAACTGATTTGAAAAATAAGCAACTTTTATCAATTCTCCTAAATTTTTTTGTTCTTTTTTTCGTGCATAGTTTTAGAGTCTTTTCTATTGCTCTGGGGCTCGTCGATCTTATTAGGGCGGTGAGAACATTTGGGACAAGGAATTGTAAGGAATTCGTCGATGGTCTTTTCAAGTAACCATTGCAGAATTTGTATGGGGAGATACGGACGGGGATTGAACTCGCGTTCTTCCGAATGCCAGGAGCCAACGTTTACGTCTCGCCCAGAAAGACCGGCGTTTTAGAAATTTAGAGCTCGTTTTCAAAGTTTTCATTCACAGCTTGTATACCACTTCATGGAAGTATAAATTAACAAGATAAAGTTTAAATTTTGATTACCGCAGTTTTCTCTGCTTTAATACAAAGAGATTCAATTGTTGAATAATTTCAATATCTAAATTATATGGTAATCGGTTCAATATTTACAGACTGTAAGAGTAAAAGTACTTAAAAGTCTTCATTCTTTTGGAAATAGCTACCTATGATAAAAATTCGTTAATTGCAAATGAAATCTGCGCCGTCTACTACGTTTGCAATAGTTGCAACATGCGATGTTAGGCCACAATCTTGCTGAAAAGTTAATCTATTAAAAGACTTTGTTAATGCAAGTAATAAAGGGGAAAACTCACAGAAATTCAGGTTGCGCAGCGTGGGGCGGTGCCCGCGATACAACTAGCGATTAAGTTGTCATAGCAACGAGACACGAGGGTAGAAAACGACGAAAAGCAAGTTTTAGTTCTGTTCCGTTAAGGATCTAATAAGACGTGCTTAAAAGCAATTGTCGGGGTGATAAAAGGAAACAAAAACACAACTTAGCTTTCGAGTCCAGTAGGCGGAATAGAAATAAAAGTTGTGAAAGTATTTAAAAAAAATTTTTTTTAATTTATCTTCGTCTGTGTAGTAATTTTTAATTTTATCAGTACAATAAGACAAACCTCAATCACGTGACGAACAATGACGTGAAGGACATCTAGCTTTCTTCCATGATAGAAATAATAATTTTCTTTGAGTAGAATGCAATTCTTGTGCAACTTTTCTTCGTAGGAAGTATTTGGCAATCGACACCTCAGTTTTTGTTTGGGAGTGGTAATATGTTTTCATCATTTACGTCTCTTAAGATTTTTAATACGCAGATATTTTCAAAATTCCTAAAAGAGCACTCTTCTGTTGGAGTGGAGCGAATGTGACCGGAAAGGGAAGTCTGAGTAAACTTGTTTTGCAGGACTACAGAATCATTCAAACGCTCAGTTCCGTTGTTTAGAAATATTTTGTCCATAAAGAGCTACAAAATAGTTTACTAGTGGCTATGTCTTAAAATTCAACTGCATTCCTGAAAGAATCGAATATATCGAAGTATAGCTCAACCTTAGTAGAACGTTTATAATCTTTGTTTTCCAGATACGGCGGATGCAGCGGCCGTTATATTGTATATCCATAACGTAGCACGTCCGATTCTAGATTAAATATAAAAAAGAAACGATGCTCATCTGCGAATCCACGTCAACGGAAGGCAGTGATTAATTTCACTGTCTTTATCGATAAACAAGCTCTGAACGATGGCAGTCTAAATATTTCGTACGCTCCACGACTTTATGAAAAATGCACATTTTTTTACTAGTGACAATGGGATAAAGTAGTTTACTTTTCATATAAGTGAATAACGGCTATTGGAGAAAATTTGTTGCGCAAGTGGATTGTGAGTGCCGTCAATTGTATGCCCGTTAGAAGTGAACACACAACAGCTTGCAGGAACGAATCGCAGATTTACAGGCATGGAAATTCGTATGATATGCGAATGCATTATATTTATTGGAGAGTAGCCTCTTTCTGATAAGATGGTCAGATCTTTTTCTATTTTATAAGGCCAAATACAAAACACGTACGAACTGAAATATGACATATCTTGTCTTAAGATAAAAATTAACATACTATTCAAATGTAATACATTCGGTGATTTTTTTATTATATTCATTATGAGGAGCATATTTTGAAATTTTTTAATGTTACTTTAAAGTTATTTTATAGTTATTCAACGGGTGGTTGACGTGGCACACTGCTATCGTTGAAAATAACTCTAATGTAATCACCAAGTTTCTAATTTTAGGAAAACATTTGTTTACTTTTTTATATAAAAAGTATCTTTACACCGGTATTTAGCTCACTGTCTTTCCTTAAATCACAATATTTTAGATTATCAAACTCAGTTGCAATTTATGCTTCAACATGCGTTTCGAACAGAAAAATCACAGAAAAAACACAGACAATCATATGAGATAACAGCAGTGTACTTTTGGCTTATCGTTGTTCGGACCTTGAAACAAGACGGGTTACCCAACTTCGTCTAATAATGACTGTTTGTCCTAATTCAGCGGTGACATGTAATTATGCCTGTGAAGAAACGGGTTCTTTTGAAGGTGGTCTGTTCTCACCTGGCTTGTTGGCTCATCGCCTGTACTGCACCACACCTGTGTGGCTCTGGCGACAGACCGAGCTGACCTGGGAAACCTGCGCTCGGGTACAAACTACATCGCTCTCTGTTTCATCGAGTCCGTATCCGTCCAGCTGAAAATACAGTTCGCTTGCCGAGCGAATACCATCGGCGAAAGCAGGAACCTGACGCTTCGTGGAACAACGGTTGAAGACTCGAAATTATGACCGTAGCTAACGCGCTGGGCGGTGATCCTCTGTTCCGTCGATTGGTTTCGTCCCCATCCCCTCTTTTCATTTGCACTCACGCTAACCTTTCTCTTACACCGATTTTTAGACAACGCTCGGAAAGATTTCTAATCTATAAAAATATCACTCCTACTATACGATTACTGATGGCAAGCGTTTATCACCAACTTTTACAGACTGACGTGGCTTAAGTTGTGGGATACACACTGGACAGACACGTGATCGAGTACCTCCTCTGTCACCTGTTTCTTGGTATATTGCTCAGAGAGTACTGTGATGATCAGTACAATGGAACTGTCTGAATTCCAAGGTTTCAACAAAACTGTACCATCGGATGAGGACGCCTGTACTCCGCCGTAGTCGCATTTTATCGATATTGATAGCTTACTGTGTGATTTAGCAGTGTCTCCTGTTCTTTATCATGCACTTTTAATATGAGAAACAACATTATTAAAGGAGGTGCTAAATCTGAAACAGTCATGAATTATCGTTCTAGAAGAGAATAAATATTGACAATATTGGGAAAGCAGCGCTACGAAATCTTACCGTTGCTTCGGCTTTTGACGCCGACACGTTTTCCCGCGTTCGAACAAAATAACATTTTTGTCACGTTTCTTGATGTGATCAATACTATCTGTGCAATTTTAAGGTCGAATAGTGTAATTAACGACAACACAGGCTATCGTGTTGTCAGTACATGCAGCTCAGTGATTGAAGAATCGTTAAAAACCAAGAAAACCTGAAGGAAAAAAATTCAGATCCATTTTTATTTTTAACTTCACAGCGAATATTTACAAATTTCATTTCTAATTTACAACAATAATTTAAACCACAACAGTTTCGGAATATCTTACCAGTTCCGGATAAAAAAACGATTATATTACATTTACTACTACATTTTTTAATGTCACGTCTAAAGCCAATGAATCACTTGTGGAAGGGAAAAGATGACCATGACCACAAGCTGGCACTCGATTTCAGGCACAAGGGTGTAGGAAGATTCTCTTTTTTAGGTAAGGGTGTCAGGGATTGGAATGAGTTACCAAGAGAAATGATGAATAATTTACCGAAAACTTTGAAAGAATTTTAAGATAAAATTTGTAGAGGGCAAATGTAGGTGGGTGCAAGATAGGGGGAAGATGGGTGTGTAGGGAAATTGTCACCGGAGCCTGTGCTCCATTGCAATTAAAATTAAATTAAAAAAAATTAAAAATTGAATCAGTCTCACATAATCATGGTGTTACTAAGCCCATTGTTATTAAACATGTCTCTCCTGTCACCCGTGCATCATACCAAATACAGAACGTTGTACTACTTTGTAGTAGCGGACCTGAATAACCGACTCAGAAGAGAACGAAGGCTATGTACCAGAACCTATTTCTAAACCCCAATAGCCGTTTTGTTGTTTCAGGTAAAATCTATGAAATTACAAACACTGCATTATCATTTTTCACTGGATGGCTTTTAGCCTGAAAACCAAATAATAAATTTAAAAAATTAACTCTAACGAATTCTTTGATACATTTTATTCGTTTCATGTAAGATTACAGTATTTACCCGGCAGTCTAAGTTTATTTGAAGAGATTTTGATTAAACTTAAACCGTCATTAAATTACGCCATATTATTAAGTGTCCTTTACTCTTGAGTTCAATGAGGAATGCTTTATATATCGGTAACTACAAGCAGGAATAATTTTATTTGGAATCAAATGTTCTGTAAAGTAGAAGACGTAACATCTTTGCCGTCAATGAAACGTTGGAGAAAAACATAAATAGGATTTCTACTAAACTATTTGTGGCAAGCAGGGGAAAAAGATGAGTTATGCAAAAACAATATTATTTAGATCAATATTAAAAATTACCATTGTCTCAGGCGTTGCTGTTGCTGGGGAACGTCACGCAAAACACTGTTGTAACTGAACTGATACGTGCAACACGATGCTTTATTACTTTAATAACACTGATGTTATCTTTAGACTGATAAAGTGGTAGGCATCCTAAGATAAAAATCTTCTATCATACGGAGAAAATGAATCATGTTTACGTTATCGACTAAATTTCAGTATGAATGGAAATCTTATCTCCGACATTCTCTATAAAGGCATGCGAAGAGCTTGCTGACTCAACATACTGTCATGAGCTTTTAATAAGACTAAAAATCATCCAAATAAAAAATCCTGCGATTGCTTCAAATCTCCACTCGGTTTTCTAACTGCGGAAAAAACAGTCAATGCAACTGATTCTTCTGATTAAACGATATATCTACCCTATTTTTCATTGAAACCATATTTAATTTTTTGAAATACGGTAATTTTTATTTAATTTTTAAATTTCCATACAGATTTCAAGCTTAAAAATCTGTTTATATTCGCTCGAAGACATGTGAGGCCGAGTTGTTTCATTTCAGGAATACTTGTTAACAATATGTCGGCAACCATGGTGATAGCCACGTCTGTTGATATCGAGAACAGTGGTTTCATTTAAGGAATCAATCTATAGTTGTGTACCCACCACTCAGTTCGAACATACACACACCAATTTCCCAGATAAAATGCTACTGCTTTATGGTATAAAAGTACCTCACGACGGAACGTAGCGTTAGAGTAAAGGATATCGTTTACAGACACATCCACGGCACTAAGGTTCAGGACGTGTGGTTAGCAACACCTGCCGCAGCTTTAATTCCCCAGACAGAAATTTATTTGCCTCAGTAGTCTGAGTGAGCCTGGTGTACTACCCCAGACATTTAACTTAATACAAAAAGTTCGGCTTCATCTATCCTCGATTGTCAGGTCTCCAATCGCACTACAGCTAAATCTATTAAAATAGGTTTGTGAACATATAAAAATTTTCATGTTCACACAATTTCAGACAGATCGCCAGTGATATGCTTCTACAAAACGTAAAACGTGTTAAAATCACACACTAGCGTCACAGTTGGACGTTTAATTCACTCCATCTTCTTAACCAGTATTCACTTCTCCATTATGAACGCCGAAAACTTTTAATTTTATTTCTATATTTTGTTTGGTTTTTAGTGTCATGTTGAATCCGCCAGGTTATCAACTTTGGTGAGTTATTATAAGTACATGATAATTTTCGTGTACGATACAACTCTGTACTTTTTGGCCATCTGCATGGAATAGTTTGAATATATGTTCGCTCCCTGATGAATTTAGTTTATCAGAGTACAATAGGCATTCAGTCTACTTTATTTCCATTCCACATATTAATTACAATACTTTTCGTACAAATGACCGGTAACATCTGTATCGCTTAAAGTTGCTCGTACGTGATGCTCATTTCTTGAATATGTATTGCGTTTAGTTTGTTGACGAATCGGAGATGCTTCAGCATATGTAAATAAAATTGGTTATCAGCCATAATCTCAACTGATTTTTAACTTCGTCTCAAGATGTTCGCTGAGAGAAATTTTCGCTACCCGACTGATATGCGCTGTAAGCATTACCTCGACATACAATGTTTCTAAGCATTGATTAATCAGTAGCAGAAATACACACAAATAAATTAGTAGCTCCCCTACCAATGCGTAAGTTGTGTAAAATCTGTTGTTATGAATATAAATTAAATATCTTTGGGCTGCTGCATTCCCAAACCGTTGCCAGAAACACACATTAAGCAACAAAACTGAGCCATAGTTTACATTCGCTCAAAGCCCAGGAACCGCATGTCTAGTAGCACACATTTACCATATTAATATCACTAAATTATTGAACCATTTATATAGGCGTATGGTTACACATGTCCACTTCTATCCTTGTGCTTATTGCAGTCTACAGTAGATATGAAATTTAGCCTACATCTAGCAGACTTAGTGTATATGGAATACATAATCAACTTCACAACTGATGTCAAAAGTATTAATGTGTTGCTTTCACCCAAAACAGTATAATTAGATGAAAAATAGTTGAAATTGAGTTTGGACAAAGCGAAAATCGCTCTGTCGACTGTTCCAGTATTAAATGCTGCACCAGAAGCAGGAAGAAAAAAATTGTAAAATGGAGAGGCTCATTAGCCTATTTAAAAAGGAATATTACCTATGTTTTCATGTCTAACGACGTCTCTTGAACTACATAGTCGTAACAGGCCATTTAAGTGATTTATTTTGTGTGCTTACCTTATCGCAAGATACTTTAAGAATTTTATCTCTTATTTTTTTGATTCAAGAATTATGGGTTTTTGCGGCCTGCCTGTACTTCACCCGTAATTCTGCGATCCAAGACGTGTAACCTTTAAATGACCCATGCCTAAGTGAAGCTATCCAGGAGTATGTAGATAGAATTTAAGAGATTACTGCACTTAAGCTGCACTATTTCATGTCTTCCTGCTGACGTAAACAGCTGCTAAAGCGCGTTGGAGCACTTCGTTTCAACAGGTACCTCATTGTGTGGTGTGCTAAGTGAAGTTCTCGGTCGACGGTTCTAGATGTCAATGTTGAATCCCCCCTCGGTTAAGCTATTGTTGAAATTACTGCTGGTTTGGTTATTAAAGAAAGTGACATTCAGTTGAAAAAATTTTGTAAATTTTTAACAGACTATGTTTTAC
Source organism: Vandiemenella viatica (assembly GCA_031002005.1). Lineage (NCBI taxonomy): Eukaryota > Metazoa > Arthropoda > Insecta > Orthoptera > Morabidae > Vandiemenella > Vandiemenella viatica. The sequence continues at coordinate 106,587,131 of JARYHS010008075.1, read as the reverse complement.
CCCATTCAGTCCTCATTCACTTTCTCATAGCAGGTTAAACTTCGAGCACCATACGTCTGTAGCATCACGTAGGTTAGTGCTTCGATTTATGTACTTGCATCGCGGAAAAGACATAGTAGCTTGCGTCTAGTGTCAATCAACTTAAAATTTTGGAAGCTCTTCTGGAATTTTATCATAGGAAAAAATAGTAATGTAATAAACATAAATATTATTAAAATGTGCTATACGCAGAAGCTAAAGTAGAAGTTACTAGTTCAAAATATTTTAAAAATTTCAATAAGTTAAGAAAGCTTACAATATGATTAACCTCTCGTGAAGTAATGCAAACAATAATGCTGCCGTCGATGACTGCGACTTCATAGGAAAAAGGGTTTCAGTAATGGGTTTTAAAGGATATGTGCGTAAAAGTAAGGGAAGTTTAAGTTTGTATTAGCACGTAAATCTTCGTCACAAACTACACATTTCACAAACAAAAATACATATATCATAGAAAACATGTTACCCGAATCGCAAACAGATGATAGCACTTAACCTCCCCCCTCCTCCCCCAATTGAGGCAGGAACTGACAATCACCGTTTCTAGCTACCCAGTTGAAACACTGGGATTACTGGATATCGTGATTCCGCAAGGAACTGGCGTAAATATTGCGGTGCTCAAAATGCAAGACACCGTTAGAAAAATGCTTTCCGAAGTATATTTAACCGTGTCATGCCGGTCCAGGATGTATTGCAACCTAATTTCTACTTGAAAATAATGGTAGCTAGGTTAACAATGGTTCCTGTGCAAAAAATTTGGGCGCTCAGGCCAGATGGGCGCTTTTTTCTTTTTCTTTTAGCTGAGTAGAGATGCTTAAGCTATACGGCCAGGGTTTGGAAGTGTCTTCGGCCTGGTCGTGGCGGGCGCTGACCTCGCGTGTCTCCCCGTGGGCACACATAATTGGTGGTGAAACGCGCCTTGCTCACCGTCCTCGCTGTAATGGCGGGTAGTTCGGAAGAGTCTACTTCCTGCGGTGGTGGCAGAACTGGGTGGTGGGGGGTTCCGTCAGGGGATTTAAGCACGTATGCAGTTGCCTCCGTTGACCGGACCCACACTCCCACTGCTCTGTCTGCACCAAGTCTTGTGAGGTTTGCTGGCAGGGGCTCCCTGAGCTTTAGGGGCCCCCTGATCTGAGCGTGGGTCCCCTGAGTTTGGGGGCCCCGGTGCATGGCACCGCGTAGCCCTCCGATAGCTACGCCCATGATTACAACGTAGTATCTGCTTGAAAATAATACGTCTTGCGATTGACTACAGCAGTATTACGACGTCATAAGTGAATGTCGTAGCAGAATCGCGAACTCCAGTAGACCCGAAACATCGAATAAATTATAAACCATAATGATAATCTTCTTTGCAGAAATTGTAGATAAACGTCTGCATTATAATTTCTATGGGGCAAAATTATTTTTTTCTTTTTGCTAGTCAAGTAGAAGTTCTTACATGTAATATTTAAAAAAAAACTACTTCTATAATTAATTCAGATTTAGCATACCTACAATCAGGCCAATAGCAGGAATTTACGATGCTATCATTTCAATGAAATATGCTATAATGTTTATCCGACGATAAACACAATGCAGGCAGGATAAACGCCTGAGCTTCCATGTTGTTTCGCTGTGGTATTACCACAAGGCTAGCGTAGAATGCGTGCGTCAGGTTGTGGAGAATGACGCCGCAGAAAGGGAGTTACCCGAGATCTGAATCTCAGCAACAGTAGATCTCCTTAGGAGAACTATCGTTCAAGATACAACCTATCAAAACAGAATACCTAACGAAAGAGAGATTAGCGTTGGCATAATAGAAAGTAATTGCCTAAAACCATTTATAATGAGCTTGGATAGATTTTTTTTTATCTTCGCATATGTAGCGTTAATGTGAATCTAGTGAAGCTCACTACACCACACCCTTAATTCAAATTGCTCAAAAGTCTGCAGGGGAAAAAAAAACTTATCGTTTTTAAGTCTCCTCGACGCCTCAGTATTTAGAAGAGGGAAAAGATATGGGTGCAAGGAACGGGAAAGAATTCGGCAATGGGCATTAAGTGAAATTGTTCGGCATTTGCCTGCAACCATTTCGAGAAACCATGGAAAACAGAAATCTGGATGATGGGATGAGGATTTGAACCTGCCTCCTGCCGAATGATAGGCCCGATTATTACAAAAGAAAAAGAAAAGTAACATTACGAAATCTAATAACAAAACACTTTGGAAGACAAAGGGCGAGTGAAGAGAACGCTGGAAGTGTATAAGGCGTTTGTTGACTAAAAGGCTTGAATGGATATTGGAAGGAAAATTGGGAGTGGAAGCGAAGAGATGACCACGATCATAAATTGGCATTTAATTTCAGGCGTAATGCAGTATTTTTTTCCCTGTAAGCAAATAAGGTACTGGTATAAATTACGAAGGGGACAATTTACCTGAAACGCTGAAAGAATTTAAAATTAAAATTCATAAAAGGATGAAATTGCCCTCAAATGATTTAAGATATGCATCCAAATATCCATCGATGCGTGTGCTGAAAACTAGTTACATTAAACAATATTTCATACAGAAAATATTCCAATTAATATTTAAACGGGGAAGAAACAGCGCGATTATTTGCGTAATACGCTCGTTCTATCTTGAAATAGAGAACCCGAATTGCTCGTTCGTGGGTGAAACAGAGAATCATATCAAATCAAATTTAAGAAATGGAGTGATAAATTTGTGAGAATGCGGGGAGACAGCTTTACTGGAGCACGAACCTTTACTGTTGTAATTTTTCCTTGCAGTGTATAGTAAACTTTCTCGGCAGTCGATAAACTTGTTGATATGAAGCGCAGACAACAGTTACGTGAGCGCGAGTATTCATCAGGCTCAAACCTGCTTAGGTAACAATGCTGCAATAGACTTCAAAGACGGCAAAGCGAACTCTGCTTATTAGGAAATGCAATTTTATGGTTTGAGAAGAAATAAACGAAGGTGAAAACTCTGACGAATAGTACGATTCGGGATAATTAGAGAAGCTGCTGACGGAAGCTAGGAAATTGTTACTGATTGGAGAAAATTAGCAAGCAACTGTTTCCTGAAAGCCACGATCAGCGTTATATAATAACAGAAATAACTCTGTCTGTTACAGAATGTCATCTTTACTTGACAACATTTTTGAGAAATTTTAAGTGAATTTCTTTGCATATAAGAGCATTGATGTTACCAATTAAATTTGGGGAGGTGCTCTGAGAACAAGGACAGGGCATACTAATTTACTCAGCACTGATAGTTAAATTAACTGGAATAGTGTGTATACCTAGGTGCGGAACATCAAGGATCACAGATTAGTCTACTATTTAAAAAAAAAATTAAAATAGCATAGAATGAAAAAATGAAGAGTAATAAGAGAACTTGTAGCAAACACACTGCATCAAGTTCTTTCTATCTTGTTTGTATTTAAAGTTTCTATCATCCTGATTTCACTATGTTAAATGCGAAATAGAATAATACAAATACCAGTATATTTGTTAGCCGCGCAAAAGCGGAGAGAATTAAGGAACATTCCTGCTAAAGCATGTCTGTAAATAAAGACGATTGTAATCAAACTTTGTGTCATAGTACTAACAAAAAGTTTGACATACTGGAATGCGCGATACCGTTTAACTGAGACAAATATGATAGTCATAATTCCGTGGCAGGGAGTCTTGTAGATGAAAATACTGCAAACATTAAAATTATTATCATCAAAACACGCACAAATCCTCTAAGGAGAGCCTTGATAAGTTTTAAATTGGTGGGTGTTATAATTATATTGAAATGCTGCCTGGACCAAAAGAAATATACTTTTGTGCTTAAACTCGTTCTTCTGATTAAACATATAAATAAGAAATCCAATTGAAGACAAAATATATTGCTATGATCCCTTGACAAATAATACACAGAATTTAGTGTGGAAATTAATTAAACTTAGTTTGTTTTATTTCATCTACGAGACTACCTGCTATATGGGTTGCAAGTTCCACTTTTATTTCAGTTGTAGCTATATAATGTTATTGAGTACTAGCGAAGAGTCTTCCTAGTGCCACTGTTATGAAAGAATGTGAATTTCAACAAAACTCTTCAGTATTAATCAAATTAAAAAGTTGTTAGACATCTGACTGGAAAGCCGGATAAAACATGTATTTGTTTGATCGGGCACGACAGTAACGAAACTGATACATATTTTCAATAGAGATGCTATATGGAGTAGACATGTTAGTAGCATGCGGTGAAAATGTGTTTAAGAGGTGTACAGCCGTTCAGACTTTAAAGAAACCTTTATATTTCTAATTCTGATAACGACGCAATAGGAGGCAAAAGCAATAATTCTTAAAATAATTTCGATGTAAATTGCATTTAATCTGTATCTCCTTCAGATTCTGCGCCTGCAGTCAAATACATATTAAAAGGCCGAGAGCATCCGGTTTGATTTCAGCTGCGTGTAAACAATAGTAGGCGTCAGCACAGATAGCTGTCTTGATAATTGTTACAGCCGAGGTTTGGATTACCTCAAGGTATAAATAAAATCTTGTAGTATTCTGTGACCAGATGAAAACAGTTAAAGCCATCTTTCGTAATGTTTACAAATCGGTAGTCCGCAAAACTGCTGGAAGCGTAACATCATTGGCTCCTAAGTGGACTAATTACATCACTGTTTTATGTTGTGACAGCGATGTCGAATCTTAATTCCAGCGTGTAAACACTACTGGAATGTGCACATTCTGATAAACTGCATCTAGGTGTATCGGTAAAGTTTTGTGAAGACTTTTTAGTCCCAGCCTTGTACATTTTCGGCATGCTCTGGAATTAAAAACATCGTGTTTGATTTCGAAAGAACGTATTTGTGCCAGTTCGCAATGTCCACTACAAGGCATAACTGTTTGAGAAATTAAATAATATTTACAACTGACGGATCTGTTACTTGTTACGTCATCTTTACTCACTCTGTGTACAGTCCACGTAGTTTAGTTACAAAATACTGAAAATTCGAACTTTTATACTGTTCAGTTGACTGGCACACAGAAAACACATGTTTCTTTGACAGTCGTCATATTCTCCTTGACAAGCTGAACAATAAATCACAGAAAATAACCACGTTCATGGACCTTTACCTCCCAATATCGATTTACGAAAAGATCGCGCGCACTGGTGAATGGCCGACAAAAAAACAAGGACGCCAGCGAGCGCAGCACGTACCTGGCTCGTAGCAGGTTCCCTCCCGGCCAGGTCTCAGCCGCGACTGAGGCCGCGGGCGAGCGTCCCCTCCGCCGTCCTTAGTTAACCGCGCAGCGCTAATGTGGCGCTGATGCGGTCGCTCGCTCGCTCACTGCCACCGCCACCGGAAGTGACTTCTCTGCCTTCCGGTCGCAGCGGTGCTGAGGGTCACTGGTTCGTGTTCGGGCTCGTTAGTCGTCAGAGGAAAGCCAGTCTCCAACCTGTACTCTGTAGTATGACCTTGACTGTTAGAAGCTACCTTTTGCTTTCGACATTAACGTTCTAGTTTCGATGACGTTTTCTTCATCTAGTGCCACTAAAATAAATTCTGATTTTGGCTCATGCGTATCGACATCTTCGGTGTCGCAAAACAAGTTATGTAGGTATGGTTTTATCGGTTTGTTTTCTGTAAATTGTTATTATTTTAAAATTGTTTACCATAAAAAAAATACGTGCGTAACTTGTTTTAGAGCATCGAAGATGACTTAATAAGTCAAAACGCTCGTGGTAAAACACAAACGTAAAAAACCACAAAAATTATTAGCAAAGTGGATAGGGAAAAGGACCTAAAAATCAACTTGACAAGGATTTGTTTTCACTGTACCAATGATTTTCTAGTTTCCATGATCTGCGGGTGGTGCTGAGTCCCGGTAATAAAACCAAAGTTTCGACGATCTTGCTTTGGCCTCTTCTATACTATATATCAAACATAACACTCTCATAACATAGAACGTAACTTGTGTTTAGTACAGCGTACACAAGGTATTTATGTAGCACAGCGTTTGAATGATATTCATCTAATCACAGACTTATAGTAAAATATTACCGCTGCCTTCTGTCTTTACGCCTCGTCGACGTCAGGGTCAATAGTGAAGGTAAAGGACTGGTAACAAGTAATAGGGAGGAATTCGCTCATCGTCTTTTGAAGGAACCATACCAACATTCGCCTGAAGTTATTTGAGTAAACCATGGAAAACCAAAATCTGGATGCCCGGACAGGGATTCGAACCCACGTCCTCCCGAATGCGAGGCCAGAGCGCTACCGTCCATCCAACTGGCTCGGTAATATATTACTTCATCTCATGCACATCGCTAGTCAGCTGTTGGTATTACCATGTAAGGTTCAGATCTTAATCACTGAGGTGTGTTGTAAGACATAGTAAAAGTTTTCTACTGCACATAGTCATACAAACTGTGAAGATAAATTAACGAATATCGAAATTAAGTATCATTGTCTGTCTCATGAATGTAAAAGATAACAAATAAGGATAACGTTTTCTTTGTAATTTCTTGGATTAACTAAAATGTGAAGTGTCAGCGTAGTAGGGAATGGTTTGTACACATATGTTTTTGTTGACTTACTCATACATTCCAACATCAGCGGCAGCTACCGCTATGTGATACCTTAAACATAGTCTCTGGCTAGCATAACATTACGCAATTTTACCAATGATACGTTTTTTCGTGCGAATTCAAAGTTTAATCAGATGCCGGAGAATAATCTAACCTGCTTTCATGCAAGACCAATAGTCAAATGAAAATAAACTAAAATTGAGATTTTAATATTACATTTAATGGCAATTGATAATGTGTTTATGTTATGTTATATTTCTTGTCATTAATAGCATTTTTTTTCATTATTGTAACACCGCATTTAGATGTTTCTGTTCAAATCCAGCGTTTCTTAGATTTGAATTATTCTGGTAATATAGTTACTGTTGGAGCGTTTCCGCGGATATCATTGGAATGGTTGAAACCCATAGTTTCTGAAAATTGCGTCCGCTCTTAAAGCGACATATTAAAATACCAATCGCTCTGTATATTGCGTCTGAAATTTGGCTTACTGTATGGAATTTTTTTTACATTAGATGACTGCCCTGCAGTTTGGATCTAATTATAAGTGCGCTAATGTGCATAATTGAAGGCTTTTCCCTTATCTGTGACTTATTAACAGACAGGCATCTTATTATTGTCCTGCTGTTGAGAAGTAGTAGGCCTACTGAGTTTTCTTGTTAAAAAACAAAAAAATCTCAGGGTATTCTACTTTAAAATCAAAGAAACATTGAAAAAGCCAAGCAAAAAGTTGTTTAACAGCAACTGAATAGCCTTTACAGTGTTGAAGGAGAGGTCAAGATTCCAGTTTGATGGTAATTTTTTTTTATTTAAATTTTTTTAGCATAGACTTGTAATGAGATTATGTCTAAACAGTAGCGACTCTGTAAAGTTACACCATTTTTTTTTTTTTACTCTTTCAGGCAGCCGGAGAGTCTCTGCTCCTTTCGTGAATTCTGTTGCATGTAGCTGCGACATTGCCAGATAGCTTCTAGACGAAGAGGTATATTTCCACCAAGTTTCTTTAATGGGCCATTAGTGTCAGTGGAGAACGCTGCTGTTGACCTTACGATGCGATTTACGATATTTTTTTTATCGACGGCGATGTCCAGAGAATAAGAGTGTAGAAAACTATACGGCACAGGGACCGACGGTTTAATGTCGAAAGTCCCAATACTGCCCACTGAGAACATTCCGAAGGTGCTCCTCAAATCACGGAATAAATGGAAACTGAGTGAGATTTTAATTATTATACCAGAGCAGCTTTTCAGACTTATATAAATGTAGCGGATAAGTCTGGCGAGAAGAGCTAAAACTAGATGTAGTAACCGGGATAATAAGGGATACTTATTGTTCGTGAACAGCGTAATAAATAATTTCCAAAGTTCTGATGAAAACTTTGTTTTCTATTTTTCTAGAATGTATTTGAAACGATTAACATTTTTCTTAACTCGCCAGTCAACGACGGAATAAAATTATCTTAGCTGGATTTTAAATCAAAGAATTATTCTTCGAATGCTTTGTTGGTTAGTATAAAATTTTTCTGGCTGTCTGAACCTGCGATTCAGAGATTCCACGCGATACAGAGCACAATAAAATTTGTCACATACAAGCACTATAAACGAAAAAAATCGGCTTCAGAAATCAATACTGCTGAATTAGATGACTAACTTTATTGTTATCATCTACCGTTACGCTGTACTCATAATTTTACAGATAGGAAGTATCATTGTAGGCATTTATGTAAAGGCGATGTTGTTGAAGTAGAAGAAACAGGATGCTTCCTATAATTGTTTATTACCAGTGGAATTAAATAAATAGAATCGACGGCGTATGTGTAAACATGGTACAAATAATTTTCAATAAACTGTTATTATTTATCCTGAGGGATGATGATGACACACACAATTAGGGCAGCCAATGGAACGGACTTGTCTAGGCGAATACCTGCCTAGAACTACGTCAGTGACGGTGGGAATTCTCGTGCCATAGCTCTATCGCTAGAATCTGTTTTTTCGACGCCGAAATGTGCCCAGCACTCACAGTTTACTGAAACATAACGCTGTTACAAGAAACAGTGATTTATATCGTGTCCCACTTCCATGAAATAAGAAAAAAATCTGTGGAATTATTTTCAATCGCTGATCGTAACATAACGCCAATCAATAAGCCAGACGTTTCGTCAAAGAAATAAAGAGTCACCTTGGGTTATCTGGCTGTAAATGAGTCTACCGCAGATTCGAAAATCTTAATGCGTCCACTAAATGAGGTGAAGGTAATGGTGTCTCACATTTACGTTAGATGTCGGTTAAGGTTCTGGCCTCGCATTTGGGAGGACGCGGGTTCGAATCCCCGTCCGGGTATCCAGATTTGGGTTTTCCATGGTTTCGCCAAATCACTCCAGGCGAATGCCGGGATGCTTCCTTCAAAAAGTCTATGGCCGAATTCCTTCCCGTTCCTTGTCCCTAGTCCCATCCCGCCTTTAATGATCTTAGCCGTCGACGAGGCGTAAAGGACATTTGTTTACAAATACTGGTGATAATTAATTGAAGTTACTTTATACTTTCTTATTTTGTTAGAGATTCACGCCTCGTCAACCTCACGCTAGGGACCTGGGGCGGGGAACTGGAAAGAACTCGACCATCGTCTTTTGAAGAAACCATCCCAGCGCGTTCTCCTGGAATGACTTCAGGAAATCGTCAAAAAGCGAAATTTAGATAATTGGACTGGGGACCGAGCCCATGCTCCTCCGAATGCCGTTCATACCAGTTGTGTCACAACATCGTTTAGTGCCATAAAATGATCAATAAAAATTACTTGTAAATTCCTCGAGAGTCGCTTATAAACTGACATCTGCAACGTCACACACACGAGCGTTAGTATTGTATGTCACATCACGTTAGCGTCCACTTGGAAAGTACTTTACCTAGTCGTGACGTGATGAATCAACACCGGACTGATTCCTACTCGGTCTTCTAGCATTAATTATCAACTAACGAGTGACGAATGTGTTCCTCAGGTGTTCGTTAATAGTTTCAACTATGTTCTGAATGATATGTAATTATTTATGTGTATATCGTGTAATCTTTGAGTTGGAATTTGAGGACCGCCTTAACATGCAGCTTACGGCAAATGGCCCAAAAATCGCAATGAGGGAGGTAGGTCACCCAGGCAGGAGATTTGAAGCTGGTGCCATACCGAGTTCAGGTGGTAAAAAACTGGCGGGTCATCTTTCTTTATGATGCTCGTACTGAATTAGTATAAATCAGTGCTTTAGCTAAGATAATTATAACCTTACAATAATAGTGGAGAGAATAAAATCCTTTCGGGTTCATATTCTACGTCGAGAAAGCCTCCAGTCTTACTACTGGAGAGAAATTAGCTACTTTTGATAATTTACAAACTTTATATAATGGTTCAAATAATATTCAGATACAAACTTTTTAATAGGTTTGCGAAGAAGTAAATGTCCTTGATTTTTATCGCATATGCACCTTCTAATAACAAGTAGCGAGTATATTTTTAGAGTTTCGCTAGTCGTTCAAAATTTGTAAAGGACTGTGAAAATCCTTTGCTTCACATAAATAAATTCAATGTACCGTTTTTGTTCCATTATTTTATCTCCGATAGAAGCAGATTTTCAAAGCTTCGGTTTCCTCGTATTTAGTACTATAAAAATAGCCAGAATTTTAAAATAGTTAAAGTTTTCAGGTACCATTTGCGGTATTACCTCAGGAGAGCAAGCGTTAAGTGAAAGAAATTATCACGTAACGTGTACGGAACAGCAGCGTGAAATTTGTTAGTGTTTATTCTTTCAAATATTGTACTACCACCAATAGCTAAGGTTCACTGCTATTTTTTTTATTTTCTTCTGTCATCAGTCTCTCGACTGGTTTGATGCAATCCTCCATCTCTTCGTACCTTGTGCTAACCTTAGTTCTAATGACGACTCCATGACCTGTCCCCACACGGAGATCCGATTGCTGTTAGTATAAAACGTAATGTTGGTTTGTTCCTAACAGTGTGAGGTACAAAACTTAATTTCTTTTCTACCTAGTATTTCAACGTTTTTTAATTTTATTTTTAAAAATAATTTAAATTTCTTTGTTATCCTTCTGTAAATTTACCGCAAGCAACTCATTAAAGTTCACGTAATATTGACGACGTACTCGAAGGTATAAAATGTACTCCTTGTACTCTCACAGCCTTCGTAACACCTGCTCCGAAACGTGGCCAATGTGTTTCTTGCCAACTAATTAAGGTTTCAGTTGTACAACAGATAAACCATTCTTTCATTATGTACAAACAACCTATGTTGTCAGAAATTTCACATTTTGTTTACAATTATATCTTAGCACATAGGCATTTCATTATTTTTCTCAGACCATAAATCGGTAGTAACATTTTCAATGACAATAAATAATAATCTAGTTAATACTATTCCTGAAAACCGAATGACTAATTTCATGTAAAATTATTTTCTTGAATCTCATTGATCTAAATGTGTATGCACAGCAACTTCGTTCATGTAAATCATATTCGCTAAGAAGCTCGTTGTGTGGAGTTGTTTAGGTAAATTTACTTTTGTATGTTGGTTTTCTGAACGATATCTCTTGAAATATGCATAAATTGTGAACTCGAATAACACACTACATTGCCTACTTGTTCAATATCAAGAAGTGGTAGTAACGTGTCATATACAAAGAGCGGAATACAAATTCTAAGTTAAACGTCGTATTATGAAATTTTAAATTGTGTATCATAAGTGTGAAGGAAGCTTAAAACATTTATGCAATACCTTAAATGGGATAATTCTTACAAACGAGTGAATCGCCTGCATTGGAGGAAAAATGACCTGCGACAGTCTGGAAATCAGAGCGTTTTCTTTCACCGAACAAATTGAAACATCCCGAGGTCTCTACAAATAGTTTCTGTTATCCATTGGATGGTTCGCGAAGACACCCCATTTCCAAACTTAAAAACCGTCCTTTAATGTATGGACGAAGAATTGATAAATGTGCAAAGACCCTTAAATTTTTTTACAAAAATTTCATTTATTGATAGTAACCTCCTATGAAACGAATTATTGCTTACGAGGCACCATTACAGTTAAATGTTATCTGACTTTAAGTTTTGCAGCATTGATCACGTTAGTTCTTTGAACAGCACTTCAGAGATCTATGTTGAAGTTGATGAAGTCACCGTTCACTAGTATAAAGGTAAGTTACTCATACTGGTTTATTCAGAAGAACAAAAAATTGGCTGAAATTTCGGTATGAATTCTGGCTGCTGCCTCATATTCAACATTCACTGAAAAGAGATCCTAATAATCCAATGCATAGGTAAATAAGAAACATTGAGTACATAATTTTTTGTTTCAATGGTTTCTGCAAACGTTTGTTGTCCACGTAGCTTTCAAGTCATCCATTCGCATACTAAAATCTTGTGTGTCTCCATATTACATTTTACAGCCAAAACTACCTAGCACAGACAACTGATATTTGTGTGTGGTTGTAATCTCCAGTCTCCCATCGCGCACCACGATGGTTGCATGTCGGTACCTGTGGGAGTTGGAAATTTAGTGGTTGAAAATGATCGATCTAGGCATATTCATATTTCGACCAGACGTGTGTGTGTGTCCCTATATTTCACTTCGCAGCCACATCTACCTAGCGCAAACCACTGATTTTTGTGTATGGTGGTAACCTCTAGTATCCCATCGTGCACCACGGTGGTTGCATGTCGGTAGCTGTGGGGGTGTAGGAGATATGGTGGTTGCAAGTGGTCGACATAGAGTATATTCGTATCTCGACCAAAGTGTCCTTAAAAAATCTTTGGAATCTTTTAGAATGTACTAGAATGTTCTTGAATGTAGATAAATGTTCTAGAATACGACATATTTTAGGCTCTTTCAGTTATCAACATATATAAAAAAATTATATGCTACATATTTAGTGTGTGAACTGATTTTGACTAGACTTTCAATGGCGGGTTGCTGATTTGGCAGGAAGTAACACAGCCTGCTTTTTATCCTGGAAATATTTAAGGTTCAGTGAAAAAATATAAAAACCTTCAAAATTCATGACAAATGCGAATGAAATCTTTGGCACCAGCTAGTGTAATACTACGACGAAATGTATATGAATTACCTTCCCTACAGTACAGAGTGAATTCTCCTGTTTAGTAGCATCACAATTCTATACTTAATTTTTTTATTTTGTCTCGGACTTGTGGAGGTCATAAGGGGCATGGTAGGTCTGGGAACAAGGAATAGAAAGAATTTAGCCACGGCCTTTTTGAATGAACCTGGAGTGATTTCTGTAAACCATGGGAAACCAAAACCAGAATGAGGATTTGAATCCACGTACTCCCGATTGCCACGCTTGAAGTTCCGCTTGTCCACCGGTTCAGTCTGCATCCATCCCATCGTCTATACGTTTGGATTTATCCATGATTTGTTCGATGTTTCCAGAAGTACATAATGTTCCAGCTGAGCCGCTGTGCATGAGTTTTTTAACTTTCATCTTCTAATCTTCTCTTATCTCGACTACAGTGGCGTGATAAGAGTGCGTGTGGGGCTGTACACGTACCATAGAACTGTGCCTTGTTGACACAATTGCAATGACGCACTGAACTTCAAGGATGTCTGCAGAATATGTTCTACTAGTTGTTTCTCATTGCCACAAAATAACGAAGTTCCTGCTTAGTTAAAATGTATGTGCAATCATTTGTTAATGATGTGAGGAATCTCTCCAACCATTATAACTCTAACACAGAAGTAGCATATTTAATTTCGGGTCTGACAAAGAGGAAGAGTTCGTCCAATGACTTACAACGGCGTGGAGCAGTTGGTGAGATTTATTACTTTTTAGTGTTAACACTGATGTCTGGTATTTGAATATTAAATGAATTTATTGTTTAAAATGAAATAGATGAAAGGTTTATTTTCATATAAGTAGGTACTAGATTTGATCTGATTATTGCTTAAATTCATATAGGTATTATTACAATAGTAAGCACATATTTGTACTGAATACTAGTAATCAATCAAAATATACAGTTGTTTTATATACGTTCGAGTTGTAAATATAATTTTTTCTTGTTGAAAATGTTTATGGTACGGTTTTCTTGAATTAATTTAACCAAGAATAAGATTTTTCCTTTGATGTTTTTCTTGTGATTTATGGCAAGCTACTCTTACCACTATTACAAATTCGATTAAATTCGTATTCGCAGCAACAATTTTACGATGCGTGAAGTACTACTAAAGATACTACCCAAATACTCCTACCCATGTCACTACCTTGACCAGAGGTACGTATCCTTGTATATGCAATCGATTCCGACTCCAGCAATTAATAAGTTGTTTTTCTATAATTTCTCTAAATCACTTTATGCAAATGCAGGGATTCTTCCTTCGAAAGTTTATGACGAATTCCTTTTCATTCCCCACACCTCATCCCCTCCAACCGCTAATGACTCTGACGTTGACGAGGTGTAACCCAAGTAAAAGAATAAAAACTGGTTTCCTCCACAAACGAAGGCGCACGGTACGCTTCAATGTCTCTAATTTTTACTTTCAAAGAAGCAATTTTGATTTTAATTAACAGTGCTAAAAAATCTGAACATGTGGTTTCTAATCAGGCTTAAACAGCAATGACTTTTAATTTTGTTATTAGAATTGCGCTTTAATCGCATCAAGCTCTAAAACTGTTGAGAATTATTATATTAAGAACCGAGGATTTTTCCTGTGTGTATGTCGTATAAAGAAACTATCGAGATTCCCACTGGAAGAACGCAACGTTCCGAAACCGGCCTCCGACCTAATAATCCGAATCTACTTGATCGTTCCTCGTATTAATACATTAGTGCATCAACTTTGATGTGAAGTGAAAACTGATGAAGTATTCAAGTATATAAACAATACAAAACGTTTCAAAATCAAATCTAAACAGCACCGTAACGTTCTGCAGATGCAGTTTCCTGTTAAATGTGTGTCTTTGACATTCTGCAGATCAAAAAGTTCTTGAAGTTTGAAATTTACTTCGGAATGACCTGACTTCGGTAAGTTAAAGTGAAGCTGGAATGTTGTTCGCGTTTTTTAGAGAAAATGCCGCAATGCTTTTTCTTTTTACAGCTGATATACTTACACATAAGGCATGCAACGGCGGAAGCAGCGTTCTATAGACTTAAACAATAGTCAACTGTTTCCTGCGTGAATCCACTAAAACAATCAGCTGAATTAGGTCTGCATCGCAACGAAGCGCAGAACTACTGGAAAGAAGAAAAAAGTAAAACAATATTTTCGCTGCAAAGGCGTAACAAATGAACGATTATGAATTCGAAATTTCATCATCATCTAATATCTACGACTTTTTTTTGAGGAGATTGTCAACATTTTACCTAAAATAGAAACATTCATACATAGGATTCATTCATACTTCACATAATTAGGCAGAGATAAACAGCAGACGTTGGAAGCGTTACGTTAGACAAAATTTGATGAAAGACGAAATTTTCCAAATACAGAACTGACTTGCCATTGTGGACTGGCTTGGTCCACCTGAAATGCCATACGCCTCGTCACGTGACCTCTACCTTTCCGCGATGACGCACGCAGGAAGCTTGCGGGCGACTCACCTGCCCTGGCGCTGTCGGATCGGTTCGGATCTTCAAGAGGCTTGTTTCCCCCTGCGCGCAGCCTCAAGCGGCGCCACAGGCTAATTAGGCCGTCTGCCGAGGGCAGGATTGGCAGCTCACAATGGACGCAATCCACGCGCTTTGTATTCTCCACAACTGAGTGCCCACAGAACGTCTCATTTTTCTGAGCAGGCAGCAAAACTGCATCCTAGATTACACTGCTCACGAAGGAATGCACTGAAAGCCTTTGAAGAAGCTCGTCGTTGTTTTAGTATCTCGTTACTCTGTTCAAATGTGGTCACAAGCGATCAGTCACTTGTGTAGCTGTTGCGATGTATAGAATTAAATTAAAATGAGGACAGAGTATGGTGGGTGAGCGGTAACTCTCGGGCCAGGCGTTTAAAAGGACATGGGTTCAAATCCCCGTCCTGTCATTCAAATCTCGGTTTCATGATTTTCCGAAATAACTCCAGGCGAATGCTAGCAAAAGTCCGCAGCCAGTTCCTTCACCCCCATAAGGAAAGCAACAGCAGCAGAACAAATATTAATTCAAAATTGATTTGGTAGAAGTAATAGAATTTTATTACTTATGAAGTAAAATTACACCAGACGACCGAAGCAGATGTACGCCATCAAAAGGAGCATTCTTCAAAAAGAAAAACATTTTAATGTTAACTGTTGACATAGGACTCAGAGGCTACGCAAGCGGGTGGCCTGGACCTCTTCCACTATTCCGTCTTCTTTCCAGAAGGTAGTGTTCGAGCAGTGTGTTATTACTTATACCGGGAATCGTTCATTTGTCAGAGCTTCGTCCATGCCAGCAGGGAGCTCCACGTGTTGGAGAGGTGAGTATAGTCTGTTCCACAACCTTACACCACAGACCAAATTATACTTAAGCAAAATTTTTCAAATTTGTCTTCATCAGTCAAAACAGAAGATAACTTTCATTTAGAGCTTTATCTAGAGACATACATTTTTGTTGTTTATAATAGTTGTGGGGATTGTCCTGCTTTCAACTCGATCAACTGGCACTTGATTTCAGGCACAAGGGTGTGGGAAGATTTTCTTTTTTAGGTAAGGGAGTCAGGGATTGGAATGAGTTACCAAGGGGAATGATGAATAACCTACCGAAAATGTTAAAAGAATTTAAAGTTAAAATTTGTAGAGGGCAAATGTAGGTGAGTGTAGGATAGGGGGAAGTTGGTTGTGCAGCGAAATTGCCACCGGAGCCTGTGCTCCATTGCAATTAAATTAAATTAAACATTATGCATACTTCGAATTTCGTGAAAGAAAGCTTTTTCTCAAGTTATTCATACTTACATCATTCCATCTTGATCTCAGTATAAACTCATTGTCACACTGTCTTCAAATCTGATTCATCTTATGGGAGGAGTTCGCAGCTGGGAGGAAGGAAATTTTAATGAAAAAGCCTTGTCTGGAAGAAAAATTATTCTTACAAAATTGTATTTGCCTGTGTACCTATTGTGATTTATTTAGGAAACCAATCATCCATCGCAGTATAATGTATTTCTTCGATTCTTCAATCTGTCGAATAGGGTGCAATAGGTAAAAATTAAAATTCGGACAAATCTATTTCAATTTAGCGCGTGGTTTCCGCACTAACAGTAACATAGAAGATTCTCAGTGCAAGGCTGTGCGAAACAAGTAACTAAAGAATTTTTTGTTCTATTTTTGATTGCTTTGGGCTTTACGGCTTGTCGACGTCATTAGAGCCGAGATATGATAGAAGGGAGGGGGGGGGGGGAGGGAACGTGAAGAAATTAGACAGTGGCTTTTTGTAGAAATCATTCGGTCGGAGTGATTTGGGAAAACCGCAGAAAATCAAAATATGGATGTCCTCCCGAATGCGACCCTCAAACGTTACCGGTCATTCACCAAGCTGATTTCTAGTCATCATACAGGCTTTCAGTGGAAAAGGTTAGTGATAATGAATTGGTTGTTTTTGCATTCTTAGAATTGTATTATTCCTGCAATTAATTGATCGTTTCGACACGCTGTTCAGTACATAGAGGATGTAAAGAGGCACTCATAAGGAGCATGAGTGGTCTGGTAGAATCACACAAAGCAGGTTGAGAAAGAAGTAATGGATCATAACGGCCTTGACTGAAACTATATCTACAGTTTACGGCACTCGACGAGCCCTAGCAATGAATCTTCCCATACCTAATGCGCTGTTACCAAACGACTGCGCAACCAAGGTGTGCCTTTATGCTGACATCCTGTAACAGCATACTATCATTGGGAGAGTTGTGCAGCACGTTTTGCTGTCGCTCTGAAGAATACTAGGACTACTTTGTCATGAACTGCGAAATGATTGCCTACAGTGCCAATTGGCATTTCTATTTCCCACGGTATACTGCAATGATTGATAATTTTATTCTTTTAACGTAGCTTAAATGATGAAAGACATTGCAGCTCTTACGTAGTGACGAATTGCTGTAAGAAAAATACTGCATAAACTCACACAGCAGCATTTTCTCGTCTCAGATCGGGTGGGGCATTAGTGCTTCAGGAATCAAGCACAAAATATCTTTAATATCAACATTCTTTAGATATGTTTTGGACGAATAATATTGACTAGCAACAACATAAATAACCTAAGACTTGTAACATTCTCTTCCGCTCTTAATCTAATTCTGACACCAAAAATACTAGCGACATACGTTCTGTTCTTCTCTTAATGTGGGATAGATAAAATGTCTTGTAACTTGAGTGATCGACATAGCATGGGAGATAACCTCTTTAAACTATAACAGTTATTACAGAATATCCCTTTTATTCAATATTAATAAAACTCTGGTTGATATTACTTTGTGCACAGCTATCGTGAAAATGACTACAATAATTGTTGACACGCAGTCTCTGATTATACCACAACTAATTTGAATTTGCCTCGAAATGGGGCAAATGCGTCTCGAATGCGAATGAGTGAGAAGCTACGCGTTAGGTGTTCCAGGTGAGGAATGCTGACTAGTGAACTTGATCCGAGCACTCACACTCGTTGCATGTTTTTAACTTGCAAGAAGTGATTGGAAGATTTACTGATACAAATCGCATCCTTCCAACATCTACCTTAAAGACATGTGCACTGTTTAACCAGCCGGGAACTAAGTGTTTGACTCCTCACTAGCTGGAAGGAAGTTAAATGTCAAATTTAAACGGAGATGAATGTGGAACACATGTCTATTTGAGAATGGAGATCTGATTCAGGACCCAATCATCCAGCAACCTGGATTCAATTAACATAAGCCGTTTAATTGCTTTAAATGTACCAATGAATTATGTGTAACGTCCTTTGCAGAAAAGAGTAACGCGCTTTACAACTGCTCGTGCATGTTAAATAGGAGCAACCTTCCAGTCCACTAGGGAGATCCTCGAAAACAAAATACACTAGCGGAACACCTAAAATTTTAGGACACTTGGTAGATATATCCAGGGTCATACCCAGAAGATATGATAGCAAATTGAAAGAGATCAGGCTAAGTATATTAACTTAAGGACAGTTGTCAGCAAAAAGTGCGGCCACCTTGAGCATCTATACATTCGTGGATTCTTGCCGGCATTGAATCAATAAGTGTTCGGATGTCTTCTGGGGGGAATATCTCTCTGCGCCTGCTTTTCTTGTGGAGTCAGTTTTTGCACAGTTTGTGCTGGGTGACCATGTGATCTTATATGTCTACTCTTGGCACCCCAGACACGCTCTATTGGGGACAAATGTGGGTACCGCGAGGTTGTAAATTGTGATTGTTAACCCTTGCAAGGTTTGTTTTGTGATGGGAACAGTATCAGCATGTTTGAAGATGCGATATGGATGGCTGACAAAGAGAATCACAATAGGTTGCAGCGCCCCGTGCACGTAGTGGTGGCTGTCATTGTGCCTTCTGCAACAACCAACTCAGTCCTGCTGTCGAAAATGATTGCCTCCAAGCCAACACACCAGTGGCTGGACAGGTGTGGCATTCTGAACTCACAGCAGGGTAAGCCGTTTCTCCACTACAATGCGTACTTGTTGTCGATTATCACTCTGCCACAGACAGAATCGAGATTCGTCTCTAAACATAAATGTACGCTATTCACGTGTCCATTTGCGTTTTGAATTACACCAGGTTAGACGATACTGGCAATGAAATGTGGCTAATGGAACACATTGCATAGGGGTCAGATAATGTAACCAAGCTTCAAGCAATTGCTTTACAATCTTCCTGTGGGGAATATCTCTGTAAGGAAATCTTGGATCTGGCCTGCAACCACCTTCTGCCAGCAAGAGCCAACCCCAAAATTTGACGGCCTTCACGTGCTGTTGTCCTTCTCCATGGACCTGTGGCTGCTTTAGGAATACTAGAGCCTTCTTTTATCCACTGTGTAACAAGTCTGTACACTAACATTGCACTACAGCCAATCCTTTTGGAGATTTCACGATATGATCCACCCTTTTCAAACACGCCAATTCTCCAACCTCTCTCACAGTTCACCACTTATAAGCTAAAAAAAAAACATAACAATTATGCCTAATAAATAAACCCGTAGTTCTCATACTGCTACAGGTAAAATTTTCAATTGTTAGTCATTTAATACTATTCATTCAGGAATACTTCGGGCCGAATTTCATTCATTTATGACAACTCCGTCTGGGTCTTGCACTTTTAATTTCCGCCAGTGTAGATATCGTTTGAACTGATTTGATTTTCCTACAGGAGTAGAAATGATTCAGTGTAATAAAAACGTTGAAAAATAGGACAGAAAGTAATTAGTGGAAAAGGTAATTATCATCGTCAAATACAAACTGTAATACTAGATTACTATTTCTAAATTTGTTTGTCTATCGGAATCAACATTGATGTTTTCATCGTTTGTTAGTTTTATATTGCAAAAAATGCGAGAAATAGTATTGCTCATAGGAAGATGAAAAATTCATGTAATTCATAGAATGGAATACCTTCAACGACGAAGACAGGAGAGCTAGTCCACGAAAAAGTACCTATAAATTAACCTATCTCTCAAAGAAGAAGGTATTATACCAGAGAGCCTATAGGTAAACGGGTACTGGTTACTAATGCACAGCTCTTTTTCGTGGTACCTAGTTCCCAAGTTTTAAAACAGGCAGTGATGTCGTATACGCGCTGCTACTATCCTCCTAGTGCGGGACATGGATGAATGTACGGAGCTGGAGCCTAAGAATGAAAGAAGGAAGTATAAAACCAAGGATCCCATAAAAACAAAAAACTGCGAAAAGACATACGTAGAAAATGCGGAGAAACAATGGAAACATGGAATTCTGGAAAATGTAAGGAAACTAAGAGGCTCCAGGAAAAACACGATCACTTTAACTTACTTAAAAATGTCTGCGAAAGAAGCGGTGAGGGCAAATACTGAGTAATGAAAATAATAAAATTATCCTGGGGATTGGAGGAAAACTTAAATGTGCAAGGAATGTATAGAACTTCTTTTTTAAGATGACAGAGATAATCCCCCTCCACGAGACGAAAAAATCAATGAAGTCAGTTCTGAAATCACTAAAATTGAAGTAGTACATGCCATTAAATTTCAGAAGAATGTAAACTCACAGTTCCAGATGGAGTTAATGCTGAAGTTGTTAAAGTTACAACAGGAGTCGAATGATCTCACCCTCCTAACACCATTGTTCAATGTTATTTATGCATCATGAAAGATACCATTGCCAAAGAAGAGCAACTCCTGACTATAGTTCGATCAGTCTGATGTCGCAAGTACTCAGAAACACACACGCCCGGATTTATAAGAAATGAGACTCTGTTTGGCTTCCGAAATAGGACTGGCACACATGTCCCTAAATGTACATGTTTCCATTGTTTCTCCGCATTTTCTACGTATGTCTTTTCGCAGTTTTTTGTTTTTTATGGGATCCTTGGTTTTATACTTCCTTCGTTTATTCTTAGGCTCCAGCTCCGTACATTCATCCATCTCCTGCAATAGGAGGATAGTAGCAGCGCGTATACGACTTCACTGCCTGTTTCAATGTCGATGTGTATGCTTGTTTCATCGACTGTTAAAAAAAAAGCTTCGATTGCGTGAGACATGAAAAAATGGTAAAGATTTTGAGATCAACTGGTATTGACCAAATCAAAGTATGTCTTATCAGCTCGCTGTATTGGAATCAGGCCGTAGATGTCTAAACTGACCAAGGAACATCAGAGGCAAGTCCAATCAGGAAAGGTGTTCGCCAGGGCTGTGTATTATCTTTCGCCTTTCTTATTCAACATTTATTCCGAGGTAATTTTCAGTGGAAGTTTTGAAAAAATAAAACAGTGGGATCATTATAAATAGAAAAATTGGCAATAATATCAGGTACGCTAGTGACAATGTTGTACACCTAGTGATCTACCTGTACTACAACGCATGATTGACAATTTAGTACAAGAGAAGAGTTTTGCCTATTAACAACAATTCCAAGGCAAAAGTTGTAGCCTTCTCTAAGAGTAAAATCCAGGTAATCTAAAATATCAACAAAAGACAATAAGACAGAACAAGTATATTCCTTCAAATAATTGGGCACTGTGATGGATGAGCAGTGCAAGAAAGAGATCAAATCTAGAATAGAAGAGGCCAGGAGACAATTTATTAGCTTGATTTTTTTTCATAAGATCGGATCTGCCAATGAGAATGAAAATGACTCGTTATTACGTGTTCTCCATTTTTCTCTATGGGTAAGAAAACTAGACCCTGCACCAAAATTTAGATAAAACAATTGTTTTTGAAATGTATCTGTATCGTCTTCTCTTGCACATATCTTGAATGTCGAATTCTCAAACGAAGAAGTATTTCATTGGATGGAGAAACAAAATGAACTGTCGCTCACTATAAAACAATCGAAAACTCAATATCTGATACACACTGTGAAAGGCGAGAGGTACGAGCTATTGAAACTCATCATTGAAGGGAAGATACCGGAAGATCTATTGGAATGAGAAGGAATTCGTGGCTGAAGGACATTCGGGGATGTTAAAACGGCCCCCTCTGTTTGCGGTAGGCACCTTAAGAAGAAGAATTTAAATGAAGTGGAAGACCCGACACTGGATGGACGTCTGACCAGCCAGAATTAAGATTTCACTGATTTACAGAAAGCCATACATGGTTACGTTTGCATTATTCGTTTTCTTAGGCCAGTCTATGATGACGATGTTAACTATTCGTAAGGTCCAAAACCACCTTCACGTAGACATGGATTCGGTAATTTAACTGAAAAAAAAATGAACTATTCTTTCATGAAAGATGTCACGGTTTATTTTCTTACCGAGCTATTTTTGATATATTGAAAATATTATCCGTTCCCACTTGTGTAACGATTCTTTTCGCACATGCTCTGAGAGATATAAGTTTTTAAAAAGAATGGAAATACAAGAATTACGAAATCCAAGCGTGTATGTAACTGCACTTTAGATTTGATGCCTTGTGTAAATTACATTCTACAGAGTTTTATTATAATCAGTTTGGAAGCAAATTGAGAAACAAATTGCTTATTGTAAGACATCGGTTTATCGTGTGGTGATTGCAATTAGGAATCTGACTATTTATTCATCTCGCTAGCTTAAATGATGATCGATGAGTTACCAGCTCCTGCTATTTCATATATTATCTTCAAACTAGAGAACGAAAACACCAGAGGTGTTTATTTTGTTTTTTTCTTTTACTTATGTCTTTACGCCTCGTCGACGGCTAAGGTCATTAGAGGCGGGATAGGAGTGGGGACAAGGAACGGGAATGGATTCGGCCAGGGTATTTTTGAAGATAGCATCCCGGCATTCGCCTGGAGTGATTTGGGGAAACCATAGAAAACCCAAATCTGGATGCCGGGACGGGGATTCGAACCCGCGTCCTCCCGAATGCGAGGCCAGAACTTTGTGTTTATTTGGAGCTGGAGGGGCTGTTTTCCATTGTCTGGCTGCAAAATGTAATCATCTTGCGCTTATTGTAACGTCAAAAACCTCAGATCAGGACAACTCACAGTTCATCAATCTTATCTTCCGTCTCCATAATTGTAGATTATATTTTGGGAGGAAACAATGAAGAACAGTATTCATTGTTCTTTTTCAGTAATTCGATTTCGGTTTTTTCTGATCTATGTTAATACTTTTACTTTGTGTATGACAGACCCAGTGTCACGCGCCATCGCGTCCACGAGAAGTTAGCAACAAGTAGTAATACGATGTGCGAATGTATGAAATCTTTGACTCATAATATATTGTTTAGCAAAAAGTAAAACTGTTAAAAAAAGCTTTGGCTATTCAAACAAGACTAAGCTGTTGGAGCTACATTTTTCAAGTTTTCACGCAATGATATAATAACAAAAAAACACAACTTGTATATTTCGTTTTCTTGATCATGTGATTTTGCATTCTCAATTGATATTAACATTTTGTTGAAAATTGGATTGCTTTTTGATGGTATTAACAATCGTTATAAAAAACCCATTTATTTGACAATGTAGGAGGAAACCCTCGAAGTTCTCATAAACTTTAAGTGGTTTAGATCTGCGCCAAGTAGTATTATCATTTTGTTCAGAACGTTGTTACGGATATTTACGAAGAACGAAAACGTAAGGATGTAGGACCATTGATAGTGATTATTCCAAAGAGGGCTATGGGTGAATTCAACAGTAAATTCAAAAATGAAATTGATAATATATTTGGAATAGCGATATCGTTTCTTTAAAAATAAGGCGTTTACTTTCTCTAATCCAAGGGTTCTGTGTACTAACTTTGCACTTACACTAAAGATAACAACATACGAAGAACATTGTGCAAAAAATACTTATGTTACTTATAATATGTTTACGAGTTATTTTTTACAACAAAACAAAAATTATTGTGTCACTCCTGTCAAATAAAATTTTTTTTATATACATATAAAATATTTTTTTAGGATGTATTAACTACCCTAGATAACGAGAACTCTCATTTAAAACACATTTGTTATGCCTGTCAGAATATGAATGGCTAGATTTTTTATTTTTCTGAATGAAAGGATATGGCTAATGTAGATGATATGTATGTATGTACAGTACCTATTAATAAAGAAAAGTCACTACTGTAATCTGTAAATTCACAAAATATATTCTTGTTATTTACAGATCCGCCAGACAAAAACTGATTTTAACTTAATCCGGAGAAAATTTAACATAATACATACTTGACACATGGAGTTGGATAGATTTACTTTGCGTTTTATTTTCACTCGATTGGAGTAACGGAGAGTGGGTTTTCTTTTTTTCAATTTCATTCTGAGCAGTAAACAGTTCCTCTACGCAAGTGCAGTCAATCCCACGGACCATTTGAGAGACAACAGAGAGGATTTTAGAACGAACAGTGTCGGAGCATGAAGGACAAAGGTGGTATTGAGATCCAACAAACAAAGCAAAGGGCCAGTGCGTGAAATTACCAACCGACTCCAGGCCAATACTTATCTCGAAACACAACGCGTAGAGAGCGGTAACGCTTGGGCCTAGCGTTCGGGAGGACGGAGATTCGAATCCCTGTCCGGCCATCCCGGTTTTCTGAAATCACTCCAAGTGAATTCAGGGATGATTCCTTCCAAACGCCAGGGCCGAATTTCCTTACCGTTTCTTGCTCCAGTTAATTCCAGTCTGTAATAACCACGACGTCGATGAGGCGTAAAGCCCAAAAGAATATGAAAGTGCTGAGATATATTATGCGTAACAGTCAACTATATAATATATTTCATCAAATCACTAATCATTATGCCGAGATGCTAAGGGACATCAGATAATAAGCGGTTACTATACGGTGGCGTGCAGCACACTCCTTTAGTAGATGTTGCTATTAATTACTTCTAGCAGAGTACCCCTACACTAATTTTAGTCACCAATGAGAAAGGCGTATACCAAGTTTCAATAAATTTGCACCAGCCATTTCATGAATTAAAGAAAACCTAGATTAATCCATACCTTACCCAGAAAGTGGTCAGTTGGGGTTTATTTACCCATGCACTATTTCTGTTCGTCCGATGAAAAACACATGTACCAAGTTTTATTAAATTGGCACCAATCATTTCCTGAATTAACTAAACATCGATTTACCCGCACCTCACCCCTAGATAGGGGTGGTATCGGGCTGGTTTCCCCTACAGTAATTTTAGTCTCCCAATGGGAAAACCAACCATGGTGGGTGAGCGGTAACGTTCTGGCCTCGTAATCTGGAGGTCGCGGGTTCAAATCCCATCCGGCCATCCAGATTTGAGTTTTCCATGGTTTCCCCAAATCACTGCAGGTGAATGCCGGGATGCTTCCTTCAAAAGGCCATGGCCGAATTCCTTCCCATTCCTTGGCCCCCATCCTTTCCCGTCTCTAAAGACCTAGTTGTTATAGGAGACGTTAAAAAAAAAAAAAAGAACTTTCCGTTCCTAGCCCCCAGTCGTTCCCCTCCTCGAATAACTTCGACGTCGACTAGGCGTAAAGCGTAAGGAATTTAGAAGAAGAAAAACGGTGAGAAATACGTGTACCCTGTTTTATCCAAATCACACCAGTCATTTCTGGAAGTAAACCAAACTTTGATTCACTCGCACCCTACATAGAAAGGGGTAGCTTGTGGTTGGTTTACCGCTACAATATTTTCAATTATTCAGTGAGAAACTTGTGTACCAAGTTTCATCATATTCGCATCAACAATGTCAAGAATTAATTAAAACCGTCGATTCAGCCGCATCGCACCAGAAGGGTTGTGGTTGGATGGTATGATTTCATTTTTGCCCAATCTGCATTTCAGCCTTCATCCGCAAATGTTGCTAAAAAATCGAAACACGTACCGTGCGCGCTTACCACATTCCACATAAATAAATCAGTGTCTGGAACTCGAGTGTTGTAGCTAAGCGGTATCATGCTGGCCTCACCGTAGAGAGGACACGGTTTCGAATTTCCTTCCCATCATTCAGGTTTCGATTTTCAATGGTTATCAGAAATTGCTCCAGGCGAGTGCCGGTATGGTTCCGTCAAAGTCCTTACTCTTCCTTGCCGTCAGTCCTTTCCCGTCACTAATGACGTCGACGAGGCGTAAAGCCGTAAGCAAAAAAAAATATGTCTATGGACTGCATCACGCAGAAAATACTGATTTTTAATAGGTATTCAAGATTTGAAACCTTGGGGTCTGAGTTAATATTTGACGCGTAACCTAGCGGAATCCGACAAATAAGGACACCGGCAGGAAAGGGTTGAGAAGGAAGACTGAGATGGTATGATCATGTTAAGAGACTGGAGGAGTAAAAAATACTGAGGATAATACTCGAAATGAAAATGGAGGTAGCAGGCCCAGAGAAAGACAAAGGTATAGTTGACTGCGAGGTATGCTGAAGAGAGGAGAGGACTGGACCAAGGTGGTGATGGAGGTTTGACAAAAAGGAGACCGACCTTGTTTGCAAAACAGATCCAGTCAATAACTGGAAATTGTTGTTGGGTTTATTATTATGTCATCAGCAAAGGGGGCGTCCATTAATTACTCAAAAAGGGGGGAGTGTCGGGCGAAGACTCACCAAGAGGGGGGCGGGGTCAACTTCCCACCAGATCTCACCACAGGGGGGTGAGGTCCAGATTTACGAAAAAAACTCGCGTAATTAATGGACGCCTCCAAGCAACCAAACTTGTCACTGAAAACGAACAATAGAATCTTTGATAATAGCAATAAGCAATAACGGTCTCGTCGCAGCATGCTGTTACCAATGTTTTGCAGATAATCCCTCTTTTCTCTAGTACAAAATCTCATAATCTTCTATTAAAACGTCATAATCGTGACCTTGAAGCACAATTGGCCTATAGACTTAATTACCATACAGACATAACAGACTATTAATTGTGAGAATTACAATTTGAAACTCCAGCCTAGGCATGTTTGTTGGCATGATGTTACATTAATATCAGCTATTTGATCAAGACCTTGAAGCCCAATTAGACATTCTGTGAACTTGACGCCTTATTTTACCGACCTGAAAATTTAAAAATCTTGATCAGCTTTATGGACAGATTTATCAAATAAAATACTGACGTTTCAGCTGATATATTTTCATTACTTTTAGTGAACTCTGATGGATTACTTCTAAATTGAATCTTCGGTTCAGTGGAAGGACGTAATAGAAGTTATTTTGAATTCTTTGTCAAGTCTTAGCACAATGTGCCAAAATATACGATTTGCTGCTGTTGCAAAAAACAGAGAGTTCCAAAATCGTTGATTAGGATGTTCTAATGGTATACAGGTATCTGAGAGTAGTGTACAAATGGAAGACAGTATAACTAAATGGTACAAACAAAGAGTGGAACAAGAAATATAATGGCATTTGGCCGTGTTAGCCATACAGTCAGCTCAACGTATGTGTTTTTCTTACAATGTATACATTTTATTTCAGTGTGATCATTTCCCATCAACTGTAAGGACGACAAAAAACGAACACAACATTTAATTAAAGCCATCCCTGCCCTCGGCGGGACTCGAACCTGCAACCGCTGTAACGCAAAGCAAGCACGCTGCTCCTACGCTGCCGGGATCGGCAACAAGGAAGATCTATTTCCACATTTCATTACTGTCTTAGATGATACTAAAAGAAATTTATTTACTGAATAATAGGGTTCTCATTGTTCATATTTTCAATAATATGGCAATTTGGGGAGACAAAAATAGAGAGGTACAGAGGAGATTGGGTTGTTGACGAAATTAGTTTAAACAGTACAAATTGACTGTGAGTAAAAGTAAGTAGACACAAAAATGATGAGGAACACACAAATACACACAACATACATCCTTGTGCTTGTGCAAAGCCGGAATTGTAGAACAGGTTGAAAAAAAGAATTTAGTTTCTTCCATCATTTATGGAATCTAATTTCTGACAAATTTGTTTCTGTCAGCATTGTCCATACAAACCCACAGTTTTCATTAGATTTTGATAATGGTTAGCACACGTATACGTAAACACAAGGCGATCTGGTACCTCAGTGGTTAAGGCGCTAAATTCCGAAAGTTCTCTCTCCGATCGCGGGTTCAAATCCCGCCGGGAGTAAGAATTTTTAGGTGTTGTATTTGATGATATGGGATACGCCGAGACGTTCCGTAGCTCTGGTTCGACGTTAAACTGCTGGCCCCTGAAGAAAGGTATCAGCCGTCTAGCCTCTGATATAACAGCTCGGTACATCTTCTTCAGGAAGATTCGACAAACAGTCGGGTTGTGGACTAAGTTAGATTTTTAGTTTTTAAAGTGAAAATTTCTTTAGGCGCTTTGGATGATTTTTGAATGAGTAAAATCGTATGAGTTCGCATTACCGACATGCTAATGTTAAGAGCAAATCTGTTGCGGCCTTGTGGCTCGGTGGTTAAGATGTCTCACTGGCGAACGAAAGGTCCCCCGTTCGAATCTCTGTCTCGGCGGAGGTTTTCGTAGACCATTATTCCGACCTTCACCTCTGGCACAGCTTGCTGTGTAATGTGGTTCGGATTCAACGTTAAACTGTAGGTTTCTTGTACCTGATAGCATTACCGGGTTAAGGCGGCTAAGACAGAGGCGGAAAGCGCAGCCAACAGAAACGCTGTCACCAAGTAATTGCGTCCACACGGAATTATTGTTATAAAGTATATCTGCAGCTATAAGTATGACGTGTTACGCCTATTACGTTAATAGTTTTAAGTTTTTACTTCTATCGGCAGTCATCAATAAATGCCATTTTTTTCCATTATTGCTTCGGGGGGGGCCCCTCCGGCTAGAGACCCGTGGCAGTTTGCCCAACCAGCGACCCTATTGCTACGCCACTGTCTAAACAGTAATCAGCCAAATTTATATATCCTATGAATAATATCATTCGGTTTTGATAGTTCTGTAATAAACAAAGGAAAGGAAGGGAAGTAAATAACAAGAGCTCAAAATGAAGTTATTTTTAGAACGAGAAGGGACGATTTCAGAAATAAATAGTAAGAAGAAACTTGACGGTGGACCCGACAATCGAAGAGAGACTAAGCAATTCAAGGAT
Organism: Vandiemenella viatica; assembly: GCA_031002005.1. Classification (NCBI taxonomy): domain Eukaryota; kingdom Metazoa; phylum Arthropoda; class Insecta; order Orthoptera; family Morabidae; genus Vandiemenella; species Vandiemenella viatica. The sequence continues at coordinate 106,557,886 of JARYHS010008075.1, read as the reverse complement.
TAAATGGTTTGTCCGTGAAATGGGTGCGGTCGTCTTAAATACCAAGACAGTCTCTGGATTGGAATTTGTAAGGAAGAAGACCAGCAGGGCGTCCCAGGTTATACTAAGTTTAATTTACAGAGCAGAAAGAAGAAGTGAATATATTTAAAGAGAAGATACGTATCAAGACAAGGATATATCACCGAGCGTTGTGGGTAAGTGACTGGTCTCGCATTCGGGAGAACGTCGGTTCGAGTTCGGGTCCGGGCATCCAGATTTGGGTTTTCCATGGTTTCTCCAAATCACTCTAGACGAATGCCGGGCCGGGATGCTTCCTTCAAAAGTCCTTGTCCCTAGTCCCATCCCGCCTCTAATGACCTCGACGTCGATGAGGCGTAAAACCATAATAAAAGAAAAGGGACATATCATTCTGAAAAGTACTACGTGGCCGGATGGGAGGATACTAATACGATGATGATTAAAAAAATTATGGATTGCAAATGTGTGCGTGAAATTCCATTCAAATCCGCACACTATTGCTTAACTAGTAATATTCTCGAAACAGCCAGATACACGAACAGACAATATTTCGAAAATAAGGTATATGACTTCGGGGACACAAAATAGTTATGAGTTGCAAATCTTGTTCAAATACAGTGCTTCCTCCATTATGAGGTACGGAACGCGTAAAGAGTAGAATTTCTTCTGAGATCTGTAGAAGCTGACATGGAATAACCGCACCGTTTCACCGACAAGTCACAATCCACTTTAGAATATTTTTTTAATACCGAAACGTTTTTTATTCTATCCTTGTTCCGTCTATTTTCGTCTGAATCAATATTGTGTCGGTTTTTTACTACTATTTGAGAAAAATATGTCTCTGAAAATAGTGAAGAGGGAATTGTTAGGTGATTTGCAGTGACAGCACTCATTTCTCAACAAGTTCTTCAGTTTTAAGTATAGCTCCTACAACACGAGAAGCGTCCAGGCAATATTTCACTAAGATTGCCACATCTGTGAGAAAATAGAGCGGGCTACCTTGCTCCATCCTCCACAGTGCTTACAGCTGCGAGAAGAGATCACAGAGAACATAAGGAAATATGCGATACTCCTCGAGTAAAACGGAAATACGGACGAATATATCGGAAATCGCACACAGTTCTTCTCGAATACCAGGACTAACTTCATGTTCTCTGAATTACCACTACGGCGCCTTTGGTACATGGGACTGATGTGAACACGCTCAAGACAAAAAACTATACTGAATTACATTATATTTATCCGATCTCTTTGGTGGAAGTCGCTTAGTGACCCTGACGATATCCAACGCTTGAACGCGGCCGCTTATCCGATCTCCGAATTGTGGAAGAAATTTTCATCATTCAGCAGTGTAGAAGACGTGGTGGTGCACGATTTATAATCACCAGATTGTCTACAGACGTCCTGAGATAAATACCAAACCTTTCCAGAGTGAGTATTGAGCGAGTCCGTAGAATACTGTCGATCGTGATTCAGTGGGGTATATTTCACTTGGGGATCCATTTGGTGCCTTTCAGAAAAGTATGCCCAAAGGGACGGGGCCTAAATTTCACTCTGTTCTTTCATATCTCACCCCTAACACAAACACCATCACAATGGATACACCATTACTGTCATCCGCACATATAGGGACATTTTTGCAATGGTGTAATCAAAGGGAAAGCAGTTACAGTTTTAACCTCCCAGGAAGTTGCTATCGGTGTGTAACTGTTTTTTTTTTATTTTTCGGGCTTAACGCCTCGTCGACATCGAGTTCACTAGAGACGGGAGAGGAGGGGATGGAGGGAAGGGGATAGGGGAAGGAATTCGACCAAGGCTTTTTAAAAGGAAAAATTCCGGAATTAGCCTCGAGTGTTTTCGGGAAATGATAGAAAATCGAAATCTGGATGGCAGGACGGGGATTTGAACACGCGCCCTCCAGAATGGCAGGCTACAGCGTTACTGCTCAAAGCCTCGATTCAGAGTATTACACACATTACGTGTTGCGAAAGTGACTCGCAATGAATCAGGGAGATAAAGGAATATACTGCAGTAGGTTCTGCTGTATTTTTACTTAATTTAGTGAGCTATCATAAATGATCACTTCTGTTTGAATCCTTATTTAGCTAGTGTGTTATCTGGATATTTAGTGTTTGGGTAGCATAAAATAAATGAATATGTTCTTTTTAAAAATGATATTTAGAGCTTTGATAATGATTCTTCCGAAGCTCAACATTAAATCATCCTAACGCAAGTCTTAGCCGAACGGTGGATGATGGCGGTGATTGTTTTATCACAGAGTGGAACTGTTGGTTAAAGCTGATTGTAATGCGACATTATTTGTCAGCTCGGTTGGAGTAGAGAGAAGGTTCGGCGTCCCACCACACTTCACTCCGACCAGCTGGAGCTCTGCCCCTGTCCAACAGCACCTGGGGGAAGTGGCCAAGCAGGATCATATATTTTGGACCCGGATTTGAAGCAAAATAAATAAGTCTAGACGGGGGTTTTCCCCGGAGTCACCTGCTTCCGTCAGACATCTGTTGGCCGGCTCCTCTTGCGTACGATCGGCCAAAAATACGCGTGTGGCCGGGCGCCGGTGGCCGGTGGCGGCACATCGAAATGTATTATGGGTACCGACGTAAGCCAGACTCCGCGCACGCTGCCAACGTCTCGCAAATGAGGTTTATTCGCAGCGCGGCAGCTTCCGTCACGTCCACGTCCTGACAATGAACTGCGCCTTGCCAGCCACGCAAATAAACTGCTCCTTCTTTCACACGGCGGCTGCCATTAACGAAGTGTTTTGACGGCTCCGTGCAGGCCCCCCGCTCTCGCTGCCAAGGTTTACCTCTGTAGCGTGCAGGGGAGATATATAACATCTTGTTGCAAAACAAAAATAATCGTTTTGGACCTGCGTCGTTAGTTAAGTAAATAAGCAATAACGGACTAAAATTTGTCTGTTTTATGGGGAAGGTGGAAGGTGTAGTATAAGACTATATCACAAAAGATAAAATAAAATGTATCATCGATCAAACTAGTGGATTTATTTCCTGAGATATTATTGCTCATGTGCTATTCTTTTGAGATTAGAGATAGGAGGACCTTTCTGCCAAGAAGTTAAATCTAATTAGAAGATCACGGATGATGACGGTGGTAGCTAACCAATGCTTACGAAATATCCAAAATGCAAAAATAAAATTATCAATATACAACGATGGAAGACGTTTGCGTATATTTTCTGGTAAAGATTGTAGCGTATCACCAGGGGGGGGGAGAATTATTAATTAATTCTTAATATTTTACGCTATACAGGGTACTATAATTGAAAATCAAAATGTAAATTATTCAAATGAGAAGTGGATGACTTTGGGATTTGAAAATTGTCACAAAAAGACATTTTAATAAAGATTTTTACAATGGCATCTACAAATCTGAGCGTATTTACCATTACGTTAATAAATAAGAGGTTGTGCAATTTCTAAGCAACGCTCAGACGTACAATGAGCCCTTTAAATGCAAGCAAACAAGTATAGTTGTACTTTAAAAATCTCACAATTATTCTAATACAAAGTATGTTACCAGTTATGATGATAGCAAACAGTAATGAATTTTAATGGGTTGGGACGCCACGAATGATTAACCTGTCATTCGACACTTACACTCTAGCTCAGTGGTTTTATCAGATCAGAGCAAGGATCTTTTTCTCAGATGCGCTTAAGGGTACAGTTTCAAAGGGAGTTGCAGGCTGAATGGCTTCGTAGAAACACATTACCGTTCCACGGCAGGTAGCGCTGGGCGGAGATGACCACCTGGTCGATCGTCGTAACTGGCCACGCCGGCAGTACGCGGCAAGTCGCAAGTTAGAAGTGCGCCTCAGATGGTCTCCAGGACATAAGTCAGCCCAGCACACATGGACCCCAAGTCGCCAGCGACTCGTCTGGGCTCCGGAATGGACGTGATCTTGGCTGGCCTCCCGACTGGAAGGAAGTGTCCCCGTCCTTTTCTGCCGCCACGGAGGCAAACTCTAACTCCGCCTCTTGTGGCTCGAAGACGATATAGAACATAAAATTCCCCGAATCTTAGTACTATGTTCCCTGTGATTGGCTGACTATCTGACGTCATGTGATTCTTTGGCTTCTCTTGGCCACGTTAAGTTTCGGCAATCCTCGAGAGCCGATGTCTCCTTCGGGAGGAAGGAATTCTGTTTACGGCCTGCCCGACAGAAACCCCTAATCCTCTTACCATTCTGCCAACAAGGCGCCAGCCCGTCTGCCCTTCACTGAAGCGTAAAATCCGTGCCTTTCACCCTTTCATGTGCATCTTTCGAACATATAGTGCACATCCCAAGAAATGGAAAAATATTCTAATCCTTTACTTTATATAAAATAAAAAGTGATATGTAACAGGGAGCTTACCGAATCGTTACAAGATCTAAGTCGATGCTGGTAACACATACACGTTTTGTGGTTTATTTGGACAAAATCACAGTACTAACGCAAATTCAAATCATCAAGCTTCATAATATGACGAAAATAAAACTTCCACGCGTTTCATGTGCTACCAGTGGAAATAAATATTAAAAACCATTAAAGTTGATGTGGTGAATGTGAACAGCTTACTTCAAAGGCAGGTAAAACTGAGAAATGTAGCCAGGTTGTTTGTTTGTTTGTTTGTTTGTTTTTTTTTTTTTTTTTTTTTTTTTTTTTTTTTTTTTTTTTTTTTTTTGTGGTGGAGTTCAAAGTTGCGCCAACGGATTAGAGCATTAGTAGCTATTTTAGAAAATCCTCATCTCTCTATGAAACGATAAGTTTCCTGCTACTATATTTTTCGCACTTCACTTATTTATTTGAGACAAAAATTTTGAATACCCCAGTATTTGCCCATATAATTACGAAAATTCTCTTGAACATTTTGATGATATCGGTCAATACTACACCGGTCACTCTGGAACAGGCACCTGTGATAACTCGTAAATTCCATTTTAGCGAAGCCGAAACACACTAACAAAATGACAGACTCTATCAGGGTCAACGGTTGGTTGGTATCAACTGCGAATGACTATATCTCGTACATGTCTAAAGCCAAGTCACGTTACAGACTACTATGGTATTGTTAATTAGATTGGAATGTATATGGCCAAATACAGTTGATCATATTTCTCCTAGGACTGAGCATGTAGATTGGAACATCATTTTAGATAACTTCTTCCAGTTAAACCATTGCCGATTGTTCCCTAAATGCCTGGTTAAACTCTAGTTGACAAAATCATACGACATTAAAATAATCAAGATTGATGCGCACATTTTCTCCAACGCGTTTAGATCTTTTTAATCGAACTCTGTGAATGGTCGGTCATCGCTCGAACCTGGCTTTCGGGAAGACGTGAATTCGATCCCCATTCCGGGCATCCTGTTTTCGTTTCACTATAGTTTTGCGAAACCACTGCAGGCGAATGCCGTGATGGTTCTCTGAGAAGGTCATGACCGAATTCCTTCCGTTCCTCGTCCCAAATCCTCTTTCATCTCTAATGACCTCGAAGTCAATGAGCCGTAAAGCACTAACTTCTTTTTTTTTAAAAGAAACTGTTCAACCCCGTGGCTTGCTATAGTAGCGGCTGCGCGAATCTCTTTACTGAGGGTTTCCTTGACCCAAAACTACTGACGCGTAGGAGAGCTCACTTCGAGTGACTTTTTTCTTCAATAATTTCTTAATGTCTACCATTCTTTGAATTTGTAGCAACCGAGATAGCGAAGTGTACACAATGGTGCTCCATAAAATTACGCTCTCAAAGGCATCTTGGACAGAGGTGCGTGTTAAAACATTTCCTGATACGTGTACGGCAATCATTTTTGTGCAAGTTGAGTTCAGAAATAACTTTGCTTGTCAGCTGGCTATCTTAACCAGAGGTGTCAATAGTTTCTGGTCAAGGAAACCATTAGTAAAGAATTTCGCGCAGTCTCTAATATAGTAAGTCACGGGATTTTAACAATGTTTCTTTTTTTTTTTAAAAAAAGTTAGTGCTTCATGGCTCACTGACTTCGAGGTCATTTGATATGAAATTAGATTTGGTGCGAGGAATGAAAGGAATTCAGTCATGGTCTTCTCAAGGATCCATCACAGCACTCGGCTGCAGTAATTTCACAAAACTATAGTCAACCGAAAACAAGATGACCGAAACAGGGCTCAAAATCCCAAACGCCAGGCCCGAGCGATAACCGACCACCCAGAAGGTTCATTTAAAACGACTGAACAGTGTCGAAGAAAATGCGCACATTATGTATAATTATTTTAATATTGTATGATTTTGTCAATTATAACCAGGCATTTAGGGGACAATCGGCAATGCTTTAACTGGAAGTAGTTTTCTAAAATGATGTTGCTCATGGGCCCGTCGGCTTCATCCCGTCTTCCTTACCCCAACAACTAACTAAAATAATACAAATTTCGGCTCACTATAAACTGCAGCAGTATTTCTAACAGATAATACTAATAAATCTGAACGCAAACCAATTCCGACGGTATATTAAAATGATAAAAAAATCGTAAATATGAACGTTATTACCTGGTACCTGCTAGTTTCTAATGAAACTTGAAAGGCCTATGATAAAATACAAAGGAAAACAATATGGTTAAATTAAAAAAAAGAGGAATAGAAGAAGGAATCCTGGTATTAATAAGGAACATATATCACCGAACGTGGTACGTGAGCGGTAACGCTCTGGCCTCGCATTCGGGAGGATGCGGGTTCGAATCCCCGTCCGGTCATGAAGATTTGGGTTTTCCATGGTTTCCCCAAATCAAACGTTGGGATGCTGCCTTCAAAAGACCGTGCCCAAATTCCTTCCCGTTCCTTGCTGCCCATCCTTTCCCCCCCTCTAACGACCTAGACGTCGACGAGGCTATATCAGAAGTTTGAGAATTGCGTTGCAGGTAATGGTTTCAAGGCGAGTCAGACAAGGAAATGTATTGTCATCTGTCCTATTTATGTGGTATTAGATGTAGTCATCGCAGAAGTCCAGGGATACAGAGATCTAGCAAAGGTAAAGTTGACAGCATATGCTGAAGACGAAATTATATGGAAGGAGATAGAGCAGGATCTGAAAAGAGAATTAAGGAAATAGTGGACTGCGATGTGGAAACAGGGTTTTGAGATGAATGTAGATAAACCCAAGATAGCAAGAAACACTGGCCCATTAATGGACGATTGTATCATCAAATGAATGAGGTAATCTGCGGGTAGAACATGGGGAATGATGCAAGAAATTTCATCTAACAAGTATATTACCAGCCAATACTGACGTATTTGTATGAAACCTGGACTTGGACAGAGAGAGTTATTAGCAGAGTTGAGGTTTCTGAGAGGAATAGAGAATGTCAAGTGAAAGGATGAAATCAGAAATGAAAACATCAGGAAGAGAATACAAGCATTGGAAGATATGTTAACTAGGAAGCGACTGCAGTGTGTTATGAGGATGAAGGAGGGGAGAATCCGAAGTTAGCTCTCTTGAACAGCGGGAAGGGATGAGACCAATTGGAAGATCTAGGGCAAGCTGGATGGCCAAAGTGAAGAAAGACGCAGAGACTAAGCGAGTCGTTTGGAAACAAGTGGTGGACTAAAAATCTTGGAGAAACTGCCAGACTTGGAAGATGATGCTCTAGAGTCTAGACGACCCGCAAAGCCGAAACATCTAACAATGATGATGAAGATGATAGTATAACAGAGTAAAATCACAGATAACAAGGATTATTGTGTACACTTTGGTGAAAAATATCCAATGGGAGCACTTCTCACGTCTCACTTGTAATTACGCAAGAACAGGCTAATTACGTCAGCAACCATAAGAGTAGCCAAACATTTAAGGGTGACAAGTGACTCTAGAGACTCACGTCTCGGCGTGGCAAGTTGCATTGCTTACTCTCGATGGACGCAGTGGTTCCGAATGTCAATGGCCTTCAAATTATTTTCTATATTTTTATGTAAATAGCACCTCGAAGTCACGAGCACCAGTAATATTAGTTTCTCAGTTACAGTGGCACTGATTACAAACACCTGAACCAAGAACATTTTCCCTTTCTGTATTCTCCACCCATCAGGTCATCCGTTCACATAACGTAAAAACACATTTTTGAAGTTGCCACTGCTCATCCTTTGAAAAAGTAAAATGATAAATAGTAATAAATGATCAAACTGCTGGAAAATCTTTAATTAATTAGATAAATAATATGGCAGTTTGCTCTGTCAAAATATAATTAAATCTTATGAATATTGAAATTAATATAAAAAATCAGTAATAAATAACATTGGTGCAAAGCTAATACAATATAATCAATAACATCTTATGGATGAAATTAATTATATCGTTGATTTTACATTAGCGTGAATATAAACTGACAACAGAAAAATTTTACATTCACAGTATGAGATCTTTGAATAAAAAACTGGATCGGAGAAGGAAAAGGATATATAGTACGACACCTTAGGTATTTCAACCCTTCGCTCTGGTGAGTCTTCGTTTGCGGGAAACTGAAAGTAAAATACTGTAAAATTTTACATGCTTAATGTGTAGCTGTAGAGAAGCAATTAAAATAAAAGTAGTCACATAACTGAGTGGTTTTGGCATGGTGTTCGTGTCCAAGCTTCGATCCTGGCTTGAAAACATAATTTTCGGCGTACATTTGCTTCGGCTGCTGTTTGTTGCTCGAAGCATTACAGGTTCATTTTTGCAAAATCTTACCAAAATATTTATTTGTTTTTCTTCGGAGGATTCACGAATTTTTGAATGATAAGTGTCATAAAAATCTGTAATGCTACAAACAGTAAATTATAGCGAAAGGATACACGCACAGAAAAAAAACTTTCTCAGGCGAGGATCGAAGCTTGGACTCTTCACATGCTAACTCATGCCTTGACCTCGGGGCTACCTGTTCATTTTGTTATATGGCTTTTTACAGCCACGAATTAAGTAAGTAAAAGTTCGCAGTTTTTAATTCTTAATTTCTAGTAAACAAATGTCTACCGGAGCAAACGTATTAAGGTGAAATACATGAGGTGTCATACTGTATATCCGCCTTTTCTTTTCTCCGTTCCAGATTTCCACACTTAACACCTTTCCTTGTCAGTTTCTAAAAGACACTGCAGCTCACAATTGGCCAATTGTTCTCTAATTCTCGGAAACCTGCACTTTAGCATAGGGCTCCTAAAGGCAACAGCATCAGAGAGAAGAAAGATTGGACGCAATCGTTGGTGGGTGTGAAAGTCCGAAAATCGGAGCTGTGCTACGTGTTGTTTAGATCATAATTAATGAGAATAAAACAAATAGTTGTTTTGCTCACAGATTTCTAGCAGTTTGTAAAGATTCAACATAATGCACAAGAAAGCTTGCAGAATGGAAACGATAAAATGGAGCCATTTTCTATAATAGGAAAAAGTATATTCACAGAGTTATTAAAATTATTGCCCAATAGAACTTCAAATTTTACTAATAAATAATACGGCGATTATAATTATTATTACTATTATTATTATTACTTATCTGACGATGCGTGTAGTTGTTTGCTTGTAAATGTTCCACCTGATAGTTTACTCCAATGTGAAATTAGCTATTCAGATAAATTTCATGATGCTCAACATATTTGCTGCAAAAACATTTACTATTAAGAAACAATGTGAAATTTTATAGCTTCTTAAACATATTACAAATTATACTTCATCTTGGTACTGTACCCCTGAAATATTTAAATTAAAGATTTTCTCGAGTCTGGCATAAACATCTTGATAGATTCTTCTGACAATCACAACGTGTAGGTTGAGACTCTCCACTCCGATTTTCCATCATTCCAAAACCGATCTTTCTGCCTATTCCTTCAAATGTTATGTTAATCTACAACTTTAAATGTGATGCTAAATGAACAATAGCTTTGATATGAGAAACAAGACTTTCCCGGCGTATCTTTGACACATATTCTTCACGGCTTTGCCGCCGGATAATGTTTTTAACCGACTTCAAAAAAAGGAGGAGGTTATCAATTCGTCTGTATTTTTTTTTTTTTTTTTTGTATGTATGACCAACGATATTTTCACCAATTTTGAACCGATTTAAATTAAATTTTTTTAGTGGATAGGGTATCACTCCAAAGTGGTCCCATATGAATTTCATTGAGAAACCACCCCTTCTACCCCCCTCCGCCCCCTAATTTTTATACAAATCCACATTTTTTATTCGATCTCGATGAAACTTTGGACATATATAGCCAAAAATAAGGAGAAAAATACTGTCAACTTTAGGTTTAAAAAAATTGAACCCCTCTCCCCCTATTCACCCCCTTAATTTTTGCCAATTTTCTTTATTCAAAGCTACAGTCGACACCATTTAACTGATCTCCATTAAAGTTGGCAATTACATGTAGGGTATACCTCCAAAATGGACCCATATGAATTTCATTGAGAAACCACCCTTCTACCCCCCTCCGCCCCCTAATTATTATACAAATCCACATTTTTTATTCAATCTCGATGAAACTTTGGACATATATAGCCAAAAATAAGGAGAAAAATACTGTCAACATTTGGTTTAAATAAATTTAACCCCTCTCGCCCTATCCACCCCCTTAATTTTTGCCAATTTTCTTTATTCAAAGCTACAGTCGACACCATTTAACTGATCTCCTTAAAGTTGGCAATTACATGTAGTTTTTCATGGAGAAGGATTCTGACCAAAAAAATCAAAATAAAAAACCACCCCTCTCCAATTTACACCCCTTAATTTTATAGAAACCTATATTTTTTATCTTATTTTTACTGAACTTTGCCCAAGTATACTTTAAAACAAAGAGAAAAATCCTGTCAATATTTGGTCTTCCAAAGTTCAACCCCCCCTCCTTCCACCCCTTTAATTATTGTCAATGTTCTTCATAAAAAGCTACACTCGACACCGTTTGACCGATTATCATCAAAGTTGGCATATACATGTAATTTTTCATGGAGAATCTGACCAAAAAATAAATAAAAAACGACCCCTCTCCCCTTTACACCCCTCAATTTTTATACAAACTCACATATTTTATCCGATTTCGATGAAAATTTGGACATGTATAGTAAAAAATAAAGAGAAAAATACTGTCAACTTTTGGTTTCAAAAAAACTGAAGCCCTCTTCCCCTATCCACCCCCTAAATTTTTACCAATGTTCTTTATTCAAAGCTACAGTCGGCACATTTAACTGGTCTCCATTAAAGTTGGCATATACATGTAATTTTCATGGAGGTTTCTGACAAAAAATTAATAAATAAATAAATAAACCACCCCATGTCTCCCTTTACACTCCTTAATTTTATAGAAATCTACATTTCTTATCTGATTTTTATTGAACTTTGCCCATGTATATTTTAAAACAAAGAGAAAAATCCTGTCAATATTTGGTTTGCCAATGCTCAACCCCTTTTCTCCTCCAACCCCATTAACTTTTGTCAATGTTCTTTATAAAAAGCTACAGTCGCAATCGTTTGACCGATTACCATGAAAGTTGATGCTTATATGTATTTTTTTAACGAAGAGGGTGTCTGACCAAGAGATTCAAAAACCACCCCCTCTCCCCATTAAACTGCTTAATTTATATACACAACCACAGCTTTTATCCGGTTTTGACAGAACTTAGCAAATTTTTCTATAAAACAAAGAGAAAAATGATGCCAACTCTTGGTTTGAAAAAAAAATGAACCCCTCTCCCTTTTTCCACCCCCTTGATTTTTGTCAATTTCTTTTTAGAAAGCTACAGTCGACACTATTTGACCGATCTTTATTAAAGTTGGCACATATATATGGAAAGTTTTTATGGATAAGATCTCTGACATAAAAATAAAAAAAACTACCCTAGCTCCCCTTAACTTAATATTTGTACAAAACCCACATTTAGATTCGATTCGGTGGAACTTCGCATGCGTATACTTTAAAACAAATAGAAGAAGAAAAATACTGTCCACATAACTTTCACAAAAATGCAAACCCTATACCCCTTTCTACCCCATTAATTACTGTTAATGTTCTTTATACAAAGCTACCGTATCTTTCTGATTTTGAACGAAGTATGCACATGTATACTGCAAAACAAACAGAAATAAACGGTCTACATTTGGTTTCGAGAGTCCAAACACCGATCCTTCCTTTCCATCATTTAATCTACAGTTTCTATCCAATTCTGAAGGAAATTTGCACACGTATACTTTAAAACATACAGAACAATTTTGTTTAAATTAGGTTGCTGAAGCCCAACCCCTCTTCCATTCTACCCCCACCCCTCCTAATTTCCAATGTTCTTTATAGATACCCACAGTTTTATCAGATTTCCATGGACCACTGCACATGTACTTTAAAAAAATAAAAAAAATAAAAAATAAAGTGTCTATATTCTGTTTACAAAACCCTACAACTTACTCCTTTACCCCATTTAATTTTGGTAAATGTTCTTTACACAAAGCTACAGTTTTTATCTGGTTTCGATGGAAATTTGCACGTGTATATTTTAAAACAAAGAGAAAAATACTGCCCACACTAGCTTTACAAAAACCAAACTACTCTTCGTCTCCACACCCCTTAATTGTTTTTTTTTAATACATACCTACAGTTTTATCTGATATCAATAGAAATTTACACACGTATACTTTAAATAAATGAGAAAAGGCAGTCTACATTTGGTATACAAAAGCTCAATCCCTCTTCCCCTTTACCCTCACCCCTTTTAATTTCCAATGTTCTTTACAAAATATCCACAGTTTTAAATCCCATCAAAATCAGTTAAGCTATTTTTAAGTCATGGCATAATATTTATAAAATAAATGTGTCGTAATGTCTCAACATGTACTTCAGATTTCAACTTTGATCCCAAGCTTTCACCAATTAAAAATCTATATTTTTTTGTGTATGTGGTATGTATTAATGCCCAGATGTTATATGTTTCAGCTATCGAGCAGCAGCTTTAACAGATGTTATGATAAGATCGAAACATAGCCTGACAATCCTTAACACAATGCCCAATTCACCTCGTTCTGGAAGTGGTTGTGGTATATAAAGACAGAATTCTTCTTTGAAAGCAAGCGCTTTAATCTCTGAGCTACCAGGAAGTTCGCAAAATGGGAACTGCGGTGGCATATTTAAAATACTAAACGAAGTATAATACCACTAAAAATTTAAAAATAAAATAATTGTTTAAAAAAACATAAAAACCGACTTCAAAAAAAAAAAAAAAAAAGCACTAAAAATTTTAAAATAACTTTATACCTTGCTTAGGAAAAAGTAAATCTACATAGACAACATTTTACATTACTTTCATTGAAGTTTTGACATTAATTATTTATTTTTGGAGTCGGTGCCAGCGAAAGCAAGAAAAACAAAAAGATAAAAACAATAAGGAATAACAATAATACATAAAAAACATGTTACTGCTTACCTACAATTAATGCTAGAAACATGTTTCAATAAAACTGAAACATACAGATGATACGCCGATATTATAGGCCTACTGTAAACATCGTTTACTTCATGATGCAACCTACCAACTGACAATGTAGCGCCAGAGATATGCCTGGATGACCAATAAGGCCAAGCCACAGATTAAAATACTGTTAATTTGTTTCCCTAAGCTGTCTCCCGCAATAACACTATCTGCCTCACGACATGCTGTAAAATATTGGGAATTTTTGTTCGTACTCCCCGTTTCGCCTCTAATGCCAAAAGAAGTTCAGTAATTCGATCTTCGCGATGTGACACCGACTCCAAAAATAAATAATTAATGTCAAAATTTCAATGAAAGTAATGTAAAATGTTGTCTATTTAGATTTACTTTTTCCTAAGCAAGGTATAATTATTTTAACATTTTTAGTGCTTTTTTTTTTTAAGCCGGTTTTTATGTTTTTTTAAACAATTATTTTATCTAAGGACAAGCTTTCGGCGGGTCCATCGTAACAGTTCTTGTTGTTCCCTTAGGTAAAATGGACCCGATGATGGCGGCAGTGCAAACCGCTGAAAGCTTGTCCTTAGAAAACATTATCCGGCGGCAAACCCGTGAATAATTTGTGTTAATAGCTTTGATATTCATCAACTAGTGCTGTCTTTTGGAGTTTAAAGGTAATACTGCTAAAAAAAAATTGTTGGTATCTCTCCTACTTCGTACATCTCTAACATCAGTTTGACTATAAATTCCTCCTTTTATAGATTTTAGCAATCCGAAGAATTTAAATTTCATGCGCTTTCTTGTTTGGGTTAAAATCATTGAATTCCCTGTCAAATTATTAGGCTACTTTACAATTTTCAGCTCTTTACGTCATCAGTATAAGTATCTTTGTATTTTTAATTTCTGTGTTCCTCCCTTTTGTCTGATCTTTCTTTTGCCTTAAAGATATTTGATTACTAAGGCGCGCACTCTCTGGTAGCAATTTCCCGACACACCCGTTTTTATTGTAACCGCTTACTTTTACCCTGTACGAATTTCAGATCAAAATTATTTCAGTTTTTTTGGTAAAATTCATAATTTCTTTTGGTAATTTATTCCAATCCTTGACCCCCTTAGTTAAGAAAGAAAATTTTCCCATTCACTCATTTCGAAACCGGGAGCCAACTTGTCATGGTCATCTTTTCCACAAGCTGACACTCGATTTCGGCAGAAGGGTGTTGTTTGCCATAAGCACCTTTATTTTACTTTCTATCAAATTTAATCTTTCTAGATGTCACAGCAATTCTATTTACAATTATCCTTCACAGTTGTCTTGCAGCATTTTTGTTTTGTTTTTTGTTTTCTTGCCTTTCTATTTACATTATTTGTCAACTGCAGGAATTGCTCCCTCTTGATAATGTGCATTTTATTGCTTTATCCTATGATATTCCTTCTTTGTTCAAACCTTTACATAGCCTCCTCCCTTTCATTGTTTCTTTACATAGTTTAGTTATCCATGTCTCGAGTGTGTTACATTGTCCGTAAGTCCCTCCACAATTTCTCCTCAGTTCAGTTTTTATATTCACTGTGTACTGCAGGAATCTGATCTATTTAATAATTACTTGATATTATAATTTTCGCTTCATACTTTCGGAAGTACCTAGGTTCTGATCCAGCATTCTCAAAAAAAAAAAAAAAAAAAAAAAAAAAGAGGAACAGTTCTTACAAAATGTCTGCAGCCATAATAAAAATGTGCTCTTTGTAACTATCATTCTTTATTTGGAAGTAATATTCACTCAACAGTAGGCTTTGTAATTTTAAACTTGATTGAGGATCTTCCTTTTATAACTTTGATACAATCTAGGTAATATTTTCTCATATCCATCGTATGTTCTGATAGGGGAGGTTAAATATTCATGTTTTTTTTATAGGCTGGTTTCCTGTTGATTTAGATGCTTATTATTAAACACACAAATTTGAAGATGAAACAGCAAATTCAAGTTTACAATTCTGAAACCAAGTTTCATTTTTAATAATTCAATGAAATCCTTTTGACTTGGGGCCGTCACTATTCACAAATAAAACTCAATCTTCAACTTGGAACTCTACAAAGAGAGAAAATGTATTTACACTAGTGCTCCACCAAATTCAAATCAGATGATTAAAAAATACGGATTCATAACAACAGTAAATGCTAATTCCATTAATGTTACGAATTAGTTCAGGTGCTATTTCTTTATCAAAGTCTGTCAATGAGGGTACAAGTGCTTTTTACCCGATCGACACCCCATTTCAATGTAGCAGAATGCTCTAATATTACTCATATTATTATCAGTTTACCCCTTTTTGATGTCATTAGTAAATTAGCACTACCAGAAAATCATGAGAGGATCAGATTTACGACTACCGATGGCTGATCCACACCAGGGAATGGCACTTAACAACCAACAGTCCCATGATCAAACCACTTTCAAGCTGTGCAGTATTTCTAGCATTCGTAATTGGAAGGAGGGCACTACTGTGGTGGAGACAAATTTTTAATAGTTCAAAGAAATAATAAAAATGAGAAGATACATTCTTTGCAAAAGAAAAGCATGCAAAATTTGTACTGCAATGAGACGCAGAAAAGATTTGTAAAATGTAAGCTTAAAAGAGAAAAATAATATTGGCTGTATGAAACATTTAAAGAATGCACAAATGGCAACACTAATTTAATTGTGATGGAACACAAATTAGTTCTGGTGGTAATTTCCCTACACACCTTTTCTCCCTTTCCTGCACCCACCTACATTTTCCCCTATAAATTCCAACTTTATTTTTTTTCTACATTTTTAGTAAATTATTCATTTCTTTTGGCAACATATTTCAATCCCTGACCCCCCCCCCCCTTTTACCAAAAAAAGGAGAATCTTCCTGCACCTTCGTGTCTGAAACAGAATTCCAACTTGTGGTCAAGGCAATCTTTTCCCTTCCATGCAATACCTTTAATTCTTACACCAATATCTTTCCATGCCTCATCACTAATATACACCTTATACGCTCCCATGACCCTCTCACCATCCTCCTATCTTCCACTAAGAGGGAAGATGTTTTAATAAATAAAGTTAATTCTAAATGGGAATGCTTAATTATGTGAAAACAAATTTTATTTGCATTAGGAAAACAAGTAAAGAGGGTAATTAGGAATAAGAATGTAGAATTTGTGGAAAAACTTTGAAATTTTATGCAACTATTTTGATGAGACTTAAGGAATGTAATGCTTGGATAGTAGAAGGAATATCAGATAGGAACTTTCTACACAAATTGAATCAATGGAAGCTTCCCGGCATTCGCCTGGAGTGATTTGGGGAAACCATGGAAGACCCATATTTGGATCGCCGGACAGGGATCTGAACCCACATCCTCCCTAATGGTAACAAATGATTCATGTAGACTAGTAGGGACAAGGTTAGGAACAAAAAAATGAAGCTAATGCTTATGGCAGCAGAAGATTTGCTGTTACTAAATTTGTTATGTTAAGTCAGGGTTTCTCTGTCAATCAATTAAAAAAAAAAGTACCAACAAGCATGGTTTCATGTGAAATAACCAAAAATGAATTTAATAAATGACTGAGTAGTGATAAAATAAATAAATGTTTATGCTGCCATGACAGAAGTTTATAGTTATGGTATTTATTTTTTATACATATCAAAAGGATTTGTACACTGTATACAAAATATTTATTTACTTTATAATAAATTATCAGCATTTTTGGAATTTTTGCCTTTAACTACATCAAACAACTATCTGCTTACAACAGATTAAATGCCACCATAAATAAAATGCAATAAAAGAAGCATGTATACATAACTTCAGTAATGTGTGGATTCTCCTACATATTATACACTAACACATGGAATGATTATATGTAATAATGTTCTGGCCTTTCAAATATCAGAATGCACACAAAAAATATTTACAGACATTATTCTTTAATTACTTTTAGTTCAAGTTGTTACTATTTACAAAAAATACTCTAATGAAAAAACTTAGAATCTAACAAACAAGCCATATTTCACATTTATCTTGCAATATTTAATGAATTTATGAATATAAAAAAATTTAAATTATGAATTATGCAATTGGTACAAAGTCAGTTTAATGTAAAATGTTGAAGACAAGAAAAAAATCAGGAAAAATAACCTCTCGCTCAACTCGTATTAAGACAGAAGGGCCAGGACAAATATTAAAAAAACACACAATTTTCAAATATTTTGGAAAAAACCCTAGTCAATTCTTACATGTCTAAGGTTTTTTATAAAAATATTGTAAAATGAGTTCATATTTCTATGTTTGTCCTCCTGCCTTCATCTGTGGAAAGAGACAAGTTATTTTCCATATACTTCCTCGTATTCATTGCCCAACAGCTGTATCAATGTCATTATAATATAAAATATTGCCGCTTGGTAATGATACTTCATTAGTGTTACTGCAATTTTTGTTGATGATCTGATTTTAGGAAGTCAAGATGTGATGAAAAGAAGAATTTCAAAAAGTTAATTTAAGTTTTGCAGCAATTATGTCTCAAAACTGTTCATTTATCTACCCCCCCCCCCCCTTAACTGAACCACTTAAAACAATCAAGAGCCCTTTTATTTTATAATTTAAAAAAGTCTAGATTCAGATGTTAGCAATATAGCATAGGTTTCAAGCATTAATTTTCATGTATTTGTTTCATAGGACTCTAATTTTTGTTAGCCATTCTGAAATAATGATTAAATGAGAAAGCAGTCTTCATATCACTGACTAGTAATGCCTCCAAAAGAAGCTTTAATTATTCAAGTATGAGTAAGTGTGTTTGATCTAGAAGGAACATAAATGATATTAACTACATTTATATGTCAGACATGGTTAGTTTACCTCAAGTAGAAAATTACTAATATTACACAAAGCCTTGGGACACCCCAAAAACCTTGTAAAACAAAATGTTATTGATTTCCTTCTATTGAACTATTAACTCTGTTTTTTGTTTCGGCCACATTTTACAGATCAATCATGAGGTAAAATAGAAATCGTCCGGAAAACAAAATTTTGGATCAATAACTGAGAAAATATGTAAGGCTCAGCACAGGAATACATTCACAAAGGGTAATTAAATTTTGACTGATGTATGCTCAAAAGTTAGTTTTATTCGTTTATAAATTAACCAAAAAAATATTAATTCCTCTCAACCATGTATGAAAAATTAAAAGAATATCGGCTTCTGAACTAGTAATTTAGGTTGGCTTTTAAAGCTGTTGGCTTGTGTTTAACTACTTGTGTTAAAAGCCTTTATGCTGAAAAAAAGTAAGGTTTTGATCCCATTTATAATTATTTTCTATCAACTCTGAACAAGGTTACAGTTACAGCTATTACCTTCAAAGATGTTATAACACATTCTTCAAGACCAATGCAATAAAGGGACACTAAAACCTCACAATTATTAATCTAGTGATTGGATGTAGTCTTCTCGGGAGACTAGCCGAGTAAGTAAGATGTTTCCACACGATATTTCGGCGTTCTCAGTCTCGGTCTTACTTACTCGGCTAGTCTCCCGAGAAGACTACATCCATTCTCAACGCCGAGAAAGACTTCGTTCCAATCTAGTGATTGTTGTTACAGAAATAAAATCATATTCAGTCAAAAATCTCCAAGTTCTGAAGTTACAGTTCTAACCTTTCTACACTTGTAAGTTATCATGTAGAAAATAAAAGTGTGGCTTTGGCACATTTTTGATACCCAAGTATTTTAAAATGAAAGTAACATTGTAAAATTTGTTCAAGTGTATGACTTTAGAACAGTGATTCTCAACCTGTGGTCCAAGGACCACCTACTGTCTGTGAAGATAAGCCCTGTGGAGCACAGATAGAATATTAAAAATTTAATTCTAACTGAATTAAAGATATTTAAAAAAAAGTAAGAACTGTCCACTTAAAATGGATTGAGTACTCTTAGTTTATAAAGCTGTATATGGTTATAAGCAATAAAACAAATTTTTCCAAATGTCAAATATTTCAATAAACAAGCAAAAATCTGGTATTTCCATGATATGAGGATATAACTGTA
This sequence comes from Vandiemenella viatica, assembly GCA_031002005.1. NCBI lineage: Eukaryota > Metazoa > Arthropoda > Insecta > Orthoptera > Morabidae > Vandiemenella > Vandiemenella viatica. The sequence goes on along the minus strand of JARYHS010008075.1, from coordinate 106,538,385 downwards.
TTGTTACTATAATAAAATTTGTTTCCACTTCACATCAAAGAGTACAGGGATCTTTTAAGGATTAAGTTAATGGCCATTTTATGAGGGTCCAAGGGTGTATGCTGATAACTGGTTAACATCATACACAGCAGGTTAAAAAGTTAATCCCATATAAGTTAGTGGCCTGTATAATTATTCACATTATATTGTGTCCTCAGGTTGAAAAAGGTTGAGAAACGCTGCTTTAAAACAACAGAAACAATTACACCAATAAAGAAGGTAATTACACTGGGATAAATAGAGAAAATACAACACAGTCGCAACAGGATATTAATAAAAATGAAAGTCACCCATGCTGTAAATTTCAGAGTGGTTCACAACTCTGAATTAATGACCATGTATAGTCAAAATATCCATAGATGTAATTTAGTCCGAGTGAGGTCTCAGAACACGTAAAACAAATTACTTATAATTCAAGCACCAAAAAGGAATTGCTTTACACCAATTGGAAAAAGATAAATAACAAAAGAACTAGTAAAAAATACAAAATTTAAAAACTAGTCTCATATAAAATTTAAATTGAATTCAACGAAAATGAATAAAATATAATTGACATATTTTCCACAATATTAATTTAGAAAAATTTCATAATTAACAGATTTTAGACAATATGATAAAACAAATATCATAATATGATAAACATGCAATGATTGTAAATCATAATTAGCATGCTCATTTTCTGGCACATAAGATTCAATCTAACAATTTTCACTATCCCTAATGTATATATTACACACACGAATTCCATATAGGAGCCTTGCTAAAACTCAGGAATGAAAAGAAAAAGGTTAAATCACTCTGCTATGTAAAAATGTAAATAACTAGGCAACGTAATACTTTGTGCTTAAGTTGAATTATTTGGCATCTTTACAATAAAGCTAAATTATAGTATGTACAACACCTAAAATAAGTTTTAGCAGCTTTATAAATATACGTCTAATTTAAAAGTTGACGTTAAATACTCACTTATAACAATAAATACATAACAATATTTGTGCCATCATATCTCCTAGAATAACAGACACTTTTTACAAAGCATAGGCACAGAAAATAGTGTAAGAGGTAAGGTAGTAGTCTAGGCTCGTCTGCGGTAGTGCTGCCGCCGCAGTGGAGGCGGGGAGGGTCGCGACCAGAAGCGGACGAGAGCTGGCCTGACTCGAGGGTCTGCGTGCTGGACTCTCCAGCCCTCTGGTCCCGGCTGCAGCCACCACAGCCTGTTGGACGGCTGCAGAGCGTCCGCCGGGAACCGCACGAACCCTCCCGTGTCCTGAGGGAACCGCACCAGCCCGCTGCCAGACTCCTGGACGTTGTTGGACGTGGGCGACGGGAACCCGTAATCGTTTTGAACAGCGGGAACCGATTCTTCTTCTTGGTGCCAATCGCTGTGCGTTGGGTGGAACGAAGTCTGAGCGCCCGATGAATCGTCGGTACTACTCTTCTTGGATAAATACTCGTGCAGCGTAGGGAACAAGTATGCACTTCCGTCTTCTCCAGAAGGATACGGCGCAACCGACGGTCTACCATTCAGATTTTCGGCCCCAGAACTGCCAGTAACGGGAATAGAATTGTTTTCCGTATTTGGCGCGGTGGAATCTTCACTGAAATTACCACTGACAGAATCCCTGGAGTGATGTCTAGAAGGAACAGGTACCTGAACGTCAGTGACATTCTCGCTGCTTTCTGCATCATGCCCCTGGAGAAGAGCATCCACTTCCTTCAGTGCACCACTACTTTCACTCTTATTTGGTCGAGCCGTTTCCTGATCGCCTGAGGTAGTTTGGGCTTGAATGTCTGTATCACTCGAGACTTGGTCGGTATTCGAGGCCACGGTTTCTTTTGCAGACCCAACAGCAATGTTTGTTTGCGCCGTCGACTGTTCAGCTGCGGCAAGTTGACTAGATTCTGCTGATTGCACCGCTCCTTCTTCGGCAAGAGGCGAAGAAGAATCTGTGTGGGTGAAGACCAGCATGGGTAGCGTGTCGCGGACGTCCATGTCCTGTTCTGGCGGGTCCGCAGTCAGTACTGTGGGGACTGGGGATTCCTCCTCGTCGCTCAGCAGACCGAGCACCATGCCCGCTGTGGTCGTAGTGCTGCTCGTAGTGGTGGCAGCGGGCGGGCTGGAGTCGGCGGCAGTAGGACGAACATTCACCGGTAAAGACATCTGCGGGCAACGTAACAACAAGTAATCACAAAGGTGAACAAGGCCGACAGTCAGAAATGAATCTTATTATAGAAACTGGTCATGAAAGGACAAAAGTGCATACTCATATTTTGTTGCAACTACTCATATGTCGCCAACGTCCGAGGTTTATAAAATAAGACAAAATGTTTGCCGTATAAAACAGAATAAGTCATTTATTTTGAATTAACTGAGTTGAAGAGATGTAATTATTTTTTATAAACCGTACTTTTTAACAGACATTATAAATAATTTTTTAAGTAGTTACTGCAGATTTATAGCACTTGTATCAGTAAACGAACGACAAGTATTTGATTTGAGCCAGTTTGGTGTATCAGAAGCAGATGGTAGATAAATAGTTACATTTGATAGCTCAGAACTAAATATCGTCCTAGAGAAATGATCTGGTGGAGGGTTCGATTAATAGAAAAACATAACTCCATTATTAACGCTGAGAGTACAAAATATACCGGCTACTTTATTTTTATGGCAACTTCACCTTCAGAAATAATAGTAAACCACTGATTAAAATATAGAACTGTTTCCTTTTAGCAGGGCGTGTCGATTTTATTCTAAATGAAATGAAAAAACTTAAATTACTATTGTTATAAATTGCTCTTTATGCTTGCATGGATACCGAGAGTAGAATTTGAAGGGATATTTGAGTGGAAAGAGATGACAATAAAATTTCAAGTTGAAGGAAGTGGGTAAATTATTATTTGTAAGTTGCCTCAACATTGAAAAAATTTAAAAACAAAAATTCGTGAAATGGAAATGCAGGTTCTGTAGGGAAATCAAGAGGCATATGACCCATCAGAATTAATAATAATGCTAGGGCGGAAATTATGCGCATTTTTCTTTGAAATTTTCAGTTTGAGGTTAACTGTTTGGCACTTCTTTAGGTAACATATTGCAGCCCATGACCCACTACCAAAAAAACTTCGCAACATGGCTGGTAGCACGATAAATGATACACCGATTACATTTCCTTTATGGAAAAAGAGTTCATCAAGGCGACTATTTTTCTCAGTTACATCAGCTCATACGGCAACATACTGATGAAGTTCCTCGTAAGGGGTGAATATCCAAGCATCCCGTGACAACACAAGCAGGGGCGCCGATCCGGAAGAGAACCGCAGGATAAGACATCTGTCACCATATCTTCCGATGTAAACACTACCCATCGCACGATCACGCTCAAGAAGCCTATACTGTGAATGATTACTTTGTTAGTCTGTATCCCGTATCTTGTATCTCGCATCCAAGAAACCTATATCTTGCATCTTGGTTTTTATATCTTGTATCATGCAACTTGCTTTTTGCGTCTTGTATCTCGAATCTTGTACCTAGTCACCTAGTGTCATGCATCTTTGAATTCTGTATTCAATAATTCGTAAATTAATAAAATAAAAAAATAATGCTAGCCAGTCTATCACCTTTACCATATGTTTCGCGGTATTTTAAAAATTCAAATTTAGTTGCCATACTCTAATTTCTATGTTGATTACCACTGCGTCTCGTCTCTTACCTGGAGAGGGCCGTGCGCGGCGGCCGGCGGCTTGGCCTTGGCGAGCGCCGCGTTCAGGTGGCGCACTATGTAGTCGAGGTGCAGCGCCGTCTGCACGCGGAGCACCTTGACGCAGCGGCCCATGGCGTCTGCGCGGTAGCCGTCGGCGCAGGCGGGCAGCTGGTCGGGCGCGAAGGCGGGCGCGATGAACACGGACTTGGGAGTGATGCGTCGAGCCGGAGGCGACCCGTCGGCCTCCGAGTCCAGCAGCAGCCACGCCTGCCACGAGGAGTTGGCGGCGGCAGACTCGACTGGATGGTCACTCAGCCGCTGCGCGCTCGCCTGCCACGACACCAGCACCAGGAGCGCTACGGGCAGCAGCATCGCCTCACTCCCGCACCCCCATCTGCAACACAATAGCACTGTGCAGCTCACTTAGCGCCAAGTCAACATATCGTTGAGATGTGGCATCGATTTATACGAATAGTCAGGGAAGGTATGGATCTACATATACCGAAGCGGACAATAAATGGGGAGGATGATCCACCGTGGTACATATGCGAAGTCAAAAGATTACTCAAAAACAAAGGAAAATACACGCACGCTCAAGAAGGAAGAGGTGTCGCAGCGATTTAGAAACCTTAGCTGATTTAAGAGGACGTATTAAGAATGTAATGCGCCAGGCCTTTAACGATTTTCACTCCAACTCTCTCTCTAAGAGTCTCACAGAAAACCTAAAGAAATTTTGGTCGTATGTACGAAAAGTTAATTGTACCAACAGCAATATTCCAGCACTAATTCGTGAAGGTTCCGAGGTTAATGAAAGCCGCGATAAAGCTAACGTACTAAATACTGTATTAAAAAATTCATTTACTGAAGAAAACAAGGATAGTATTCCCATTTTCCCACGCCGTGTCGAGCTGGTGATGGAATCATTACGAATAGATACTGCAGGTATCATAAAGCAATTAGAGCTCCTGAAGTGGGGGAAAGCACCAGGCCCGGATGGAATTCCAGTAAGAGTATTTTCAGAGTATGCGGCGGAAATCGGGCCATTTCTGTTTGATATATTCAGTAAATCATTAGACGAGCGGAAAGTACCTTCACACTGGAAAATCGCGCAAGTAACTCCGATTTTCAAGAAAGGTGATCGAAGTGATCCTGGAAACTATCGTCCAATATCTATAACATCTGTTTGTAGTAGAGTTATGGAGCATATTATATGCTCGAACATTATAAAATTTCTAGACGATAATAATTTGCTTACAACAAATCAACACGGATTTCGGAAGAAAAGATCATGTGAAACACAGCTGGCCCTATTTACACACGACGTAATGAAAGTTATCGATACAGGTTCACAAGTAGATGCAATTTTTTTAGATTTCCAGAAAGCCTTTGATTCTGTGCCACACAACCGCCTTTTAGCGAAGCTTCGAGCGTACGGTATATCGGATCAGCTTTGTGAATGGATCGAGGATTTTCTAACTGGTCGGTTGCAGTATGTCGTCGTTGAAGGAGAAAGTTCTTCTAATCTAGATGTTACATCGGAGGTACCTCAAGGAAGTGTAATAGGACCACTTCTTTTCTTAATTTTTATAAACGATCTCGGAGACAAAGTGAAAAGCCGTTTTAGATTGTTTGCTGATGATGCGATTATTTATACGGAAGTAAGGAATTTGGCCGATTGCTTAGAAATTCAGCGTGATCTAGATATTATTTTGGCATGGTGCGCTGAGTGACAACTTACGCTAAATTGTACAAAGTGCAAGGCAATGAGCATAACTAACAAAAAGAATCCAATTGTTCAGAAATACGAGTTAAACAATACAGTTATTGATATGGTTAATTCTATGAAATATTTGGGAGTAACAGTACAAAGGAATATGAAATGGGACATACACATTAATTCGTTAGTAGGTAGAGCAAATTCTAGGCTGCGATTCATAGGTCGAATCTTGAAAAATTGTAATGAACAAACAAAGGAGATAGCGTACAAATCTCTTGTGCGTCCACATTTGGACTATTGTTGTGCCATTTGGGATCCGTTTCGTAAGGGGTTGATCGAAAGTACAGAGAAGAGCCGCTCGATTCGTGACCGCTTGCTACAGTCCTTATGAAAGCGTCACAGAACTGATTATAGTCGGCGTCATGAAATTAGGCCTGCCAAGGTCACGTAGTCTCCACTGCCTCCCCTGCCCGCACCAACCCTCTGTCCCTTGGTTGGGCCGGCGACATTGCCACATTAGCTTTTGCCGGTCGTCCATGCGTATCTTTACACGCGGTCGCTTTATTTCCTTAGTTTAAGGCCTATTCGAGTAATGTTAATGGTGGCGATGTTCAGGAACATAATCATGCAATTAGTGTATTAACAGACAGAAGAAATATTCGCGAACCTGCAGGCCGCCTGGGCATTGGAAACCTAATTAAAATCATTGTAGCAGATATTTTAAAGTATTTTTAAGGAATATTACCAATAACTAATACGCAAAAATAAAAAAATAAAAAATACTTCGCTAAATTACAAACACTGACATGGAGGTATCTGTGGCAGTCATTTCTATGTATAATCGATCCCTTACATTTTATAAATTAATTTTCGTTTTGTCTTTGCTTTTGAAGATTTCTCGCGAAATTTGTCATGTATGGGCCATTGTGTACAATGACAATAATAATTCTTACAGAAGCTGAAAATATCTTTTCTGTGGAGGACAGGAAATATGTTTCTCAGTCGTAAACGAGCCGACCGACCAGCCAGCGCTGCGCGCAATCATTCGCGCAAATATAAACTGTGAAACAATCCAAAAGGGGTTGTCTGAAGAGGCTTTGCATGCTACCAGAATTAATTTCAGTATTTTCTTAGAAACTTTCTCGCTGGAAGTTTTTACGTAAACAAATAAAACGTAAGTTAGTCAGCGACAACATTTTACATTACACAGCCGAAACAACTAAGCGCTTCGTGTAACATTTTATTTTTTTTATTCACATGCTTCCCTATTTAATGAATAGAATGTATTCGGTATGAGTCTGTTAACTTTCAGGACTGCGCATAATTTTTTTTGAGTTATTACTTATTATTTTTATTGCTTTTTCTGTCGGTTGAGTGAAAAAGTATTTTGATTTCTAATTTTCATGGAAACACATTACTATTTTTTTAAAAACAGTCACACAAATATTTGGAATTATAAAGCACATCACCTTGTCCCGCATGTTAAGTATTATGTTTTAGAAATTTTTTCGCACTCATTACTGAAAGTTGATTTTTTTGCTGATTTGCAACACTGTTCGGATACTCCGTGACCTTCACAGGACTAATTTCGTGCCTGCCGCTATAGTAGACTAGGCTGGGAGTCCCTGGTAGATAGACGAAGTACGTTTCGTTTAAACTTATTGGTAAACATGCGTACTCCCACTTTCACTCACGAGTGTAGTGAAATACTTCGTCCAACCTATTTGAGCCGGAATGACAGGAAAGATAAGATTAGAGAAATAAGGTGCCGCACTGATTCCTATATGAATTCTTTTTTCCCTCGTACCATTAGGGATTGGTATGCACAACAAAAAGATTAGGTTTGGTACTGACCACCATCTGCCACCCACAATTTTGTGAATTGCAGAGTGTATATATATATATATATATATGTAGATGTGGATGGTTAGAGCATTGAACAGTTGGCCTTCACAGCGCTCTACATTTGACGTCTCATGCGCAGTTTGTGTGTTCGAACGTCACCGAAACTAACACAGATTACAGTGCTACTAAGTCATGACTCCGGACAACGAGTAATTAGATCAGACATAAATCCGGTGGAAAATGTATCGATTAGCGATGTTATTCAGGAAATGTTTAACCTATTCCATCGCGATCGGCGAAGGTGGTCATTGAACAGAAAAATATATATAATCAATTTATTTAACTGCTTAACGTCTCTTAACAGCTAGGTCTTTAGAGACGGGAAAGGATGGGGGGCAAGGAATGGGAAGAAATTCGGCCACGGCCTTTTGAAGGAAGCATCCCGGCATTCACCTGGAGTGATTTTGGGAAACCATGGAAAACCCAAATCTGGATGCCCGGTCCGGGATTCAAATCGCCACGCCGTCCTCCCCGAATGCGAGGCCAGAACGCTAACCGTTACACCATCACGCTCGGTGTATATATATAATCAAAGAGGCGATATTTAGCGTTAGAAGGCTATGTGGGAGGCAACCGAGAAGTTTCCGGGACATACAGAAATACGCAGGAGTCATGGCGATTCTGAATTTGAACCAGGGGATAGACAGATTCCTTTGAGATCAGTCATGATGACAAGGAACCGGCTATCGTTTAGCCATAGGTGTCACCACCGGAACGATCGAGCGGTGCGAGATTACAGCGTGGCGTGTCTCAGTCTTAAAACTCTGAGTTAGTGGCGTATTGAATTCTCGAGAGCAGCTTAGGGGGCGTCCATAAATTACGTGAGGTGAAATAGGGGTGGAGGTCCGGTGACATCTCACCAAGGGGGGGGGGGGGGTCGGTCTACAAATTACGCGAAAGTCGATTTTAGGGGGGGTATTTCGGCGATAAGTGGAGGTGTAACCGGATTTTGGAAGGGTGAGACCTAAAAAAAAGGTCTCAAAAAGTTGCGAGGGCTATTTCTAGGGAGGGGTCTCACGGACCAGATCTCACCAGAAAGGGGGGGGGGGGCAGATCTCACTAAGTCTCACCAGAGGGGGGATTTATGGATGTCCCCTTACGGGTAACAGATGCTGCCTCGACCAACAACGACAGGTGGACAGTTGGTTTTGATTTTGGGAAATATTGTTAAGAATTAAACCGTTATTTCTACGTGAAGATCATCGACGAAAAACCAGTAGTCGTCGAATCCTAACACCTCCGAGTAGTAGCCTTATGTTTGACCTCTATATGCTTAGTTCCTGTTAACTTGGCAGGCAGGGTAGCAGAGGTGATACTGAGCAATTCCCAATCACTAGATTGTGCGCGGAAGTCCTGGGTTAAAACCGAAACCTATCCGCAGTGCGTGTGGGGTGAGGGCAAACGACTCCGTTGATGATGTTCGTTTAGCCTCCCCCCCCGCCCCTCACTGGTGTCTTTCGGGGGAGTAGGCATATATAGATTTACCCTCTCCCTTCTTTCACCACTCATCCAAAGCACAAACAACATTCGAACAGATGCATTATCGTCCACACTAACAACAGTTATGAACACGTCACAATGGGGAGGAACGGGAAACCACACCAGTTCATCTCCCCACGGTGAGCACACACGCCTGGACGCGGTCGAGGTGTTCATAGGAGAAGGAGACGAAGAAATATTAATATAGTCTCTGTTATGTATGATTAGCTATTTAGATAAGAAAGGGAAACGGAGGGGGTGGGGGTGGTAGGATGTAGGCAGTTTTTGTAAAAGAAGTTCAGTGCTAATTAGCAGCGCGACCAAGATACAAAACCCTAGAATATTGTAATAATATATAAGGTGATTTGTTTTAAAAACAACGATTCTGAAAATAAAAATGAAAAAACCTACAAACGATTCACAAATAACGGCACAACACACAATAACGGCACAACACAGAATAACGGCACAACACAGAAAACCAGATACATTTAAAAAAAAAAAAAAAAAACACGTCATGAATTTTGTTACTCATCTTCATATTTATAATTAGATACAACATATTTCTTCAGCCCCACTACCATCGGCAATGAAAGACCATTTTAAATACGTTAAAATAGTTAAGGAAATTTCTTTTAAGAGATCCTCAGTAATTCGTAAGTAGCTCTTAAAGAACATTTTAATGAGAAAAAACGAACGAGACTAGATTGCTGGAAAAGACACACGATCGAGGAACCGACCGTAGAGGGTGAAGGAGTGGTAACGCTCTGGTCTCGCATTCGGGAGGACGTTGGTTCGAATTCACATCCGGCCATATAGATTTGGTTTTTTCATGGTTTCTCCAAATTACTCCAGGCTAATGCCGGGATGGTTCCTTCAAAAAACCATGGCCGAATTTCTTCTCGTTCCTTGCCCCCAGTCCTTACCCGTCTTCAATGACTTAAATGTAAAGCCAGAAGGGGGGAAAAATAATCGAGAAACTTGTCTGAGTAATAACACAGCCATCCAATGTGGCTGCGTGTGTATCTCCGGCTTATAAAATACATATTTCACAAACAAAAATACACTTCTCGTAAAGAACAAAAGTAACACGTTCTGCAGACAGGCAGCACAAACATTCCACCAATGCAATCCGATATACGGATATGGTACATGTCCTCCCATACTCATTACTTCACAGTAAACGCCTGTGTAACAGGTGGCTGGTACCTCATGGTTCTCTGGAGCCGATCAAAGTCTTGGGAAACTTACCGGCTCCTCATTTTCGGATTAGAATCACGAAGTCATCAATCAAAAAACTGGAGGAACTAACACCACTGAATGCAATAATTGGACGAAAGTCTTATGATAAGTGTCATACATTTCATCATTTTTAGAGGTTTCCATCTACAGTGCACGATAGCCGCATATTTCATATAACCATTCAACAAAAGGTTTGATAGCACATCAACTTAAGCTTGTTCAGTCCCACTTTAGGATTGGTCAAAATTCTTAAATCCTTAATATCTAGTTACATATACATAAAAAAGTTTTATGTAACTTGTAAAAGTAAAAGTGCGTGGTTGCAAACAGTTCAGAAATTGTGACCATAGTAGTTTTCTGATTTCGGTATAATTAGTCATTCAGGGACATCGAAAGTTGATGCCAATGACGGAGAATTAGAAATTTTATGAATAAACGCAGTAGACTACAAACAAGAAATGTTTTTATTCCCCAGACGCTCATCGCCTTTTGATGTGAGTCATATCAGTGGCTGTGAAAATATGTTGCGTTAACTTGAGGTCAGCACTTTATACGTTTTTAGCAACCAGCGTTTAGAGTTGCAGTTTATCATTCTGACAATTGCCTTCCCTTTGTTTGAATTAAAGCACACCTCCACAAATGAATAACAAGTTTCTTTTTTAAGTTATGACATTAAGGTGCGTCGACTTTAGGGTCACTAAAATCGGAAGAGGATTGAGGATGTATAACGGAGGAGAATTCTCCCATGACCATTTGAAGGAAGCATCATCCGCTGAATAGATTTCTCGAAGCCATGGGAAACAGAAATCAGAATTACTGTACCAGGGTTCGAACACGTGTCCTCCAGATCGTCAAAATCGAGCGTTAACCAATCACACACCGGGATCAGCCCGGAAACAAGAGCTTCGTGAACTATTTTCTCCTCCGTAGTTTACCCCTTTTCTATGTTTGCTACTCTAGTAAGCAAAACCGAAACATATCGGAATAATAGATCAATTTTTAGACTCTTCCCATACTTTTACACCGTACGATAAATACACTCATAAAAATATGTCCGACGTCGTTGGCGAAATTAAAAGTGCTGGTGAACGGATTACTGAAAGAGATCCATCTCGAATTCATCAACTTTTCAAATGTCGCTACAGTTATAAATAAGTGAATGTTATTCTTCTGGAAAATGAACTCTAACAATCTGTGGTTAGTAGTTGTTTGGCCTGATGGTGATTTTAAAACTAGACTTTTCAGAGATCATTTCATGCGTCACTGTTTGGAACTACTACCACCGATTCTTAAAGAGTTAAATATACATAGAGTGTGAATTATTAACGTAAAAAACGAATATATTCTTTGTATACAATATGCCACAAATATTTTTATGCTCGTCTTTCGTGAGAGTACTGCTGTGGAGAAGCTAACGCAGCATGCAGACAACACCAGAATCAAATGCGACCTGTTTGAAGCATTCTCGTTAAACATTTCAACAAAGTTTTTTTTTTTTTTTTTTTTTTTTTTTTTGCCGACAGGATAAACACAGATGCTTCTGAATTTTATACATATAGCAACTTTACTAGCTTCTCTGTGTGTGCTTGAATTCAAAGGGAAAGAAAGGATCGCCACCCTAACAGAAACAGATTTCATACACATTTGCAAACAGGGAAATTATTTCTCTTAGACTCAAGGTGTCCGGAATTACTTCCACTTGGACTAGACTCCAAGTGACGAATTTCATTTCGTTCTCCCATTGCTCAAATCTTGTTCTTTCCCGACCCTATTTGAATTTTAAGGTTACGGGAAGGGTGTAGAACAAGGGTGGCCAACCCAAATGATCTTGCGGGCTACTTTTGAAATGCATCATAACTCCGCGGGCCACATACAAAATTATATAGATTTAGACCCACTATACATATTTTTTGGAGTGAGAATTGATTTTTTTTTAACTGCTTTACGTCTCTCAACAGCGAGGTCTTTAGAGACGGGAAAGGATGGGGGGCAAGGAATGGGAAGAAATTCGGCCATGGCCTTTTGAAGGAAGCATCCCAGCATTTGCCTGGAGTGATTTGGGAAACCATGGAAAATCTAAATCTGGATGCCCTGACAGGGATTCGAACCGCCGTCCTCCCGAATGCGAGGCGAGAACGCTAACCGTTACACCACCAAGCTCGGTGTGAGAATGGAAACATAAGCAGTTATAATTATTGTGTTTACTATTATTCTTACATGTAAATACATATAATATAATTATTATACTAAACACAAATTGTAAAGAAATATACAACATTAAAAGTAAATATATGGATGCACAATTAATTTTTAATACATTGGTTTCCACTACTTTGGCCATTATAAAATAAACATATTTTCTAAAAGTGTGATTAATCTAGCGGGCCGGAGTAATAATGTTTTTGGCGTGCCGCGGGTTGGCCACCCCTGGTGTAGACTAAGTACAAACGAGTCGACTATAGTGCAGAGGTTCCAATTTTTTTTAAAAAATGTGCGTTTAATAATTGCACAACAATTTAAATCAACTGTTACATGTAATGGACTAAATATATTCAGGATGCAGAAAATCGCTTTAGAGTGTATCGTTATTAAATAGTATGGCAGTCCTTAAAAATGTAAAAATAAATACTTAACACGTGAAAAACTGCTGTGCTTACCTTTATGTGTAAAACATTTTACTAAAAATATCGGTAAAGTGATTTTTAAATAGAGTTTATTATTAGTTTTGTGAAATTGCCTTTTAAATAGCATAAAAATAAAAATACAAACTTTTTCCGAATCGGCGGGCTGCCAGCAATCATTTTACACCTCCCTCCCACTTGTAATTAGTCTTAACATCATCATTTTCCGAAATTTTACATTGTAGTTGGAGTTATGGTTCGTAAAAACTAAAGTAGCTTGTAACTCCAAGTGCGTTTGATGGTCACGACGACTGATTCGGTAAACTAAAGTTTTTGTTTACTTGGTGGTCAAATTTAACTTATTTCAGTAAAGGCAAATATTTAGTACAGTACGTGTTATTAATCAATCCGTTAAAGATTTTCAGCATATTGAGGACCTCCGTAACGTAACGAAATTAAACGAACATTCGTTCCAGTCTCAAGATGCAAATTATACTATTTGCATGGTCCATGACAATATCTGATTTTCTGCTTGGTGGCCATGCGGGACTATAAAACATGACATGTACAGAGTGGAACTATGCTAGACAGCATAGTATCCTCTTTATGATTGATTGATTTATGGCATTTGTTTACCAGTTCTTTCAAGTATAATTTTAAAGCTCCACGATTCAGTGCAGGGCACAAGTATTTCTCGTGACTGAAAAATGTATAGTTTCAATCTGTGACATTTTTACACTTATAGGTACTGCATTTATCTATATTCTAACTACTAATGTTTTTAAATAATGTCTTGATACTAAAAGCGATTTTTATATAAACATACTTAATTTAAAACAAAAGAAATGGAAACAATATTACATTTAGGCGTGTTGACGGTTGAGTTCAAAATTTTAATTGTTCTCTCATTCAGATAAGAAAGAATGGAAGACCACAGTTGAAGAAGCTGCACTCTACACAGACTATGTGAAATATAAAAATCAAAAACATGTATTTCACATACATAGAAAAACTACAGTAACAATGAAAATAATACATTCAAACTACCCACAAGTTTCATATTGGTCAGACTAAAGAGGACCCCATTCACAATACAAAATTACTAAATACCACTTTATAAAAACATTTAAGATAAATATTGCGCTTCAAACAGATAATTTAGTACACAAATAAAATCTCAAAAGTAGTCAGCAGTACAGGCACCTCTCAGTTAAGATATCAGAAATGTAGCACTGCGTACATTCACCAAACGAAATGGCAATTCCACCTTTTATGAGCCATAAAAGCTGCATATAGTAACAGCTCTACTTTCGCTTGAAAACTATTAATGACCATTCCAACTACAGACATAAATAGGAACTACACTCATAACAGTAAACAACGCCATACGGAATATTACCATCCTACGAGAGAAATGTCAAACACAAATCGATTACCGTAGGAAAACATTTGCTCAATGAATGCATATTTAACAAACGAGACTTTATACAGGTTGATAAACATGCACAAACAATACTTTCAAAAAAATCTTTACGTAAATCTCCCACAAACGCGAAAACGAATACATATCTAAATATCATCCTTTCATTTTTCTTTTTTCCTCCAATGTATACGGATATAACAAATGACAAATCAAATCAATCTGTTCACAAAATACAAAACACTGGCTATCAAAGCACCCTACCAAGCAAAGCATAATTGAATCTTTGGGGAATAACATCTGCACACTTCAGCTTGAAATTAGATAGAATGTAGGTACATTTTTATTCATCAATGCAAAAGAATATTTTTATGTAAAGAACGCTTAAATTCAGAGCATACAGAATTGCAACTACACATCTTTGGAAAAAAAAAGTTGCTGCCATGTACTAACATTTTTAACTTCAAAGAAATAACGTTAAATTTGTTGATCGCTGTTTTCTTGCCAGTCGGGGCAATATATTGTGATCACTATCAAGGGGAGAAGAGACAATGTTAACATTCTCAATATACTATATAAGAGTGGAAGCTTTCTCTGCGTTCTATATAAATGAAATGTTCTCGGGAAACTAGCCGAATGAACATTTCATCTACTCTTAATTTTTTTTTTGCTCTCGTGTTTACAGCACATCGATGTCATTAAACCAAGGAGAGACTGGAGGCAAGAAATGGAAGGAATTCGTCCATGGCATTTTGAAGGAACCATCCCAATATTCGACAAATGGCATTAAAAGCCAGTTGCTTTTAGCTAGCTACTGACCTGCCTACTCTACGTGAAAATAGTGAGCGTCTGCTTTATTAATTGTACTGAACTTGACTCACCGGTTGAAGTTGCAGTCGGCGAGGTACCTCTGATACTGGGGGATGGGTTATTGTCACCAGAGGCACGGGGGTGCTACCTGCAGTTCAGGCAAAGGGGAAAACCACATCACGGAGAGAGGGGCTGGCTCTTCTGTGGAATGCAGACTGGGCGCCTCAACGTGGACTTTTACGGATGGCTGATTTGCTTTATGGTCTTTGACCCTCTCCTCCCCCCTTCCCACTCCATAGGTCTCCTATAACTCGGATTACCAGGTTAGGTCTAAGCTGAAGCAGGAATGAATAGGGCACTATACGAAAACTATACATCAAATTAAGCTGTTTCTTTTTGGTAATTTCATGCTCGATTAATATTTAAATTGAACAAGTCATTCGAAAAATTCTGGGCGATTTTCATAATCAAAATAACTTGTGATGGATATGTTATTTTATAAACACGAGTTGTGGTACGTATTTACAGTCATTCTCGGAAGAAAGTGCTTCTGAACGTTAATTGCAAATAGGCTTACGGCAAAAGTTTATGTCCTGCAGATTGTAAGATATTGAAGAATGAGCTGGATACCTTCACTTTTATACCAAAGCATTTATTGTTTGCTGAAGGACTAAGCGTGTTAGGTGACCGGTAACGCTCTGGCCACGCATTCAGGAGGACGCGGTTTCGAATCACCCTTCGGTCATCCATATTTCGGTTCTCCATGGCTTCCGGAAATCACTCGAGGTTAATGCGGATATGGTTCCTTCGAAAGACCATGGCCGAATTCCTCCCAGTTCCTTGCACCCAGTCCTCTCCCACCTCTAATAACAATTTTTTTTACTGTTTTGTTGAAGGATAAACTTTATAAGGATCCCATGAGCAGACAAATACATCTCGTGGCATGTTAAGTGAAGTCATAGGACAGCGAAAGCATATGAAAATTTCTTCACGAAGCATGAACTACCCCTTCCTTGAATGGTAAATGTCTCGTAAAGAGGAGTTAAAAAGTGCTGAAAAATAAACCTGATAGAGCTTAAGAATAGAATACCGATTTTTAAATAGTAAAACGGCTAATGTTAATTCGCCTTGTTTTATCATAATTTATGATTCGAAAATGTTTTGGCCAATATGTTTTTTTCCATTGTTTTATGGATCATTCCGGGAATTTTTCCTCCCTTCCTTAACTATCTCTTCTCTCCCTCTCTCTCAAGTTAAGCCAAAGATCTTATCAGGATTAGATGGCGAAATAAACATAGTGAAGGAGTGATCGCAATATTAACTAACGACGAAAGGTTTGTCAATAAAAAGAACCTTCAGTAGATTGTTACCAGTGTTTGCTCTAAACTTATTCGTTAAGTATTCTTGGAATTTTTCAACATTCTTGTTGCCGGACGCATGTAAAGAAACGAAGTAGTAATAACAGTATATCGAGAAAGGAGGACCTACTTTCAATAATTGTTCATGGATTTATAATCCTCCGTCAACTAAACGTTTAAAGCGTTACATGATGGTAGCTGTAGGCAGTAACAAGTTTGAGACAGATTTTTCTGATAAGCAAACAATTTGCTGGTGCGAAACAAATGGCCAAGACGTAAAAGTAATTCAAAATGACTAACATTGCCGTCTCGTTAACGAGAACATTTATATAATGCTTACAATGCACTAAAATTTATGGATAATCTGTTAGCAAACATCAAGAATATGTTGAATCAAAAAAAAGGAAGAGATTTGAGAATCTTGGAAAGGAAACATGGCATAAAAATGTGTTGCATTGGTTTATATAAAACTTCTGATAATTAAAAATATTTAACAGGCTAAAACAAAAATATCAGTAAGTACGGAATGGTTTTGAAAACTTAAAACTATAAAAGTAATGAAAAATTTGTTAAAAACACTGAAAGAGTTTAAAATAAAAATTCGGATGGAGTAAAGATTGGTGGGGGATGAAATGCACCGTTAACATTTAAGATTAAAAAAAAATATATCATAAAATGTAGAAGTAGGTGCAAACGATCGCAAATAAATTTAATACGTCTTGTGATCTGATGGTTTGTCTTGTATTTTGACAGAAAGCTTCAAAACCTGCACTGAAAATTTTATGGTAAGTGCACTTATTTCCCGTCGTAGAGAATGCATGAATTGACATCAGATTCGAATCAAAGCAGGAATAAATAACTCAGTTGAATCGGTTGTATACTAGACCACGGCTGCAGACGAGTGTTTAGACTTTACGTTATATGAAGAGTCACTTGCAAGTCACAAATTCCGCCATTTTTCGGTAACTACTAATTAGAGGACTTCAAATAGGTTAGAAAATTATCGATCCATTTTGATCCAACGCTCAGTTTCGAATTGTACCAAAATTCGCTGAAATCGGTGGAACGCAAGTTCAGCCTTCCCTCTGGAGGTGCTTCAGCAAAAAGAGCATGTCAACTACCTTGTAAAACAGCCATCAATCACCGTTAACACTGTACGATACTCGGCTAAAGACAATTTGCGGATTTTACTAAATTCATAAAATTTCTCTCAGTTTCAATCACCTACCACATATCATCATCGAATTGTTGCCAACCAATTTTAAATTAAATAATATATTGCACTTTAACATGCCCTCCACTCTAAACGGACCGTTCACTGGTATTTCTAAAATTTCAACTTGTCAGTTGTTATATATTGTGCGTGTAACACTATTACGAATTGACATTGAACCATGTGCCAAATAAAAGTTTCCAAGTATTAATTTGTACAGCACTATTTTCAAATTCTAGAACGATTACACATACGTATTTAGCACCAATGTATGAGTTCTTTCAGTTTTAAATATTTGTTTTAGACACAGCAACTCTGCAGGCATTCTGTTACCTGAAATCCGTTCCAGTGGTTACATCGAAATTCACTTCAGCAGCGGTAAGCCTTGTTACTGCTCGAAGCCTCCAGCGTTGCTGGAATCCATGCTTCTCTCTGCAAACAAGAGATACGGATTTCTGAAGTAGTGCACCGTGTGTTCATGAATTCCAAAATAGTTAGAAAAAAAAAAAAAAAAATCAACTGATTGTGATTATGTTGGAACTTTTAAAAAATTCTAGAGATTATAACACTGAATGAAACAGCCATACTCATATTCATATTCAAACTAAAATGTCACTTAGATATGCTCCTCAATTCGAAACATTTTGTACCTATAGTCGACACCCTATCCACAATCCTAAAATAGCATCACGGTCAGAATAAAATAAAAGCTGACGACAGGAAAGTTAACAGGAAGGGTCTTACCCAGTGAAAGAAATTCCAGACTCTGATTGGCTCCCATGGTTGCCAGTCCTGAACCCAGAAGTAGAGAATTCGTGGAGAAGATAGTAGATTTAAAGAAGCAACTTTTTACTACTAAATTCCTTCGTAAAAATAGAAATAAAAAAAACTAAGATTTTCATTTGCAGTATCTGCCTGCTTTGCACGAAGTACTTAGCAAGTGGCGGATTTCAGTTTCTGCCTACTATATAATATACGTAACTAAAGGCTCCTACACATAACATCGAATGTACCTAAGGTTTCGAGCGCCGCAGCGTATATAAGAAACTTATTGTTTGCAAAAGCCACGATGGTTCGTTCAGTTTATGGTTAAAGCTCAATTTTTATTGAGAGTAAAATTTGACTCCCTTTTCTAATTAAGGAATACACAAACAATTCAGTACCAATATTCGACACAGGGCTTGGCTTAACAGGAGAAATATTTTAAAAAAACCTAATAATGCATACGCTTATTTATTTCATTGTGATCACATTTACATGTTCAGTAGAAAGTGAAGCAAACATACATTAACTGACAGTTAAAGTACTTCCAGACATTACAATTTTGTTAAAATGATACATGCTTCCGGCTATGGTAACTACACTCTCTGCAAAAAGTGTTCACCATCGACAGACCAGTTCAGAATGATGAACAAACCTGACAGTTGCTGATTTTATGTACGGTTTTCTAGATCATCGTATTTCCTTATATCCGAATTTTATACGATTTCATGTCGACTAAACATGCAGTGGCGACAATATGCGCGCTTACATCATGCGGTGCAAATTAAGACCAACAATACACACGTAAGCCACTTCTCTTGCTAACAGTAACGAACATTCTATAATGGGATACATTTCAATCTATTCATTAGAAATATTAAATATTAATTATAGTTTCCAAATAATATGTTGTTTCCTTTATAGGTGCTAAGTTATTTCTACAGATAAACAAAATCATCCAAGCTGCCATGAACAGTGGTATGAATCCAGTACTGCTGGTTTCCAGTTGACACAGTTTCAAATAAAAATTAAACAGACCACTGTTTTCACAAACAAATTTTCTGTAATGTGAAATTATTACTCTTCTCATACATATTCTACTCCTTTTTCGCTTCCATATTTTAAGAGATTTCAGTTTCACATACGCGATTTTTTTCCCGAAACATTTCTTTTGGTAGTTAAACACCAATAGGATTGTAATGAGGTTTTATCGGTCGCACAACAGTTAAGTGGGAACTGAAATAACCGTACCAACCTTGCGTATTGACATCACAGAGCGTAAGAATAGAATAACGTCGTAAGAGCTGAAAGCACGTATTTATTTTATCAAGGTTTCGTTGTAGTGCCTTTTTAGTTTTGGGTCTCGTAAATATCTTTTATTATTATTACTTTATGCCTCGTCGACGTCGAGGTCTTTAGAGGTGGGAAAGGACCTGGGGGCAAGGAACGGGAAGGAATTTGGAAATGGCTTTTTTGAAGGAGCTATCCCAGCATTCGCATGAGGTTATCTGGGTAAACCACGGAAAATCCAAATTTGAATGACCGGATGGGGATGCGAACCAGGGTGCTCCCGAATGAGAGGCCAGAGCGTTGTAACTCACCCTCCACACTAGGTGTTCATTGCTGAGAAATGATTAACATATCGCCATTCCATATTTCTCATTCTGGCTTTGTCTCAACGAACCTCCTGTAACGAACAAAAAGAACTGGATATCAGGACTCGAAATCGATCCAGCACTCTGCTCTGGTACAAAGGCCTTTCGGCTGAAGGCTGATTTAATAACGTTACATTGTGAATTACGATGGCATCGTTAAGTTTCCCCACTTCGGCTGAGTGCGAGTATTTTAGGACAGTTCCCATTCCGCTATCCACCTGATCCAGTAGGCGACTATTTCTGCTGTCGCAGCTATAGCACAGTTATCACAGCGCACGAAATGGGTCACCCGAACCGCTGACTGTATATTCCGTGAAGCGGTTCCTGACCATGAAACTCTACCGACCTCCTCCTCCTCCGGCAGTAAATTTAACTTGAGACTGTAAAGCTGAGTCGCTCAAGCGCAGCCGCCAGCTCTGCCTTACTTAGAAATTCTATTACGCCGCCGGTGTGGGCGGACTTTGTGTCTGCACCGTAAATTATAACCGAAGAGGCATTCATATTTCCGACTACGCCGAAACAAAGGGTGAAGTTCACAGGAAGACGCCTGGCACTCACAAACGTACCGTACTAGAAAGCACGTCAATTAGCGATCAGCGCTTATGACGCAAGAGGTTGTTGCGGTTACTCATCAAATGACACGGCCGTGACCCAATAACCGGTCTCAACAAGTGGCCCCATCAGCACCCAGGAAAATTACTGTGGTAATTGGTACCGAGCAGAAAGTTGCTGCAGATTTTACTGGCAGACTCCTGCGTCAGAAATATGGTACGGAGAACATAGCGAGCTGTTAGTCAATGCAGCATGACAGATGGGGTGAAGATATACGCCAAGTATGGGAGGATGTACAGCTTGAGAAACTGACGTCATTATGGCCTGGGCTTAGAGGCAGGAAGGTGACTAATCTGAAGGGGTTTTATCACCATTCGACTGAACAAAAAGCCGCAGGACACGAACTTGCGTTGTATTGTCAGTGAAAACTGGAATGTAATGTCGTGGCAGCTGCTTCATTTCTGTTATAGTTGGAAGGACAACGCGTCATTTTGTGTGTTACTGGTTATTAATTTAGGAACACGGGTCTTCAGTATGAGTCTCGTTCTACCCATAGGTATAATCAATGTGTTGTGAACACATTAACTACGTATCTTATTATCGTGACAACTGTGGAAAACGCTTGCAATTGCAGTGTGGGTTCACTTATTTCCTGTTGTAGCAAACACAAATAAATTGAATTTATATATTCATATTTTGAAATTTTTGACCAGTGAAATTACTCCACGTAACAATACACCATACTTCAAGTAAAACGGCTCAAACATTTTAACTAGAATCTACAAATTAGTTATAACACTCATAGTACACAGTCATGCAGCAGAGATTAGATACTGAGTATACCAATTTTTTCAGCCTTTTAAAGCTTTTCTTCACACTGACTATTAAGACCGAGGTTCATCAAGTACCTAGCTAGAATTACTGTACTAGACGTTAAAACACATTACAGTAAATTAAAACATCTTACAACATACATATCCTTGTTTTAATGCACATTTTGGGGGGGGGGGGGGACCAGGATGCATATTCTATGAATTTCGATTGTTATGATCTCGACCACTTCAACGAATTTCGATATAATTTTTTCAATCAGCTCTGTATGGTAGCTCGGTGGAAAAGGCATTCGCCTACTAAATTCAAAGTCCATGGTTCGAATCCTGCTGTGGCCAGGAGTTCCTACAAGTCGTTCTTTCTTCACATGAGGTCACTCAGTGCTTCGTATTCCAGGTTAAGCTGTAGGTCCCAGAGGAAAGTAATTGGCAGCTCCATCTCTGACACAATCGCTTAGTGCGCCTCCTTCGGGAGTATCCAACCAGCCTTCGGGTTGCCGACTAAGTTAAGTTTTTAATTCAGAGTATCTTTGGTCAACTTCGAACTGAAAATACAATGTATATATACTTTTTATGGTCCGTAAAATGTTTGGAGTGTCAGCGTCCAGTACAAACTGACAATTTGTAAGCGTTGATAAATTCTTACATGCGAACAACGAAAAATAAAAACGGATTTTGAGAAACCTCAACATTAAAAGACCCACCAATAAGTTGAATTAATGGAGTATTCATGAAGAAACACTAGTTGATCAGCTATGCCCACTTTCTCCCCTCAAGTGCATGAGTTGTTTTCTAAAAAAATAAAAAGAAATTCAGACTTATCACTTATAACTTATACTGATCACTGAAGATATTTCGTTTCTGAGAGTTAAACCTTTGTGTTGGAAATAATAGCAACGGAATTAAAGGGCAGTTTTCTTGACTGACTGCAGATTCATGTGACTTGATGACTATCTCGATGCTTTTACAGGTACTTGAGAATATAAACGTTTCAGTACAGGAGCTTAACAGTTTCAAGTCTGATCTTTCTCGGAAAAGACTGATTCACGAGTATTCCATAGATCTGTTAATACATTAATTCTGGTTAGAGTTTGTGCTATCTTTCTTCGATAAAATTTACCAGGTTTAAAACCATTGTTTAGATAGTTTTTAATGTTCTGTTTCTCGCAATTTTTATTTTTTAAAAATGCTCCATATTTCGTTGAAACATCCCCGGATTGAGATTACAAGCGTTGACTCGTTCACGTTTAGTTCATTAGGGTATGTGCCTGTGGATCAAAGGTCTTCTCTTCGAGTCCAGGTCTTGTCAGTAATTTTCACGGGTCTCACAGACATTCAACTCTGGAAAGGTTTTATTTTTTTATGTTAAGTAGACTGGGATGCTCCGTGGTTCGGATTCAACGTTAAATTGACAGTCCTTTTACTCGGTATGATTACCGCGTTAATTTCGATGGCTATGACAAACGCATATTGCGTAGCCATTATAAAAACTATCGGAGGCTCGCTGAAACCATACGAAACTATTATTATTAACTCAAAAATGACGGATGTTCTAGCAATGCATTTGTTCGCAACTTTTTAATTAAATAGAATTTATTATTAAATAACGCTCATTACCATGTTGTTGGTATCATGTAATGTTTTACATATTTCAGCTCAACCTCGTTCCAAAATGAACATGTAGATTTAATCGAAATACATATCTTTCCTGATAGTTGGTTTAAAATTTTAAATTAAAGAGGGAAAAAAATAAACCACTACAAAAACACAAATAGACAACCTAAATTCTTAGCTTGCTATAACAGCCACATGTATCTACAGAGAATATAACCAAAACATATACAGTACATACAAACAAAAAGCAACTAATATTTGTTATGTAGATTTAAACCAAATATATAGGTATCTTTACGGTCAGTTTGCATTATGAAACATTGAACTATTACAGAAATACAGAATAAACAACTTATTGCTATGGACACTGAAAACATCTCTGGCCGCTGCTAATCTGCCAGCGTTACAGACTACACGACGATCAAACTGGTCTTTATTAATATCGATTATTACTATTACCATTACTCCGCGATTCACTAAAAGTGTTTGGCGGAGGGTGCATTACACCTATCAGGAAAGGTAATGGTTTGGAAGGGATATACGGGATATGGCAGGTGGCGCCCATGGGCTATTGTGAGGAACCATCCCAGCATTCGCCTGGAGCGATCTAGGGAAACCATGGAAAACCCAGATCAGGATGGCCGGAGTGCTTTATCGGAAGGTACTCCTGTCCAATTTTGTATTACTCGCCCGGTAAATCCTTTCTATTCCACTCGTGGAAAAAATGAGTAGAGAAATGAATCGGTTCTGACCCTGATTTCTCTTATTTTCGCGGTCATTTCGAGATATGAATGTTGCTGGTAGCAATATTTGTTTGTTGTCATTCCGAAATACTTCAGTCGAGAATTTTTCAATTAGCTTCCGTCGAGAGCAACGCCTTCGGTGCTCCAGGTCTTCGCAACCTAACTCCTTTAACATGGCACTTACGCTTTCCCTCCAACTATATATACCTGTCACGAATCGGGCGGCTATTCTTTGGACCATCACTAATGCCTCCATTAATCCCTTTTGATGGGGACCCCATACAGATAACAATATTCCAAGTGAGGCCTCACTAGTGACTTGTACGCAATCGATTTAACTTCTGGAGTGCATTGTTTTAAATTACGACCTGGAAATCTAAGCATACGATTTGCTTTCCCAATTACATTCTCGATATGCTCATTCCACGACAAATTATTACGAATTTTTACCCCTAGGTATTTAGCGGAATCTACCGTTCTAAGGACAGTGCCATTAATTGTATATTCAAAGCTAAATGGTGTCACCTTTTTACTTACACGCATGACTTGGCACTTTTTAGCGTTTAACTCCAACTGCCAATCTTTACACCACGCAATTATTTTCATAATATCGTCTTGTAACAAAGCGCAGTCGTCCTGGATTGTGATTTCACGATAAATAATAGCATCATCGGCAAATAATCTTTTCATTCCCCTTATTATGCCGCACAAATCATTAATGTATATGAGAAGCAACAGAGGCCTTATCACACTTCCCTGGGGAACCCCGGACCTCACTTTGGCAACTGATGAACGCTCACCGTCGAGAACTACGCACTGTGTTCTGTCCTTCAAAAAGTCTGCAACCCAATCGCATATTTGTCTAGATATACCGTAATCGCGAAGTTTCCTTTGTAACCTAGTGTGAGGCACAGTGTCGAAAGCTTTTTTGAAGTCTAATAAAACTAAATGTGTGTGCAATCACTCCAATCACGGAATCCACACAGTGGACAGTTTACTTCCTTTATAAATGTTAACAGATGAAGATCACCAGTGCATATGCCATTAGGGACGGCGGTGTTTCATTGACGGAGGGGAGCTCCGTATTGTCCTGAAAGACTTCGGTACTGTCGTTGAAGCGATTTTGTCGGACCCGCTCTCTGGGCGCCTCACCAAATAGAAGCTTTATCATCGGTGTTTATTTTGAGTTTATGCTGACTAGCGCCGACTGCATCGGGATTTGAACTATAGTAAGTCGGCCTATCGACTGATGAGACGCCCACACAAACACATCAAATTGTTGCTGTTTTAATCTCTACGCTATTAATCTCGCTACTCATTTCTGGCAGTTTTGTATCACGCTCGACGTCACTTCTTATTACTTCATTATTATTAACTAGCTGATGCCCATGGCCTCGTTCATGATTGTATAGAATTTTTATTGACCGCTACCGACATGTAATCACCGTAGTGCATGATGGGACACTCGAGGCTAATACCACACACAAACATCAGTGACCTGCGCAGGGTATTCATGGCTGCAAAGTGAAATATAGGAACACACATGTCATTGGTCGAAATATTAAATTGCCCTCCGCCGACCAATTTCAACTCCCACACCCCCATAGCTACCGATATGACACCACCACGGTGCACGGTGGGAGAGTTGAGATTAATACCACACACAATATCCAGTGGACTGCGCTGGGTAGTTTTGGTTGTGGAGTGAAATATGTGGACACATATCTACTTTTAATCAGGTCCACCATTTTCAACAACCCTATCTGCCACACGCCCACAGCTACAGACATGCAGTTACCATAGTGCACGATGGAAGACTCCAGGCTACTATCACACACAAACACCTGTGGTCTGCGCTTGGTAGTTCTGGCTGCAATGTGAAATATAGAGACACGTAGGGCATTTTTCTGTTTCTAACAACCACTATATCTTCCATTCCCCCATAGCTACCGACATGTAACGACCATAGTGCACGATGGGAGACTCGAGGCCACTACCACATACAATCACCAGTGGTCTGCGCTATATAGTTGAGGCAGCAAAGTAAAATATACGAAAACAAATGTCTTTGGTCGAAATATGAAAATGTTTTTGATCGACCACTTTCAACCACCATACCTACTACACCCCCACAGCTATCGGCATTCGACCAACGTTGTGCACGATTGGAGACTCGATGTTACTACTACACACGAACACCAATGGTCTGTGCTATGTAGTTGTGGCAGGAAAGAGAAGTATAGGGACACACAAGTCTTTGGTCGAAATATGAAAATTCCCTGCATCGACAATTTTTAACCACCATATCTCCCACACTCCCACAGCTATCGGCATTCGGCCAACGTTGTGCACGACAGGAAAACTCTAGTCTACTGCCACACACGAACACCAGTGATCGGTGCTATGTAGTTGTGGCAGGAAAGAGAAGTATAGGGACACACAAGTATTTGGTCGAAATATGAAAATTCCCTGCATCGACAATTTTTAACCACCATATCTCCCGCACTCCCACAGCTATCGGCATTCGGCCAACGTTGTGCACGACAGGAAAACTCTAGTCTACTTCCACACACGAACACCAGTGATCGGTGCTAGGTAGTGGCGGCTGAAATGTGAAATATAGGGAAACACACGTCTATTTTTATATATCTATATAAGGTTTGGGTGGTTTGAATTTTCCCAACACACTTGTTTATATATGCTAATTACTGGTCAAGATAGTCCCTTCCTTCTGCAAATTACTCCTAACTCACAATCAATAATCCATCCAGACACCATCGCCAACAAATTCCTTATACGTGTGTTCCAATGACTCTCAACCCACCTCCCGTAATCTCATTTACCGAGTATGTTCAATAGTAATTTCTACAGACAAATCTACGTCCCGTACTTTATATATCTTTAAACTGCCATATTATTACACGCAATGTGGGTCAAATAATATTGTACCATACTTAACGTTCGGTATTGTACGTATTGCATATCGTGCTATCAACCGTTTTTTAAAGCGTAGTGTTTGACGAACACATGCAACTCTTTTTTCCCCAGCCATTCCGTACGTTTTTCTAAAGTTTCTTATACTACAGAAGATAACATTTTTAGCACAGAGTTTATATTGCCATTTATTTTATCTCTAATATGACGGTTCATTCTTCTTGGTGAAGAGTTCATAGTTTCATCATTTAGCATATTTACTATGATTTTTTGTTTGTAGGGGGGTGTTTGGTTTTCAATTTAGTTGATAAATTAATGATACTGACTACAAGAGAATGATGAAATGTTACGTCTCTACCTCTTTATACTGTTGTGTTCGGGTCAAGTAGAGCCATCTGTTTGCATTTTGGAAATTGTCTATTATATATTTTGTTGGTCGTTGTGTCCATTTTTAAGAGAATCTGAAGAAATTGTGGGTAATTCTAAGAGTTAAATGTTGCAAAATCTACGAAAGTTTATTGTAATTCAGTATTGCCTCTCCACTTGTGCACAACATATGTCTTATGCTGTTTTTCCACTAAGCGGCCAGCCCACCGATGCCTCTTGTTTTCGTCGGTGATGTTGCTTTCAAACTAACTGATAAAGTTATGCGTCCGCGTAGTGGAACAGGTTGTGCAGAGCAAGGTGATGCATCGAGTGCACATTTGTCATAGTGGCCAATAAATGGCAAATATTTCACAGAGGTTTAAACACAGATATAGATTTGTCTATAGACATAAGTTGCGTGCATTTTGCATAATTTTGTTCGTGAAAGGCGGTCAGTCGCGCAGTAATTTTTCATAGATATTGAGTCGCTACTCCGGTCGCATGTTCTTTTGCAGTCGCGACGACTTCAAGTCGCGGTCGAGTCTGTGGATATGGTTAACGAGTTAACTGAATAAATAGTAACCGAGCGAGGTCGGCAGCCCGCGACTACCCGCTTAGTGGAAATGGAGCCTAACTGCTGTTGGGCGACATCGAACTGGCGAATGAAATTTCGACTCCGGTCATCGAATTGGTGGCCATGAACGTGCAATAAAAAGGTCGAATGTTGGGTTTGTGGGGATAAATAGACTCCTAAATTGAAATTAGTGTGAATCTTCGTGTGCAATTGGTGGAGTCTACAATAAAACTGGGCTATATTTACTATTGCAGGTATTGACGTAAAATGAAGGCTAGAGTTGCTATTAGACACTTATTTCCGATGTGCGGACTTTTTATTAATAAACACGACGATTACCAAATATTAGGATAACCTACGCTGCCTATATAGCACATGCTATATGTGCGATAAACTACTCAATAAAATGTTCCAGAACCCAAAGAAAATTTTCATGAGAATTGTGGTATTTTCCTTTCTCTCCAAGTGTATCAGTCAATAGGTCGTTTAAGTTTAAAAAATCTTTCAGTCGCTGCCAATTTTAGGGCTCCAGATTATGTTACGACAAAACAATCATTGGGTTGATTAATCGGAATTTTATAGTAAGTGGTATATACTCTTAGTTCACTCACCGACAAGCGTGGTCGTGAACTGAATGACGAGCAGAGCAGCAGGCGGCGTGCGCCGACATGCGCCGTCGAGTGTCTGCAGACCACACCCTCAACACGCTCCAACGACCACACGCCACCAAACACTCGTCTTTCATTTCCCTTCTGTACTGAGAATTCACCAACTCTAGTTTTGATAAGTTATTGGAAAACTATTACTATTGTAATTGGCAAAGAAAAAAAAAAAAAATCCTTGTATTGCGAGTGGTCCCGCTCTCAACTTGTGCGTTAATCAAAAGACTGCATACGAGATAATTGTGGAGAAACGCCAATTAAATCAAGAGGAATATGAGCGCTGTTTCATTTTTTTTTTAATTTAGCGAAATATCGTTATCGCCCTCATCGATAGAACAAATTCAGAGATATCAGGTGTCATAAGATGGCTATATTGGATTTTTTTCCCCCTTCGGAAAAAAGTAAATATCAAACAAAGCTAAGTATTAATACAGTGATATAGTTCTTTCCAGTTCAAGAAGTAGACCGAGCGTGGTGGTGTAACGGTTAACGTTCTGGCCTCGCATTCGGGAGGACGGCGGTTCGAATCCCCGTCCGGGCATCCAGATTTGGGTTTTCCATGGTTTCCCAAATCACTCAAGGCAAATGATGGGATGCTTCCTTCAAAAGGCCATGGCCGAATTCCTTCCCATTCCTTGCCCACCATCCTTTCCCATCTCTAAAGACCTAGCTGTTGAAGGACGTTAAACAGTTAAAAAAAAAAAAAAAAAAGTAGATTAGTATCCGAGACACTGTGTTTAAGAATAGAAAAGCAATATTATCAACATATTATGAAAGCCATTGATTATCGTACAAATTGGTTTCATGTTAGAAGAATTATCAAACGTTGGAGAACAGAAGATTCTATCGAATAGAATTTATAGTACCGAAATTTGGTCAGGTATAGATGCAGTTAAGTAATAATTTATGTGTGAATCTTATCAGAGGAACGAGTAATAATATGATCGTCGCACGTATTATGGATTCTTGTTTCTTGATGCTCATTCTGTGTAAGCTTGCTTAGAGTAGTCAAAATAGTTCTGCTCACCTAGAATGGCTCAGCTTTATTTCTGTTTATTTCCTCATCTCTTTACGCCTCATCGACGTCTGGAGGTGGAAAAGAACTGGGGGCCATGAACAGATAGAACTTCGGCCATTGTCTCTTAAAGGAACCATAACGACATTCGCCTGGATTGATTTCGAGAAACGATTGAAAACCGAAATATTGACGTTATCTGTATAATACGATAGGAAGAAGAAAAACAAAGATACAGTAATCTAGCAGGGAAATTTTTTAAAAAAAACTAAGCAACGAATTAAGATCAGCAAAGAGAGAAACCAAAGATGAGATCATAACTAATATTGAGGTTTAAGGCAAAAACAAAATTAATAAAAAAACTTATGTTAGGTTATTGAGACGAAGTGAAGTTATTCAGACTGTTAAGCATAAGGATGAGAAAGAAGCTACCAAGAATTTAAAAACGCGGAAATCTTAAAAGCAGCTGGAGATGAGAACCTTAGGAATTGTCCCACAGGGATGGAGGCTGAAATATCTGCTTGATGACCTGCTGACGGCGAGATAATTCATTATTTAGTGCTGTAACTATCATTCATGCTGTTACAGTATTAGTATGTCTGACAGTCGAAGCACTTTGTCTGAATAGTACATTACCAGACTGTTATATGCATCACCAACTGAATTATTTACCACGGCGCACATCATTTTCTAATAACAGACTTAAACAAGGCAGGAGTTATTAATATTATATTCATAAAAGAAAATTCAACCCTTCAGTGTGGCTTAGTGCGCTGAGGCGCCACACACTGGATGTGGGAGGTACAACGGTACCGGGCACGAGCCCAGGTACACGCGTACTGGGCGTCCTAAATGCAGTATTTAGGCGGCTTCCCGCAGTCGTCTAAGTGAATGCTGGGACGAACTCCAATCTCCGCCTCAAAATACTCATTTCACAAACAAAAAGTACACTTATTATAGAGAACACACAAGTTACACGTTTCGCAGACATATCTTCCTCCAATAGATACGGTTAGACTTTGGGCAGGAAGTCAGTTCCTGGCCTCACTGCTTACCTGAATAGAAAGATGGCCAGTGTCCATATGGTCCTTGGTGACCAAATCGGATGAAAAAGAAAGGAATATTTTAATCTGTTTCATTCGAATAATGAACAAGTGGCACAGCAAATTTCAGATCTCACCCCCTCTACACAAAATTACCTCCTTTATTTATTAAAATTTGATACAATATTCACCACCTCTCTCTCTCTCTCTTTCTCTCTCTCTCTCTCTTTCTCTCTCTCTCTCTCTCAAACAGACCTGTTACGCATAACATAGGATAGTAAGTACTGTAGGAATCTCCTCGTAATTTTGGATGGTTACAGTAAGTACTTTTCCTGCATCATACTTTCAGCTCGAATTAGAGAAATCTTAGTGACGTTCATAACTGCCTATTTGAAGAGAGATAAGTGAGAGTATAAAATGACAGGAAATAAGTGAAGCGTATCTGACACGGAACATCGTCCACTTTGATCAAAAGAAGCCGCAGCCAGGCGGTTGGCACGGAAGCGGCGCAGATGTAATGCGTTACGTACATCTCGGCCTCGTTTTGCGGACGAGCTTCATTAATCCGGTTCACTAGTTCAGCAGGCAGCGCGCCAAAATCTAAAAATTTCCCGACGTCTCTGTCCTGCCCTGCGCAACCAGCAGGTACCGCTGTGCTTTTGTGTTAGGTAGCACTATCAACAAAGAAATCTTATCTGCTAAGCAGCAAAGGAGTTGTTTGATGTGTCTCCCTGTTTTGCGTACAGATAGTTTGATTCGCTGCCTGCAGCAGCGATAGCTGGGGTGAAATCTTTTCTACCTGCAGCTAATGATACTGAAGACCTTGGGTAGAGTCCAAAAACAAGCTGCGGGTGTTGTAGTTGGCTTTAGCACTCGTGTACGCCACTCAGCATACTGCTTTCTTCTGACAATCTCGGCAATGTAGCAATAACACGACTTTCTCTACATCATGACAATAGAATTTTTTTTCCTCTCTCTTCTAAAAATGATTTTTCGTTTACGCTACAAAATCTGCATACCTGTAAAATATTTTGCAAACTCAAAAGCTTCCAGAGCTGCAATAAATAATATATTTACCTCAATTGCTGATATATTCGTAGTTTTATATGTACAAGTAACTGCTGTAAAATGTTTAGAACATGATTGACTATCTCCATGACAGCTGATTTTGCACATTTAACTCGTCAGCATTTAATTCAATAAAATGTATTTAAAAGACCTTTGTCTAGGATACAAAACATTTTAATACTCTATTAGGCAGCGGGAGAAGATTGGCGTAAAGGAACAAGAAGTAAGTTGGCCATGGTCTTTTGAAGGAACCATTCCAGCATTCGCCAAGAAACTATAATCTGTATGGCTGTATGGGGATTGCCACTGCTTTACCGGGCTCGATGAGTAAATTGAGACGAAGAGCTTTGGGTAGGGCAGGGGAAAATGAAAATAGACAAATGAAAACACCGTAAAATTACAGCTTCATCTGCCACGTAACATCATGTGACAGTGAAATTAGGCAGACTTCTTTTGTCACTGTAGCGTTACTAGACGAAAATATCAACGACACTATCTGTACAGTAAGCTAATAAAATTTCGCATGAAGATGACAGTCATTCATAGTTAATAACGAAGATTATGGATCGCATTGAACTGCAGGTCTGTAAGAAAGTAACTGGCAGTCTTTTAGCCACAATACGGCTCCTGTCAGAGAATCTTATTAATCCTTAACTTGTAATCAAATTTAAGCTAGAAGAAATTCAAAGATCAAAGTTTGGTCGTAGAAACAATTTCCTTGCAGGAGCTAACTTTTTGTTATCTTTGCTAGTCTGTTTCTAGATTTACGATTTTAAGTTCTATGAACGACACATTTTGCTTTAATAATCACTATCGGTAATATTTCGCGAGAACTTTGATGAAGGTTTTGATTATTTGTATACTTCGGCAGAGTCATCGACAGTTTGTTTATTGCTATCAGTGTTGTAGTTAACCAACTGCTTTGGGAGAAACACATAATTACATTTTTGAATCAGGCTCCTTATCGGGAAACAATTGTTTATATTTAGTTTAGCTACGCAGAATTGGTATAACCGTAAATCTATAAACTGAAGTTCCGTATTAAACCAATGAAAAGTGGATCAAAATATTACTCTCATGACTTTGGAATTTTGAGAGCGAACCAGTCTATGGCGTTGCTGTTAATTGTTCCGAGTAGATTCAGAGACGCAAGTAGCTAATGGAGAGCCGTCGTAAACCACTGCCTCGCCTGCGCAGTGTTACTATCAGGCAGCCTGTCAACAGCTACTTGTTTGAAATGACTTGTCGGTAACGCGAATGAAAGACTGCCACACAACTCTCGTTTCTGCTGACGCCGTACGTTTCCTTCACTCTTCGCTGAATACTAGCTCATAAAGTAAGTACTGTTGTGCAGCTCAGCGTAATGTGAGTTTTGCAATGGAACCACGAGCAGTCTGGTGGTTCAACGGTTAAGGCGTCTGACTAGATCGAAAGGTACCCGGTTCACCTCCCCGTCTCGAAGGGGATTTTTAAACGCCCCCGACGTGACGTTCACCTCTGGCGCAGCTTGCTGTGTAATGTGAAGAATGTAAGAACGCTTCCATGGGTCGGATTCCACGTTAAACTGTAGGTCCCCTATACAATGTAGGACTACAGGGTTAGGTTAGGCGGCTACGATAGTGTCCGACTCAGTCACCATGTCATTACGGCCACATAAATTTACTTACATTGCAATAAGTCTTAACCTCTAAAGTTCGATCACTGTCTCAAAAACAGCAAAAAAATACTTCCAAATTTGGGATTTGGTCCATTTCACTGCTGATTAGGAATTTGGAACACTAGAATGGGATTTCTAGTTTAATTTTTCGCTATGCGTGTGGGAGGACATTTTAACTATCACCACTTAGTAATTAAGTTATCCAGATAAATGCCAGTCCTGATTCAGTGTTCGGTAAACTTTTTGGTGGGCGATTTCTCTATTCTAGTGGAACGAAAATTAACATAGATCACATTGTTTTTTAGGATTTCATCTCAGAGAAACAGCTGTATTGCTTTTGTTTCGCTACCTGTCCTGTCACAGGCCTCTGTTTTAGACTTCAAATTTGCACCATGCAATGGGTTTTGTTGAGCAACAACCAAATATCATATTCAATATTACGCGAAATCATATTCTACGGGGTTCCATAGAGGTAAAGAAAAATTCTTTCATGGCTCTGATGACCTCGATGTCGACAAGTCATAAAATCACAAGGAAATGGAGGATTAATGTTTTTTTTCCCCAATGGAATACAAAATTAATGAGTAGCCGTAAGAGACATCAGTTTTAGGCCTTTTTCAGTTGGTGCTATCTCAAAAGCTGTTTGGTTGCAAATTAAAATATAATATCTATCATATCCTGTATTTAAATGACAAATACTAAAAACACCTGCGTCTAATATAATACTCCATAAATTGAGAGCAACATGAACAAAAAAATGTATTTTGAGGTTATGCCATACATTTGATCGAAATCTCTCTCAGTTTAACGTGCGTATACTTACTCCTAGCTACTAAGTGTATTAGAAGTGCGAGCGGCGACGTGGCTCGGAGTTTGAGAGTCGTGTGTTGGAGTTATCTACCTAAACTGAAATTGTTTCAGGCATTGGTTTTTGTGACTAACATCTGCCGTGTGACCCGTTACACGCGAGATGTGTGCTGAAGTCATTAACCCTAATTGCGCGACGCTCGACGCGCACTTGCCCAGCTTTTTAACTGGTCTGTACGGCTCGTCGACCACGCGATAATTAGAACTTGGAGAGGATTGTGGCCGAGGAATGGTGAGGACATAGGACATTAACATTCCCGCCACTCGCATGAAGCGATTTCAGGAACACATGGAAAACATAATGGATAGTCGGACTAGAGATGGAACTCGTATCCCGTGAAATCCTAGGCCCGTATTTATGTAACTGATAACCCGCCAGGCTGGATTGGCATACACTAAAAAGTTGATATTTTGTTAAAAAAAAAATTGCTTCCCTCGCAACTTTTATAATATAAACGAGCAAAAAATTGCCAACAAATGGTTCTCTGCTGCACGTTCAGTATCGTAGTAGAATTATTTTTGCCGAGAAATTAATTCTTTGTGAAGCTTCACGTATTATATTTCTGCTGTAAGGATCATAAAATTGTGTTTTAGGTAGAACTTGATTTAACTAGAGCTGTAGTAATGATGGAAATTGTGAAAACCATTACAGTTTTCTACTAATATCACAGCCTGACCCACAAATTTGGTCGAACCCGTTAATGCGCCGCCATAATGAAAAAGGGGAGCTAGACCAAGTCCATGTTTAAACGTCGGACATTTCTCACTGGCCTTCCTAATATCCGGTATATTGTTGATATGTAAATTCTGTTCCCCCTCTTTTAGTACACAAGGAACTTATAACGGCCCTCAGACACTGACATAATGAAACTGTATTTCAAGAATTATTTGTAGCAAGCTAGGAGGTCAGAAAATATGGTTTTTGTAATTAATTGTGAATTTGTGTAAATAGAAATTTTAATGGAAAGAAACTATGTAAATACTATTTGATATGTTCCAGAACAGTACCATGCATAAAACATTGGTTAAGAGTTTGTAATTCTAAGTATTGATGTGAGCTATGATGTTTAGAGGACAATTTGCGACAGTTTGGACTGATTTATGTGTATAATTTTGTGTGTAAAAAACCTTTAATTTTTATTTCTGTGCATTTCATATTCATTGTGAATGATTTTGTATTAATTCTAATTGTTTTTAATGCGATTTTAATTGTTTATCTATTGTTGGAGTTCGAGAAACATCTGTCGGAAGTCTTTGAAATATTCTGGAATTTTCTGTATAGCTTATATATGAGATCGGCAGAGACGAGTTTCAGTATTCAGAGTATTGAGTAGTCTTTGAAAGTTAGTTGAGTTTTGGTGATCGAAGTTACAATCGCTGGAGAATTTGTTTAAGTTTGCACCTAGTATCTTTGGAGTTCGATATCTTAAAGGAAAATAAACCGACTTGAATTTGAATCTTCTTTGACTAATTATTTAATTTTAAAACGAGATACCTATCAAACTGTTAAAGGAATACGGAACTGTCGAAATGAACCACTACGAAGTAACAACAATTTTTTTTTATTTGGGCTTTACGGCCCTTCCACGTCAGGACGATTAGAGCCGGGAGAGTCTGGGGAACAACTAGGCTGTGACCTTTTAAAGGAATCAACACAGTATTCGGCATGGATTTAGGGAAACATTGGAAAACAAACATTTGGGAGGCTGGACGGGCTTTGAAACCACATCTTCGGGAATGCCACGTCCGAGCGTTACCGCTCACCAGTCGGGTTCCGTAACCAATGTCATTCTTAGTGTCTCGTCCCAGCTTCGATAACCCACCAAAATTTCTGTAGCCTGTTGATCAGTGCCTTAATTCATTCTCCGTTTTCTGAAAATCCATTTCAAAACCCTGGTTACTGGTGATCAGTTTTCTTGTCGATTTTTTTAAATGATAAATGTCAGACTGGCATCTCATTCTCACGATCTCGGAATTACTGAATTTTCCGATGGGGTATTTGCTGCATAAAGATATCGATTGAGCTACGGAAAAAAATAGTTGCCATATATTTGATGAAGTCTGTATCTGTTCTGCATATCTTTTAGGTCGTTTGGAAACTAACATGAACGCCAGCAGGTAACAAAAGATAATAGGTCAACCTATGCTTCCAGTTACTGTACGCGCACAAATGTATAAGGTATTCTCTGGGCAATGAATACCTTCATCTGTTCAATAGAACAGTGGCCTTAGAGTTGCGCCAGTACAGTATGGAAAACGGGTAGGCACTAAGGGGCCATTTCTGGGAACAATGTTGAATATACACAGATTTTATCCTCCAAGAAAAAAGTATCTCGCGAGATAACTGCATACACACAAATACAAACATTCAATGTTTCAATATCCTCATAGTTAGTTGAGGTCGCTGAAACACCATGACAACATCTGTGTCTCGACACAAGATTATCATTAGGCACTTATCGAACAGCGCAGGAAAAGTGGTGTTTTTAATCTGTGGACTGTGCCAAAGCACCTGGCTTGAATCCTGGAAGCGCTCTGCAGAGCGTTTAGCGTGAACGCATATGACGCTTTTGAAGGCGATTCCTCCATCCAATGGATATGAAAATTTGACGACTCCTTTGGCATCCTTCATAAAATTAGGGTTTCAACCTTCCCTTAATCCATCCCTCATGCACAATACGAAAACAACTTCATTCAGTACACATTCGTGTAGAAGTCTACACATGTAACACTATACAAACAGGGTAATGCGACAGGATACCACCTGTGTAAGTATTTCTCCGTGAAGTTGTTGCGCTGTTGTAAAGCCATCCACAGGGCAGTCGACGCATGGGAGATCGGGTTCGCTTTGATGTTTCACGTGCATGGGAATCATACTCCCCATCACATATTTCTGTGTGCTACTAGACAACCACAATATTTTCTCTTTGCAGCTTGCTTATTTTAAATTTAATTTACCGAGTTCTCATTTCTGTTAAGGAGCATTATTTCAAGCTTCTATTGTTCTGCTCAAAAGTTTACAGTTGGTCCAGACTCACCTGTAAGTTTTTTCTTTATATCTTTGCTCTGGATGATAGTATTTGGAACAGAATCAAGTTGCCGGTGGAAAAACCCTGACTAAGTTATTTATACTTGGGGCATTGTGGATGTACTATTAACAAATTATTTAGTTAATATTTGCGATAACCTTTTGCAAGCAATGATCAGATAATGTTTTAGCAAAGAAAAAAACTACTGATGTCATCTATAGTTTCACTGAGGGATAAACTGCGGTTGCTAATTATGGACAAACTAAAAGTAGAGACATTAGTGTTTGTCGTGTGAAAAGCACCTTCGCTGAAACGATTTAAAATTTTCCATTGCTGCCGAGAGTAATAAAAGGGAACATCGATGTGTCTAAGGCACATGTAAATAGTCACTAACTGACCATGGCGGTTTGAGCCTCAAATGAGGCTGTCATTAACTTTGGCAACTACCCGGCCAAGTTTCACCAGCTCACTTATGGTGTTATGAAATGTCAGTCAACTAGTAAAAGGCGAGGCTGCTCTTTGTGGGGCCAAGTTGAAGTATAAACCGTGACAATGAGGTCGATAAAATAGGACTGGCGATGAGAATACTAGAACTATGTCAGCTGGCCAGGGCCTCAGCCTGAGGACAAATCCACATCAGGTCAAAGAAACGAAAAAAGAAGCACACAAGGAGATCAGAAATAGGTCATCCCACATACGTTACCACTGACAAGTGATTGCTTCAGTTTTCCATCGTTGATGTGTTGGGCTGATTTCATTTCTCGTGTGTAACGCACGAAGATTGTATGCGTGAAGTGCTGGCTGATTGTATAAATAATTTTTAATAGATTTAAGCACGTTAAACTACCATGATACTTACTCATTAATGCTCACTTCTTAATCTTATATATATATAAAAATAGACGTGTTTTTTCCTATATTTCAGTTTTCAGCCACTACTACCTAGCACAGATCACTGATGTTTGTGGGTGGAAGTAGCATGGAATATCCTGTCGTGCACAACGTTGGCCGAATGCCGATAGCTGTGGGGATGTGGGAGATATAATGATTAAAGTTGGTCAGTGCAGGGCGTTTTCATATTTCGACCAAAAATTCGTATCTCCGTATACTTCTCTTTCCTGCCACAACTACATAACATAGACCTTTGGTGTTTGTGTTTGGTTGTAGAATCGTATCTCATGTAGTGCACTATGGTTCTTAGATGTCGGTAGCTATGGGGGTGTGGGAGATATGGGGGTAGAAAGTGGTCGACCTGTGGCAATTTCATACTTCTGCCAAAGACAAAAGTGTCATGGTGTATCACTTTTCAGCGAAAACTATTGATCACAGATAACTGGCGTTTGTGAGTAGTAGTAGCACAGAGTCACCTTTCGATCACAACAGCGGCCGAATTTCAGAAACTGTGGTACTGTGGTAGATAAGATGGTTTTAAGTGGCCGACCAAGGATATTTTCGTATTTCGACTGTCTCCGCATATGTCACTTTTTTGCCACAACTACATAGCATAGAGCATTGGTGTTTGTGTTTGGTAGTAGAATCGTATCTCATGTAGTGCACTATGGTTGTTACATGTCGGTAGCTATGGGGGTTGAAAGTGATCGACCTGTTGCAATTTCATACTTCTGCCAAAGACAAAAGTGTCATGGTGTATCACTTTTCAGCGAAAACTATAGATCTCAGATAACTGGCGTTTGTGTGTAGTAGTAGCACAGAGTCACCTTTCGATCACAACAGCGGCCGAATTTCAGAAACTGTGGTTGTGTGGGAAATATTGTGGTTGTAAGTGGCCGACCAAGGATATTTACGTATTTCGACGAAAGGCATGTGTCTCCGCTGATTTCACTTTTCTACCATGACTACATAGCATAGAGCATTGGTGTTTATGTGTGGTAGTAGAATCGTGTCTGTTGTCGTGCACTATGGTTGTTAGATGTCTGTAGCTATAGGGGTGTGAAAGATATGGGGGATGAAAATGGTCGACCTGCGGCTATTTCATATTTCTGCCAAAGACGCATGTGTCACGATGTATCACTTATAAGTGAAAAGTATCAATCGCAGATCACTGGCGTTTGTGTGTGGTAGTAACACAGAGTCTCCCATCGATCACAGCGTTGGCCGAAATTCGGTAACTGTGGGAGTGTGTGAGATATGGTGTTTGAAATTGATCGATCATGAATATTTTCGTACATCATCCAAAGACTTGTGTGTATCCGTAAATTTTACTTTGCTGCCGGATCTACATCACGCAGAAGACTGGTATTTCTGTGTGGTAATAGTATCCAGTCTCCCATCGTGCACTATGGTGGTTAGATGTCTATAGCTGTCAATATGAATTCTTTACAATCACGAACGAAGTCGTGGGTACCAGCTAGTACTTTCATATTATTAAACTCCTTTTAGTAACTACATAAGGGTATTCCATTAGGTATTCGTTTAAAACCACTAACTTCCAATTTTCCTCTTTTAAATATGATAATATGAAGACAGAGATTCAGCAGGTGTGAATTTCCAATAAGATTTTAAAATACGTATTAATTAACGTTTTGATACTTCTATTCAAATTTCACAATATTACTCTTATATCGCTATGGCGTCTAATGCTTTAATTATAGCTCAATTTGTTAAATTACAGAAGATTGCCATCATTTAGTACCATTTCCTCTTCATAGTCTTTTAAATAATACGTTCTTACTAAAATTTTATGATACATACAAGCCCTATAGAAATATGTTCACTAGAACTTGTAGCTTTCTTTTCACTACCCAGTAGTTTGTTTTGATTACTTCAGACACTGTTAAACACGGACAGGAATTTAAAGTTGAAATTTTTTAAATGGTAAATGTAGGTGGGCGCAGGAAAGGGGAAAGATTGGCGTGTAGGGAAATTGCCACCGGAGCGCGTGCTCCATTGCAAATAAAAATAATTTAATCGAATTTTATCTTTTACAAACACTTACCAATTCCTGGTACATATGGCTCTAGTTATAAAAAAGCGAATGTTCGTAGATGGTTGAGTATCGACTGTCCTAAGCATGATTTTGTGTAGATATAAGACGATTTTTGGAGCAGCCCGTTACTTTTACTTAAAATGCGTTACACTGTTATCTTCAATGCCCCGCTGTGGAGAAAGGAAAAAGTAGCTATAATCGGTGATTTCCTTTGTTTCTCCCGTATGAGCTCAGGAATGACGATTTCATAAGTTTACGGTAACATTCTTGAAATAATGCAGGGGTATAACATATAAGCTGCATATCGTGTTACTATGCCTAGCATATAGAACATCTTTAGGTTCTAGATTTACTCCTCAAACGAATTACAAAGACGTTCATAACTTTCATTAAGATTGCTGAAAGCAGGCAGAGTTTTCAGTGAAATTTTGATGATTCAATAAAGCACGAAGCAGTTTATGAAACACACATCAGTAAGTGCATTTTATCTGTCAGGAAAAAAGCATGACCCTTTTATTTTTCTGTAATCGTGAATAAAGTAAGTACATCTGTTTTAACCATAATCAAGGCCAGAATACTTCAAGAATAAGGAATCTTGGTGTTAAGGGGGCACCCATAAATTACGTGAGGTGAAATAGGATGGGGAGGGGTCTACGAAAATCTCACGTGAGGTTTTGGAAAATAAAAATGGGCTGTAGAGCTAAAAAAACAAAAAGGTCTACAAAATAAGTCGATTTTAGGGGGGCATTTCATCGAAAAGTGGGGGTCTGAAGTTTCGAGGGCGATTTCTAGGAGGGAGGGGGGGTTCTCACGGACCAGATCTCACCAGAGGGGAGAGGGGGTCCGGCCAGATCTCATGAAATCTCACCGGGGGGGGCGGAAAAACACCTCATGTAATTTATGGATGTCTCCTAATGAGTATATCCTTTTATTCAAATTGCTTTGTTCAAATTCCTTGGAACTTACCCATATAGTATAAAAGTTTTAAAATAATAATATAGTTGTAATGCTAGTTTTTACTGAGACATTAAGTCCTGTTGAATTCTAGGTGACTGAGGGCATCTAGCCCGTGTTGCTACCTGTCTGCAAAATGGGTAAGCTCTGTGTTTGTGTAATGTCTCGAGTTCGGACCTTCCGAACAAGAGTAAATCGAACTACTCAGCCAGTACAGTGACATGTCGGACGCGCTAGGATTTAGGCCACTGTCCCGTCAGTACTATCAAATACGCCAGCCACAATAGCGGAAAGATCACAAAATTCTTATTTTTAAAAAATCGTTCCAGTTAAATCAGATTGGGTCGAGGTTACCTTAGATGTCTCAAGGATTGAACTATTATAGTTCCACATCGTGAGTACACAGTTGTGATACACATAAGCAATACTGACATCCTGTTTTCCCCAGAGGACAACCTTCTACGCAGAGATATACGTCCGACTACAAAAATTAAAAAGCTTTATCTTTAGAAAAGCTTCAGCGAGGCTCAGAAAGCAGCAGTGAATGTGACATAACTACATCTCGAGTAAAATTTATCAGAGTTATTTTAAAACTGAAACCCTTTCGTGTGTGTGGAGTATCCGGGAGGTGTGTTGAGGAGAGGCGGTTGCGGAACCACAGCGCGGCAGCTGGCCGCAGCTCACTTGCTGTTTATCCTCCCCAAAATAAACCTCTTCTCCACGGCCAATTACAACTGAATGAGCTCAAATAAACATCCCGGCTCTCCCCTCTCTACACAGGCGCCGTGCGTCATGGAATTTA
Source organism: Vandiemenella viatica (assembly GCA_031002005.1). Classification (NCBI taxonomy): domain Eukaryota; kingdom Metazoa; phylum Arthropoda; class Insecta; order Orthoptera; family Morabidae; genus Vandiemenella; species Vandiemenella viatica. The sequence continues at coordinate 106,496,809 of JARYHS010008075.1, read as the reverse complement.
CTGCACTCCACTTTGTTCGTGTGCTTCTCCTAGTGTAGCAGATTGCATCGTCTAAGATCTAGCTCATTCCAACCATTGTTTTGGTTGTCCACAATATGCAAGAGAATGGACAAATGTATGCACCCAGAAGACTTTAAACGTATCCAAAGCTATCAGTAGTTTTAAAAGATTGTGGCACTCTGCGCGTTAAAAATTTTGTTTAACTCGTGGCACGTCGTACGAATATTAGCGCTCCGCCAATTACTCTGCGTTGGCAACAGACGTTTTGTAACGAAGTGGAAACTGCCGGCGAACTCTTTGGCCTCAAGAACTGTCTTCCACTTGTGCGCGGTGACACAGTTTGACTACAATCAGATCCGCCAGATACGACATGTGGGTCGCACCACAACTATCAGCTCGTGTTTTTAATTGCTCAATCAGTCTTTATCAGATTGTTGACAGGAGGTGATGAGATGACTGATGAGTCTGTTACCGTGTAACAAACACAGATACTTTGCCTACTACCCTAATTTCGAGGCTGGTTTTAAGTGTGTGTTACCGTCCTAGTCTATAATGGAGCAAATAATTACCCCCCCTCTCCCCCTTGTGTTTATTCTGCGCATTACTAAAATAGATTTCGAACATCTCATTCGAAATTAACGACGTAATGACTGGAAGTGTTACTCAACCATTAATTTTTATATGTAAACAATACAAAAATGCAACCGATTTTTCTTGAATTTGTTTTCCGATAACGTTTATACGCTTCCTCGCATGTTTTTTTTTTTTTTTTTTTTTTTTTTTTTTTTTTTTTGCGAAATTCTATTTATTAGTGCTTTTTCGGCACCCATCTTGTATTAAAATTACGTACAAATTTCGTATGAACTGATTAGGCATAATACACTTTTACACCCTTCATATGATGAGTATTGTAATTTTATCTATCTATATATATATATATAAAGATGAATTTATGTTTGTTTGTTTGTTCTTCATACAAATCCTCAGTTTTCATCTGATCTCGATGAAACTTTGCACACTTATCTTTTGAAACAAGGAGAAAAATAGTCTACATTTGGTTGAAAAATTATCTGTATAAATAATACATGTTGTCTTATAATTTCGAAATATTACAGAACGGCGATAGACATGGATGTGGAGATCTCTGTACTGTTTTTCCATGTAACGGTCAGGGTTAAAGCGCTTGCTTATTGATGATTGGGTAGTGGTCTCCTGTTCAAATCTCCGTGGAGCGTAAGATTTTTAAACCTGGGCCGTCTGTTATTCGGATTGAATGTTAAACTGTAGATATCACAAAGTTAGGAGTGCAATGCGAGGCAAATCGTAGGTAGTATTGCAATGCAGTAGGTGTTCACTTTTTTACCTTATATTAATCTCTCAATGGTGATCGCAGTCATTGTGTGTGATCTGCAATAATATAATACTATAAATGCTGAAGTAAGTCTGTCTTTTGTTACGTTTTGACGACTAAATGGCTATACCGATATTCATGGAATTTGACAAGGAAATGCTTTATATCTATAGCAAGGGCACTAGACGTTTTTTTTCGGTATGAATAACAGTTTTTGTCACGAAATTTTGAGAACTTATCGAATGGTGACCGAGACACGGATGTGTGTGTGAGTCTGTAGTGTTTCGTCGGTTGCTCAAGCTGTGCTTCTTGCGCATTATGTTAGTGGATGATATGTTAATAAATTTCGTTTAGAGAAAAAACGAATTATTTAGTGTAGATGTCGACTTTCTCTGTACTATTACTTTTTGTCTGCTTAAATATTTCTGGTACCAGTTTATTTTGCCTTCTTTTTTGACATGCCTTGCTTTCATAAACTGGCCTTTATAGCTCTGGCAAAGCACGAGAAGCTAAAGCTATTAGAACCCAAGAATCGGATGCTTATGCTGAAGAAAGAAGAAAAGATCAAGCTGAAACAAACCTGTCCTTAGTTAATCCCCCCCCCCCCCACACACACACACACACATCTCCTCACCTTCGATTGTTTCTCTGTTTTTAAATATGTTGGAAATTTAATTCCTTCAAGAGACAGGTTCGAAGGTAGAATGATATAGTGATAGCTTTCCGGTCATATTATGCCGACTCTGTGTTGTTTGGGACCAATCCTTCGCCACCAACAACTTTCTATATTCATTTCAGGCAAGAAATTCTTAATCCACGCGTACGAAGTCGCGGGTATCAGCTAGTATTACTATATGAATTCTAGAATGTACCATATAACAATAGCGAAAAATACATTTAACAGAAAATCGTTGATGCTTCAACGAAGGAAGCGAAACAAGTTTAGAAAAAAGTAACAAAAATTACATTTTCGTTTTATGCATTATACATAAGATACAAGGACATAATGTTCGAGACGTTGAATTTAAAAATTGTTACATAATCACTTGTGACAAGATTGGAAATCAGGGAATTGTCGCTTTGTTCGGTTCGAGAAACTTTCGTACGACCGAATCTGTAGCCTTGATGCCCACCAATATTTATTTTTGCATAGGGCTTCACGTCTGTCGACGTCATCAATGATGGTAGATGCAGAGAAAAAAATTTGAAATGAATTTAGCCTTCTGAAGGAAGATTTTCTCCAATTTCTTGGAGGGAAACCATGATGAGCTAGGGATTTGGTCGTGAGCCCTCGCGTAAGAGCTTTACCGCTCACCCACCAGGGTAAGATGCACCGATTTCATAAATTAGGTGGATTTCTGAAGTTACTAAGCCTTCAGGTCGGAATAAATGTTCGTAATAATTGGCATTCGGCCGGTTAACCATATAGCAAGCTTCTGCATTTCGTATATGATCAACCTGTGCATTTATCAACTTCCAAGTGCTTTTTTTGATAGTTCATGTGGAAGACAAAAGACATGATTTAAACTCGCATGCCCTAGTCTGAGTGGAACCGATGATCCTCGGCATGGGGAACCATTACTCAAGACCCAACGGTACAGAATCAAACGCTGGGTTTACCCGTTAGTGCATCGTCTGTCTATCCCAATAGTAAACGAACAGAAGTTTCTTTTTTTATCGACTGAACACTGCAGACTGTAAAATCGAAAGAGGGCGCCCACTAATGACATGAGGTGTTTGGACCACCCCTCCCCCGTGGGAAGATTTGGTTGGAACCCCTCCACACCTCTTTTCCTAACGTGAGATTGTCCTCGTAATTTTGAAAAAAAATTGCTCTACTGTTCTTTGAAGGGCTGCAATTTGAAATAAAAAGTTGATGCTTTTTTTTATCATCGCCCTCGCCTTAAATGAGGTTTTGCCGGCCGCCGCTGGTCGACGCTGTGGAGTGTCAGGTGTCTCGTGGCGCCGACTGGCCGGATGTGTCTGCAGGGGGTAGCCACCGAGCCAGTGGTTTCCAGGCTCCCCACCTCCCGTCGCGTCGAGATACAACATTTGGAGAGCCCCAGTATTCCCCTGTGTATCGTCGTCATATTTTCTGGATGCGTCTCACAGAGAAACCAAGGCTGATGCCAAGTACTACAGCCCTTTGTGTCAGTATTAAGATAATCTGACACTGTAGCCAGAAGAACGTCTTTGTGCGTTTCGTAAGCGTTCTTGGCTGGTTGGGAAAAATAGTTTGTGATACGTCTCAGTAGAGCAAAATATCACATGATTAAAGATGCCGTTTTAGAATTTCATTTTCTTATTGTTTGAAAGATGGATAGTCACAGTCATGCCTATATTTTAAATAAACCAGCATGCATGGTAACTTTTGCAGCACAAATTATCATTCATGACTATTTTTCTCCGTATACTTTATTTTACTGTGATCAGTCTCTAGACTACTTTCATGAAATACTCCATTTACATCCTATCTTGCGCTAGCCTCTTCATCTTACAACCCCCTTACAACCCACGCCCTCAGTTATCAGCTTCATACATTCCAATCTCTTTCTCTACAATTCTTTTCTGTTCCCTCCACTAATTAGTTAACCAATCCCGCATGTCTCAAAGTATGACCCACCATCCTGTCTCTCCATTTTGTTACTCTTTTTCAAAGACTTTTATCACATTTTCAAAACACGCTCGTTTCGTACTTTACCTGTTCACTTAATTTTCAGCACCTTTCTATAGAACCACTAGTTCAGATTACTAGTAGGTGCAGATGTTTTAAACACTTGTTTCTAAGATTCGACTGCATGAAGTTTCAGACGATGGCTGCCAATAAACCAACCATTACAATAAATTGTTCTTTAGGAAGCGTCCATAAACTACTAAAGGAAACCTGTCACTATTATGTTAATTATATGGAGATCATTATTTTCATAGTTTTGCCGGATTCGTTAATAATTTCTCGCGGTAGAGGCAGTATTTAACCTCCAAATGTATGATTAATTTGAGAACGAGTATTTGTTATCTGTGAATCGCATACTTTGGAGATTACGGAGCCAAGAACCGTACTGCAATAGGCGCAACCCTTAACAGAAAAACCGTCCTGCAGGACTGTTACCCGACAGGGTTAATCACCATTGTTAACGCGCTGTCACATAGTGGAGGGAAGCAGATAATGGCTTAACTGTCACTATCACGTAGCGAAAGTAAGCAAACCAACTGCTCAAGCCAAAACAGTGTCCCTGCGAAGGCCAAATGTAATTATCCTCGCTTGATCATGGCTTTCAGTTGAGGCGTCAAAACCTTTGCAATTTAAGTTCCATACATACGTACATCAGTAGTATTGCCTGACCATTGCGTTGCACAGAACCTTCACCACTGAATTTCATCACTCGCTCAATTCCTTTTTGGTAGTATGAGGATGCCATTACGAGACGCTTTTAGAGATTTGTGTAGAATGTCTTTTTTTTTAATTTTGTCCCGTCGTTACGTCATGAATTCGTATGAAACGCCAGCTTCTCGCAATAGTCAGTCTTTGAACTATTCCAGCGTTAAGTTTAGTGCTTTAAAAAATGGCAGCCACTACAGCGCGGATTGTGACAGAGATCATTAAAATAATTTAATTTAACTGCAATACAGCAAACGCTCCGGTGGCAATTTCCCTACACACCCATCTTCCGCCTTTCCTGCACCCATCCACATTTGCCCTCTACAAATTTTAACTGTAAATTCTTTCAACGTTACTGATAAATTATTCATCATTTCCCTCCGTAACTTATTCCAATCCCTGACACCCTTACCTAAAAAAAGAGAATCTTCCCATACCCTTGTGTCTGAAATCGAGTGCCAGCTTGTGGTCATGGTCATCTTCTCCCTTTCATGCACTACTTTTCATACCTACACCAATATCTTTCCATGCCTCATCGCCAGTATACGCCTTGTACACTCCCATGACCCTCTTCACCCTCTTCCTGTCTTCCAATGAATCCCATTCCAGCTCTTTTATCGTATGTTACCGATTGCATTCTGCGGTAATATCCAGAAACAAATCTAGCAGCCCATTTTTGCACCCTCTCCAACTCCTGTATTTGATACTGTGACGTTGTGTGGGCTCTTACTTAGGGGTAACTGTTTCAAGCAACGATGGTTCAAGGAATTTCACCACTCGAAACTCTTCGAACCCTGAGCTAACCTCTATCTCAACATACACCTTACAACCCACGTCCTCAATTGTCTGCTTCATATATTCTAATCTCTGTCTTCCTCTGTAGTTATTACCTTCCACTGTTCCCTCCACTAACAAATAAACCAATCTTGAGTATCTTTACCTTATTTTTGTTAGACTCTCCACAAGTTTCTACGTCACCAGTAAGCGGAAATAAGAATAACCCTGTCTGTTGCTTCTACTAAAGATTATAGACAGGTCAACAGTGAAGAACGGACACGATATACAGTATATACTAAATTTTTCAGTGCAGCTTTCCACAATAAAGTTTCATAAACAAATGCAGATTTCAATGGTAGAAACATTACACATCGTTAGACAGAAAACAAAACTCACCATCTCTGTCAACATCGACTGTCTTTTAGTGACCTTGGCCGCCGAAGAGAAGTTACAGTAGATAGCTAACTAATCAATGTGAAACACTGAAATCATTCCTGCTATCACCATTCCTTGCTGAGAGCGTATGAGTGGAATTCGAAAATGACATATCCTCCAAACAGTCCTACTAGTACACGTATTGAAGTATTACTCAAGAGTTAGGACTCAAGTTTTAGTGTTTACTCTTTTTTTTTACTTTTACATTATAATCTCCTGGACCCCTCCATCAAAAGTTACTAAATTTCTGAAACCCATCTTACAGGAGGGAAAGGAAAAATTAGTTGGACTCAAGAGATATTGAGAGCGAAATCGAAATCAATAATAAAAAGCTTGAAAGAAGAGATACGAAATTAAGGTATTCATTTTGTGTATCTTCCATTGGTACAGAAGGATTATTTCCATTTTCCGGTATTTTCCAGTTAAGTTTGCTTATTTTTTTACGTAGTAATTTCGTGGGATCTCTGAGAAAGTGACAGTTTGTCATCGGCTGCGCATTCCACTTCTATCACAGCCATCTAGCCTAACCTCGTAATCCTACCAGGTAAAGGGGACCTGCAGTTTAACGTGGAATCCGAACCACGGAGCGTCCTAACGTCTTCATGTTTAAAAAGCAAAGTGTTAACAAAGTTGAAAGTCAGTTTTAAGGCCCGTAAAAATTCCAGCTGTGACGGCGATTCCCAATCTAGCGTCTTAAACAGCCGAGTCGATACTGTGATGACAATGCTTCTACGCGTTTTTGACTATTAGAAAGCAGCAATCTACATTCACTGCCAGCGAGGTGGAAGAATATCCGAAGAGTGAATGGAATAATGTACCGATGCAATTTTGCAGGAGGGCTCATCTATCACACGCAAGCTATGAAACTGATGAACTGCGTGTAACTGAAGAGGCCGAGTTCCAAAGAATACACTGTGCTTTCGCAAGTGCAGAGTGGATGTAATTTTCCCCAGTGCAGTACATGGCAGCAAGGAAAAGTGTGGGGGAGCGTTTTAACGATCGTAGCTGAGTGAGGGTGAGATAATGGAACAGGGGAGCGCCCACACTGGCCCACCCAACTGTCAAGTCCTGCCATGGGAGGCAAGAGTAAAAGAAAAAGAAATGCTATACAGTAAAAGGTACGACGGCCATCAACCTCTCCCTCCCTCAAACAATAAACACTGCACGCAAATATTTCGGTTAAAACCCTTCCTTAAAAGATAATGGCCGCTAGTCACGTTAGATTCCGTGGTCGCCTGAGCATTTCAGTGGCAGATATCTGCTGTTCGCAGCAACACGAAACTCACTTCTGTGCTAGGCGTACGAAATTCAAAGGTGTCGTCTGATTAAAGTGATTCACTGCAAGTTAAATAAGAGAACTGGTATGATGGCAGATGACAAAGTGAATTTACCAAGTACTTCCTCAGTTTTGTAACGGAAGAACTAGAGAATATGATTGATCGAGATTAGTGCAGTAAAAGAGCGCCTGAAAATTAAAGATACCGGCGTATGTGTGCGTCTAAAATTTTCTGTGCGCTTGTAAAATGTTGCTCTGAAATCGCTGAATATGTGAAATCGTAACTTCAAGGCAGAACATATAAATCTGAATAAAACCACTGTGCTGCTTTGTAACAAAGCAATTCATCACATAGAAACTGTCCGAAATTCCAAAGATGTAGCGGTGAAAGGATGGAACACAACTATAAGTTAGTTTCCTCTTCTTTACCATCCCGACAACTAAATATTTGTAAAATAAATGGAAAGGTTAATTTATCATAGACTGATTTGTAAATGTGTGTGATTGTGTTCTATTTCTTATGTGAAGCTATTCTGAATGAACGTGATACGTTATGTAAGTGTGCTATATTAATTGTGATGCCTGACATTTTACAAAGTAATTAAAGGACACTAAAGAAATAATGTGTCAGCTACGATATTTGAACGTGTTTTCCCACATATTGAAATTTTTTAATTCGTCCAACGCAATGGCAAAATCTTGAATATTCATTCTAATTTCATTTTAGACTATTGGCCTTCAGTTTTAAGCAGTTGCTAATCGACTAGGACATTGTTTGGCGTTCTGGAAACAGATACCGGCCGTATGTGTGCGTCTAAAATTTTCTGTGCGCTTGTAAAATGTTGCTCTAACAGCCACCAGAAGAGCTGCAGGGAGAAATCTGCGCAAATTTTATGATCAAATGTTTCTTGGTAATCTTCGATAAAGAATCTGATGTCTGTTTTGAAGATGTTTCTATAAAAGTGAAGTAAAATCCATCTTACGATTTGTCAGGTGCGATATTGAGTGCCCTGGCTGATGTGTGGACCAAGCGATCGACCTTCGGGACCCTTCGTTCATCTCCTGTCTTGTTGATGACGGCTTAAGCCTTCAACTCTTGACCTCTGTACTTGATCCCAGTAATATGAAATTACATTCTATGAAACCGCTGTAGAAAAGGTGATAGACTAAAGCTAACTAACGAATGTTGTACTTTTTGAATAACAGTCCAGTAATTCCCCGAAAGTAGTCTATTGGTTTAGAGATTAATACTGGCTCGAAGAACGAAATATTCCACTGAAATCAATCAGAAGATAACAGGCTGCAGTAGCGATTATGCAAAGTAACGGAATGATGGCAGTAAAGCTACGATGTTTCTTCGTCCGAGGCGAACGTAGGAGAGAGAGATTTCTGGTATTTGGTGACAGTTTCAACTGGCAATATTTCTAGATTCATTACAAGTGGTTTGCCTTTTTAATTATTGCTACTAATGAACTGATCAAATTCCTAAATTTTGTACCTTGTTCTAAATTTCTCCTGCTGGCTGTTTGATGATACTCATCAATGTGTATCGGTCAGAGAGCCTATTCAGCAGATGTTTTCTTGCAGGTATAGTTTTCTCGTTATATTTTACTCCTCACATTTGTTTCATTTTCGTATCAGATCATCTGATCTGTACGACGGGTGATTCCAGACAGCAGTTGGCTGAAGCTAGTGGACAGTGTGCCATTTGTTAACCACAATGAGTGTGCGCCTGTGAAGGCCGCGTTCTCCGTTACTCGGAGCGGACCAGATCGAACTTGTAGTAGCGATGTCCTTGAGGCTCAATACGCCGACCGCAGTAAGTGATGTCTGAAACAGGCGCCAGTACTGTGCGAGGACACTAGTCTACAAAACTGACTGACGTCAAGAGATGAGGCTCTAGAACAGGGGTAGTCAACATTTTTTACCTACCGCCCACTTTTGTGTCTGTCAGTATTAAAATTTTCTAACCGCCCACCGGTTCCACAGTAATGGTCATTTGTAAAGTAGGGAAATAACTTCACAAAATCTACAAAACAAAGTTACAGCAAATAATAATAGTTACTTACGAAGTAATTTATGTCGGATTTTAACCAAGTTCGGCAGAATAAATCTTTATTAAATGACTTCTTGTACGCAAAGTTAAAACTATCTTTTTATTTATACTTTGCGTACACAGAAGCATGAAATCTGGTGAAATTACATTGAACTATTTAATTTACTAACGAGATCCCTCAAGCTTATGCTGCGAAACTACATGCTGGATATCTGGCTCAATTTTTAAGGTCTCCTTTTTCGGAAATATTCAGGTGGTTTCTTTCTTTGGTCATAATATGATTAACAGCATTAAAGCCTGACTGCACGAGATATGAGATACGGAAATGATATCAATAAACTTAACATTTTTCCACATATTTAGTTATAAGACAGGCATTTTTTTTGTATTTTACTACAGGTTTTCGTGTTAACCTCTATAGATTTTATGTTTAATTTCTTCAGCACATATAATTTCTAACAGTTCTTTAAAAAACTAATTTTTTTTCGCGTTTATAATCCCTAAAATTTGTTACGGGTTACGTCGCAATAAACGCAATTACTAACAGTAATAAGGACGGCGAATTTCACGATTAAGAGACTTTCCAACATCTAGAACACAGTGGGTATGTTCCAAAATTACTGAGTGTGATTAATAAAGTTTGTCAAGAATTTGCACAAAGTATAAACCAAAGGAAGACAGCAGTCACGAAATGTAGAAATTATAGTACGTTAAAAATAAAATTAGGCCTGCAATTAACCACCGAACAAGAACAATCTCGCGTGAGAGGGCGTCCAAAACTTACGCGAGGTGAAATAAGGGGGGGGGGAGAGTCCGGCGAAATCTCACCAAGGGGGAGGGGGGATCAACGGAAATCTCACGTGAGGTGTGAGAAATTTTTGATGGATTGTAGAGCTAAAAAAAAGTCTACTAATGACGCGAAAGTCGATTTTTGGGGGGTTGTTCGTCGAAAAGTGGGGGTGTAACCGGCTTCGGAAGGGTGAGACCTAAAAAAAAAGTCTCAAAAAGTTGCGAGGGCGATTTCTAGGTGGGGGGAGGGGGGATCTCAAGGACCATGTCTCACAAGAAACGGGGGGGGGGGGGGGTCCGGAAATCCGAAAAAATACCTCACGTAGTTTATGGATACCCCCTGATGAATAATAGTAATACGAAAATAGAGGCTTACTGAAGAACAGAAATCTTTTGATGTCAGAAATAGACCTTTATCACAGTGAAACATAGACTACCTGAACACCAGAATGAAAATAGAAGCATTTGAAATATGACGTTATTGAAGGACTTGGAAAATTAGATGAACAGATCACGAACTGACTTCTTTTGGAAACAATGAATGAGGAAAGAGGATTGCGGAAAAGTCTCACATACAGAAGAACAAGGACATTGGGTCACATTTTAAGACGTGTACGATTGGTCGATTTGTTGGTGGAAGAAAGACGAAGTCAAATGAAATAACTGATGAGGACGACAGATTAGAATATATGAAGGAGATAACCGAGTACGTAGATTGTAACAGGAATGTTGAGATGAAGAGATTATCAGAGTATAGGAAGGAATGGAAGATTACTTCAGAACAATACAGGAATAGATGACGGAAAAAATTGCAACCTGGTTAAACTTATTTTGCCTTCATGAGAAGTAGGGAGGGAATTGGGGTGAGGGTTAGTTCATGGTGTGTACTAGGTGGCTATCAAACCACACACTAATATTGTAGCTATCGCTGATAGTTGCTTCATAATAAGTTTTCAGTGTCGCAACATTCCTACTTAACGGTCGATTTTCGATAGTAAACCCCAAAGATAATTCCAAAGAGATACTCATGTCCGAGGATATTTGAAGACGAAAAGTTCTGCGCGATCGCAATTAACACACAAGTTATACGTTGAGAAGGTTGGCGTTGGAATCGGAGAAAGTGAGGACAGGGGAGAAACCGAGCGGCCATCAACACGATCCTCGGTGGACTTCCCAAGTGAGACGTCTTACGTAACGCGCCAGTCAGTCATGAAAACATTATGAAAGATGGGAATTATGTGCATTGACGCTAAGAACACTTCAACAGGCGTCTGTCATAACGGATACATAAGCAACTAGTGCTGCTCCGACGTCTGTGGCATCATAAAAACATATGAGTTGTTTCCATTCAGCTGACACTGTCCGATTCAGTCTGATGTTACTGTGTTCCTAAATTATGGCCAAACACCATTACCGCGAAGGTCATCTACCAAAATATGGTCGAAATCCTCACATTTGCTTTTCCTAACAACAGGTTGTTACTGGATTTCGATTTTCGTAGCTACTTCTTATTTACTCAAAAGTACGTTGAGACAAAGACTTAGTAATTTGTCATATTATCAGCATCTTTAAGACAAGCTGAAAAATGAGCGTTCACTCATATTTTGAGGAATTGATCATGGAAAACTAAGCGATAATGATTCTGGAAATTATACACTGGAAACAATCTTTTTACTCTGCAGTGGCAAAATAAAAATTTCGCGGATTTCTCAGTCACTTATTGTTAATGCAGTTGAATTTGATATGTACTATATTAATAAATAAAGGGTCAGGATTTAAGTTGTTAGAAGTGGGAATTACAGCAGGTTTATTATCGTATTACATTCCTTGGAGGTTATTTCCCGCAACATATTCTTCAAGCGAATCTTTAATCGTTTTCATTGTTTGTGAGGTACCATTCCGAGCCTCCCTCTGCAAACTAACTCCCACAACTGCACAAGAAAACTTTCATTTCTTTTAGCCTAAGATCAAATACAAACTTATGATCTTAGCCGCCCTTTCCCTCCCACATGTTGCTAATTACTATTCGCCAAATATCCATCCCGGACTCTTGGTGAAGCTAAGGTTGTAGATATATATATCACTCTTTACGCCTCTGTCTTAAGTTATTCACAACACAGCTTCTGTATCATTTGATGTTGATTACGTTCTAAGCTGACTTCCAGGGACAAGCTTGCTCTCTTTTGCACGTTTTGTTCATCGGTTAGTGTCAGTTCATGTTATCTTTAGATATGACATCGACTCCCTGCGAACGGGCAGCACCACTTAAAATACTGCTTGCTGAGAAGTTATGTAAACAATACTGAAGCATGCCTGTCGGTCATCCATAAACACAAAATCTTGCAAATTAGTGGCACTTTCAGCGGGTGGCAGAAACAAATGATTCACATAAACATGCTTAAAACAATAGTCTACAACCTACATTCATAAGGGGAGGAGGAACTCGAGAGAGAGAGAGAGAGAGGAGAGAGAGAGAGAGAGAAGAAAAAAAAAACCAGAGCTCTTCCTCTGCCTTTTTTTCCCCAGTCAACATTCCATTAATAGTTTATCCGTAAATTAACAGAACAAATATCACATAGAAGATGTCGCGGGACAGCTAGTTTTCAATTAAAGTTTAAGTCACACCTCAAATTCACAGAATGTTTCACAACTATTTTCCCCAACTAGGCTGGATAGAATCGGCCTATTAAACAATCAGAATAACGCACACCAAAACCGGAAGACATTAGGTGAGAAATCAGAACTTAAAATGTCACAGTACAGAGATCAGTGCTTTTGCAGCAGAGTTTAGATTGGGAGTAGTACGAAAATTTTTTTCGGAGTTGCAATTGAAGTCTCCATTAGCTGCCTTCTCTGCAAGAGACAAACGTAAACTGACAAAAGAAACAGCCCACTACGAGACCACAGCAAGTGACAATCACCTGTTGACTGTTGTATTAATTTGTCCGTAGTTTTTGGAACTACTTCAGAGATTGCTGGAAAATGCGATTCAAAAACTCATAATCTCAAACTAATGAATCATCATTGATGCATATACGTGTTAAAGGAAAACTGAATAGGTGGGCCAAACATTAAAACAAAATTCTGCTGAATCTGACCATAGAATTGAAGGAGGAATTCATTATGAGTGACATCCTAATATTAGCAGACTGAAACCCAGCTTGCTGAGTGGGGGTTATTAATCCTCCACACATTCGGGAGGGTGCGAGTTCCAATCCCCGTCCGACCATCCACATCCCAAAATCACTCCATGCGAACGCCAGAACGATTACTTCAAATGACCATGGCCGAATTCCTTGCCCCAATTCTCGATTCCGACGAGGATTAGAACCCATTAAAAGACTGAACAACTAAATCGTTGCAGATGTTTATTAGATAAACGATGCTCTTCAGGTCAGGGTACGTCATACACTTTAAAACAATTTTCTGTATCAGTGCAAATAAAATTTTACACTATCCGGTCACCACCTCGAAGTAATCAGAAAGGTTTCCTGATGCTTATCACCATTTGCTCCTAGTTAATCTTTATTTTTTACATGCTATCCGGACAGTATTTTTGGATAATTTAGCTCGCTTGGTATCTTCACAATCAGCCAGAACTTTTTGTAGTGGACACATCCTTACTTTCAAAATGAGCGGCACTCCAAAAACCCCAGGAGCAAATAATGGTATTACAGATCCGAAAATACTGTCTATACACACGGCCAAAGCATCAAAGAATTTGTTTCGCGTAGTGAGGTCATTGTGTTTCGAGGACCTTGGACGGGCGTATAGCGTGCCATTCGCGTTCATTTTACCTGCAAACCTACGGTCTGCATGCAACGCTAGGCGAAAAGTTGGTGAAGCGAGGAGGATCAGCTGCTCAATCGACACACATCGTTATCATCATGCATATAAGATAGTGTCATATGGTCATGGTAATAATGTACAGAACTGAAGACTAAAATAAACAGAAGCCAGCATAATATCTGTTGAAAAGAATCTCTCATCAGCATTTCATTGACACCCACGTAATTAGATTCGGAGTATTCAAAAAGTGATAGCTACATTGAAAACTCAAAGTCTCTCGTCGTGCAGGACTTTGAATGAAATTGACATAAGAGACTATAATTCAACTTTATCCAGTCTTTACACGTGTCCAACTGACTTTGATCTAGAAGAGTGACATCAAGAAACTACATTAGATTATTCAAAGAACCGGTCAGGAGCGGCGTCGCCAAATATCACCAAAACTCATACAGATGGGCCTAACAGAAAGAATACTTCATCGTCGACTTTAGCATATTTTTAATATTACTCCAAACCATAGGTTCCCAACCTTTTTTACCTACCGCCCCCTTTTCGAAATAAAATGACTCATCGCCCCCATGTTTAAAAAAAACAAAAAAAAACCACCACCGACGTTTTTTTGTTGTAATCAACATTGTGTAATCCATAGCGCTTCAATTTAATTGGCTTTTTGCCCACTTCTTCAAACAGTGATTTGATGACACCCCTCTTAGGTGAATTGGACTATATTAAATATTTAAAAACAAGGACAGATTTTTTAAATTACCTTATTAAAGAATATTAACATTATTGGTGCCTTGTAACAAAATTTGATTAAAAACATATAGTTGAAAATTATCGTAAAATTATCAGTGAGAGGTCCGAGCTTGATGTAATGATATTTATTTTTCTACATTTGGTGCTATATTTGTCAGCAGGAATCTTAAATCGCCACGTTCCTCTACTGGCAATCTGTTTCTTTGTTTTGTTAGTAAATTGCTTACTACACTGAAACCCCTTTCGGCTAAATATGACGACGGGAATGCAATCTTCTTCTTCTTCTTTTTCTCGTGTCAATGACAGCATCAAATATGTGGAAGTTTTTCTGCCAATGCGATGGCTTTGTCAGTAGCTGATTGGAGGTCAAATTGAGATACATTTATTCCAAGTTGTGGACAGAAAATGTACCATGGTTTCTCTCTCCCCGCACGAACGTGTGGTATCTGGCTGTTCTCCCAGGTATCCCCAAGTGGCAAGTATATCTTTGCAGCGGCCAACTCCAACATGAAGCCTGTTTAGCGACTTCCATATGGGCCAGGTTGTTCAGACCCAGGTGATGGACCCTCTTTTGGCTTGATCCACTCGAACCCTCGTTGTAATCTCTTCTCCCAAGTCAGTAAGTATTCTTTCATTGCTTGGAGCTCCAGTTGGTGGCTTTGAAGTTCCCATGAAGCTTGAACGGGACTTTAGTCTCGATGGCGCTGGTGTATAACCATGTAGGGGGTGTCGGACGTCTTCAATCACATTAAGCCTTGCCACGCTGGTGGCAACTTCCCGGCGTATGTCTCCAGGGGCGATGCCAGCTAATATCTCCACTTTGCTCACAGGCGATGGTGTGAGGCAACCTATGATGACCCGGCATGTACTGTAGAGCGCAATGTATACTGTCTTAGCATGACTGGATTTTTGCCACACAGGACATGCATACTCTGCTGCGGAGAAGCATAATGCTAAGGCAGAGGTGCGAATGACGCTTGGGTTAGCTCCCCAGCTAGATCCGGTCAAATTGCTTAAGATGTTGTTGCGTCATGATACTTTCATCTTGACATTGCGACTGTGGCTTTTAAAAGTGAGACTTCTATCAAGAGTTACACCCAGGTATTTTGGATTTTCAGGGAATGCAATAAAAAAACTTTTTGTTGCAGCCCACAAAGCCCGATATAAATCTGGAATTTGCCTCTGTAGCCAAAATTCTTGATATCCATTTTTTTAATTTCAATTTTAACTCTTCATTTTTTGACAGTTCTATCACTCTTTCTGTAGCGATAAATCTGCTGTTTGTAGGTTTGAGAAAGGTCCTAATACCCAATCTGGAATGGTTATGTTAAGAATATCCTGAAATATGTTTTTAAAATCTTCTTTAAGTGCTTCCAATTCACTCCATAGAAAATATAAAATTTAAAAAATAAAACTTTTTTTTAAAAAAAAAGTCATATAGCCTAATATCGTTTCACACACACCGGCAAAACCGGAGCCAGCGCGGGACTTATCGCATCGAGTTCAATAAGTTTTTTGCTTTGGCGAAATAAATAGGCATCCACCATTCAAAAAACGTTACTTTAATAGTTTATTATATCATAGAACGAAGTATAGTAAATATTTCATTAACATACAGTACTGGATACATCCTGTGTTGACTCAAATACAAAAGAGGCCTAGAAAAAGTGAAATAAATTAGGTACACAAATATTCTGCTATATTTTTGTTTCATTGAAGATTTTTGACCAAGTTACGAAATGAACTAAATTTTTAAAAATATTATACAATATTTATGACTGCGCTGCGATTGAAATCTATAAATTTCTTCTATTGATTTTTAAGGATCTCGTTAAAGGAGCAAACTTTACTGACTTACATGAGACCTACAGATTGGGAATAAGCACAGTAAAGTAAAACGTAGGCATGGAAAGAGATGTATACATTTTTGAAAGAATATTTCGAAATGAAAAGAAAATGAAACCAACTGAAAAATGATAAATTACATATTTATCATTAGTACTAACAAACATTATAATTAACTTACACTTTATTTAAAATTGTAAATCTGGTTGTTCTATTATTTGCGGTATCAACACAAAGATACATTGTCAGTATCGAAGGCGCGTTGCCATGGCAAATTAACAAAATAAATTGTGTAGCCTGTTCTGTATTGTTATAACTAATAATAAATGTATAGCTGATCAACTTTCAGTTATTTTTTTCTTTCACTTCAAAATCTTCTTTCAAAAATGTGTAAATCTCTTTGCAAGCATTCTGTTTCTAACTTTGAAATAGTTCGCTGTTTTATCTCACAAATAAGGTTTAATATCAACTAATTCAATTAATGTCATAGTATCGCGCGAGTAATTACTTATTACAAAACTACAGAAACTGGTCGGGACTGAGATTAGATCCTCTCCGCCACCTGCACCAGTGTGGACAAGTGTGCATAAGAAACAATTAAACCATGTGAAACCGGTGATCTGCCAGACCGGACTACGTGTAAGGTCCATTCACACTAGCGGTCAGGTCAGTTCAGCTCACAATCCAGGATAGCATTCACATTAGCGGTCAGGTCAGCTCAGCTCAAGCCAGATCAAGTAGTAGACGAGGCCATTTCATTTCCATTGCTCATAGTGAACAATGCCGTTTTCCACCCCAACGTCCAATTAAATCGCAATGATTTTGGATCAAGAGCCTAAAAAATACGTCAAGATCAAATAGAGGATGGTTCTGGGTGCATCCAGAGATTCAAACGCAAACAGATCAAGAGTAAAATGAATGCTAACTACCGGCTATGCCGTGAGAGACGAGTTGTGGGAAATGCTTTTGATATTTTAGGGCTCAAAGATTTCGAATTTATTTAAAAAAAATTAATTCTGCTCCAGGATTAATTGATAACATAATTTTAGCAACATGTATTTTGCACAATTATTTACGGAAGGATAAAATTTCATGCCATGTATAAAGTGAATTTCAGGAAGAGCGAGAGAAATCCTACTTTACAAATTTTCTTTGTGTATTTGCTAACGCTGGTACAGAATCATTTGATTCTAAAAATATATTCACAATATTTTTTAAATTTCGGAAACAGGATCTGTATCTTGACAGTACTAAAATGTCTAATAATATTTGGACTTATATTCAAGTTTTGCCGACATTATAATAAACAGAAATAAAATACCGTTAAAACCATTTTTAATTTATTACTCTTTTTTTATTACTTACAAGCATAGTTTTCAGACGTTCGCCGCCCATTTGATCTGACCTGACAGTTTCTCGTTCACACTAGCGGTCAGCTCAGCTCAGCTTAGGTCTTGACCATTGTTGATCGGTGGCGACGCGATCTTCAGTTTGAGCTGCCGTGCCCTTACCTGAGCGGAACCGCGTAGTGTGAATGCTCCCACTGGATTACGTGGTATATGTGATTTTTGACCTGAGCTGAGCTGTCCGATAGTGTGAATGGGTCTTACGTGTTAAAGCTCTCATTTGATTACATTGTATCCGTTTTGCCGGTGTGAAAACTGCCTACCGTTTCAATATATGCCGGCCTTACACGAAGTACTTAGCAAGTGAGGATTTCAAAATTTGCCCACGATCCAATATAAGAGCTGTAACCGAGCGTGGTGGTGTAACGGCTAGCGTTCTGTCCTCGGATTCGGGAGGACGGAGGTTCGAATCCCCGTCTTGGAATTACTTGCTGAAACATTTGTTCAATTTTTTTATTATTAATTAATCTTATCGGCAAGTCCTTGCCAGTGTTGGCTAGGGGGGCGCTGGCTGGGCGTCAACGCCCCCCAAATTTGTCTTTGTTCACAAACGCCCCCTTCGAGCTCTCTAACGCCCACTGGGGGGCGGTACGGACCACGTTGGGAACCACTGCTCCAAACGAATAAACTAAAATCATACAGGGAACCATTCACACTCAATCTTAAGTACCCCATGAACCAATCTAATAACTCATGTTTCAAATGTTCACATCCAAAAGGTATCACTCTAATACTCCCAAATACGAACACCGAAGCTCAAATTCTGGTTCTTCAACACTGCAATGCCCACAAAGACAGTTAAAAGAAATCACATTCCAAATTTAGGAAATTCTAATTAAATTAGGACAGAACTATTGAAATTTGTCGTATCGTGAATCTGTGTTAAGTAAACTGATGTCAGGTAACCGAAAATAAACCTGCTGATCTAAAATCCGAATTTATTTTTTTCTTCGTTACAGAAATTTTCACATTAAAGCCTCCATAAAAACTAGACCTTATTTACTCCGAGATTCGCTGATCGCTTTACAGTCAACTTCGATCTTATAATTTACCTTTGGCCTCGTTATCAATGATGTAATCGTTTATCTTCTATCACACCAACAATGATTAACTTGTTGACGCGCTCTTAACTATCCAGAAACGACTACTAAAAGAATGACTGCTATTATTTGTGAACAAGAGTCCTGCAAATTCACTCGGCAACTAAGTCATGTACCTACACAATTTTCTAAACCTGCTCACTTATAAATAAGTAGGCTTGCTCCATCGTCCTGGACTCGTAAATAGATTAAAAGAACACTGTGATCTATTGTTCAGGGACTAATGACGACGCTCTCTTTCCCATAATTTTAATATCCAACCTTCCGTGAAACGTAAAGCCAGACAGAGGAACTGTTGATGCAAGTCCAGTTTCAGCCGAAGTTGGAATGTATTGTGTTCAGTTCCAGCGCGTCGAGCTGTAGAGTCTCGTCTAATGTTGACGCCGCACCTAGTCAGCAGAATCGTAGATCAGGGCCGCCACGCACACACATCCCGTGCCCTGTAAGCAGCGGCCATCTTATGTTTCACAACAGTGGTATCAGCAAATGTTTGAACCAACACTCCCAGTCGATAGGAAGGTATCTTCCTCCAGTTTCTGTCCGAGATAAACTTCCCTCGAGCAGCGTGTGACTAGCAAGATATAAAACGCAAAAGAAATTAATAAATCAGAAAAATTATTCTAAAGGCATAGTACTAAGTCATTTATATACTTCCGTGAAACGCACAGTGGAACTTCTGCCGTTAGTGAAAGGTATAAAAATAAATTGAAAATTAATAAAATACTCTCTGTCTTCCAGCCACGTCAAGATGCTACTCCCATGGAGCTTTTTGAGGGACACCGCCTTTAATTACCTATCTTATTAATGTTCAGCGCCGTTAAATCTTCGGTCTTACATAAGTGGAAAATTGTTACTTAATCCTTTAACTTTTCTGACTATATTGTTATTACAATTGAAATATCTCTAGACCCCACAAATAATTAAGATATAAATCAATTGTCCAGAATGCATTCACTGCATTCAGAAATCATCTCCAAGATGCGGAAGCTATCTCAGTTAATCACAGAATGGAAACCTGAAAGACACCACACACAGCATCTTTCAAATCGGAAGGTGTCCAGAATTATTCATTTCTACTGCAAGCCGATCATACTGTGAAAACACAATTGGGCGGGATACATTGAAATCATTCCCGTTCACCGGTCAAAAGTGTTTCAATTAATGGAGTGGGTGATGAGGGGACGCACCTGGGAAGTAAAGGAATCGTTTTACAAAATTTTCGTAATACTATTGTTTGAATATGGTGATGTAGTTTGGCACCGAAGAAGAAAATCAGTTACAGAGTTTTTTAATGTTTTGTGGACGTTGAGGTCATTAGGGGCGGGGAAGGACTGCGAGCAGAGAACTGGAACAACCATAACCTACGGAAGGAACCATCGAAGCATTCACGTGGAGTGATGTGGTTTCGAACTTCTCGAATGCGAGATATGATAAAGGAGCAGGGATGGGAGAAATTCGAAAACAGGAGGCGAGTGAAGAGAGAGCGTGGATTTTTTAAGGCGTATACTGGATATAAAGAATTTTCTATACGCGACTTGTGACGCAGTGAAGCAAAGAGACCTATGGATAATAGAGAGTAACGGGATGTTGAGTTAGGTTGCAACTGATGGGAGCCAGCGACAGAACAGTTAGGCTACTAATTTGCTAGTACAGAGGTTGTGTAACTGCAGGCCCCTGTTAGCAGTGTCAAGTGATTAGGACCCGGCGGATTCTGGCCACGTGTACCCGGCACCCGCATTCATCCGCCGCCCACATCAAACTGCAGACTTTCAGCAAAGTCCATGGTACCTCAGTATCACTAGTACCCCTCTGGTAGGTTTCAAGCAAGGGAAACTGCTCTTTATAAGTAACACTGCCCTCCATTTTCTAAGAACGGTCAAATGAAATGATTTCAACAGTCTGCTGCATCTCAAAATAACTGACGACTAATTGTTAAATAGTTAAAGTGTACTTTGACGAAAGCTAATGTGGCAATCAACATTAGGCCAACAATCGCAGAACAAGAAATGTATCACATTGATTTTGATCAAAATTTGCACAGTTGATCTTCACCATTAAATGATTTGTGTTATGCGGTAGATTTGCAACTCTGCTCATTGTTTTCAAACAAATCCATTGTTTATGACGTGGCTACGGAGACTTATCGGACAGGGATGAATCGATAGGAAATCAGTATTTTTCATTACGGTGGTCGGGAAACTAATTGTTTTCGAGAAATTTGGATTTTTTAAGTTCACTTTTGTTTTTATTACCTAAAAGATTCCATTAATGTCAGCACGCTACGGTGGTCCAGTGGTCAACTAGTTTACCTGCCAATATTTGCAGGCGTGTTCGGTTCATTACGTAGAGTTTACCGATAAATATATATATATATATATATAAGTATTTTTTAAATTTGTACTTTAATCAAAATTGTCCCGAATGTTGTTAGTGTTATATGCAGCTGAAATATCAACTACGAGATTGATGCATTGTTATTTTTCGTCAGTCTTGAAATACACCGTTAATATACGTCACAGTAACTTAGTCGGATGGAAGTGGTTGGTAATAATAATGAAATCGCTTCAAATAATTTATAAGCCTCACGAATAACAAATAAAACAGGGCTTTATGTGAATTTTCCACATATAATTTACTTCAAAGGACCGTCACTAACATGTATTATCGCAGCTCTGTTACCTTCACAAACTTAGTTTTGGGACTCATACGTATTATGTATGTGACAACATATCGCCAAATAAAGTTGACGAGGCTTTGTTGGAGTTGCCCGAGTATGAAGTCGCCAACTTTCTTGAAGAAGCGATGACTTTTTTTGGATTATCAAATAGGATTGGGTATTGATGCCGCAGAGCATTTACTGTTCTGTACGACTATTAACTTTTCAGTTGACATTTCAGATAAAAATAACATTATAAAAAATAGCAACTTTTAACGAAAAACAAATTTCAAGGAATTAATGAAACCGAAAATGACTTGCAGAGAACTGTTAATCGATCGCTGAAGAAAGTTGAATCCATTTAGTAAGCAAAAAGTTGAACTTAAGACCAACTCAGTTTTTTTTTTTTCGAAAACTATTAATTCACCGAGCACACATATATAGATTAAAATGTTTTAATTTATGGTTCTCTTTAAATCCGGCTCGCTCCATAGGGTATGCCTTTACGTAAGTTATTTTAATAGTCCAGAACAGTAGTGCAATATTTCAATAAAATCCCGAAACACATTTTTTGATACTAACTTGTAAAACAAGGATTCGAAAGAATCTACAGTAACATAAAATGTAGGTCTGAACAGATAATGTGAATTGCGGAAAAATCCGTTAAGTAGTTCTGTAATGTCGTAGCGACTGTGACAATGAGACTATTTAATGGGGAAAAGTTTTCTGACTTTAATTTACAGATCGGTTCCTTGCTCAAAGAGATACCAGTAGTATCGTCAAAACAAAACCACGTTGCTATCCGTCCTTACAATGCACGTGCCCTCATATCCGAATGTTAGAGTATGTTTATGCGGAAAAGCGTCCGTTTGTTAGAGCTAACGTTTAGGTATCCGTCAGACTTAAATGAAAACGTGATGTTTGTGTAAGTAGAAACATCCAACCGTAGTCATAGAAGTTTTCCGGCAACTTCTTTCACTTATTAGTCTACTATTATCGTATGTCAAATACAAACAAACAAAATACATGTTAATCAGATAACTATATGTAGGGATTCCAGCCATCGTCTGGAAGCTGGTCCTGTTTGATGCAATGTGAGAGGCCTCCAGACAGTCTTCTTGCTGGACAGCCCATTACAATGTGGTCAGCGGTTTGGATACCACCACAGTCACACAGTGCATCTTCACGGAGACCCCACTTATATGTTGTTGCGTACCACCCACTGTGTCCGGTGCGAAATCTATTACAAGCCCACAACTGTGTGAGCTGTTGGCTTCCTACTCCTTTCTCCACTTTACATGTAAGTCAAAGTTATTTCCATTAAGCTTGGCTGCTTCCACGTGGGCAGGTCTCCTTGATTTTAATCGCGTGAGGCAGGCGAAGGTAGCTCCTCGATGAACGTGTGCACTGCACCCCAAGACGTACCAGCCAGTTTCTTTGCAAGTTTCACACGGGTCTTCTCTTTCTCTGCAGTGTTAGATAAATCCGGAAAAGTAAGGGCTCGATCCATGCTAACTCCCAATTTAGGGTGATTTTTGTCTTCAAAGGAGTACGAAGATTGGTCTTATTCTGGCGTGGGCGAGCTGGTTTGAATGCTGGACGCAACATGACTGTCAGGTTAGGTTTTAGTCTCTACTTATCTAAGAATGTGTCGAGTTGGTTAAGGCTCCTAGATCAAGAGTGTCTTAGTTGAAAGGACAGGTGTACTGTTTCTCGAACTGTGTCGATGAACTAAAGCCTTCCTACAAACTGAGGACTTTCCAAGAATCTTAGACAGCGTCGTGACTTTAGATAGAACAACGGTGTTTTTAGTAAGGGAGTCCCCTGATGAACGTCGTATTACATGTCTCGCATGGATATATGAAGGCGATACTCAAAGTTCAAACAAAGTCAAAGCGATATGGTCAACAGGAATTTTAAAAAATCCAGGATATGACGATTACTTGAGTTCTCTGGATATGAATTTAGCGAACTTCCTCGGACGCAGCTTCTATCAAAGGCAGGTCTGAACCTCCACAGTGAACAGTCTGATATAGTGCTCTGTCAAAAAGCTCTCAATCCTCCAACTACAGAAAACTAAAACTAGTTCCTCTTATGCAAGCCACTTACCGTCTATGTAACGGCTTACCGTGGATGTCATAGTTTCACTATGTTTTTTTTTTTTTTTTATGTCTCAGTTCAGTTTTTTACATATTCCATCAACAACTGGATCGACTCTGTCCAACTGAAACAAACACAAAAGACACGGCTGCAGTGCGCTGTTGAATTGACGTTAAGGAGCGTTTAATCCGGAAGTTGGTGTGTATCGCAGTGTAATCGAGTTGTGATGTTATGGACTGTTTGCCCGGCCCGAGGCACACAAACAGTGGCCGGTCCTTTCCACGGGCAGCCTGCAGATAAGCCACGGGGCCACCCAGCTTAACGACATCCACATATCCACCACGTGCGGTCCAAATAATACAGCTTAAATTCAACTCTCTGGCCCTTGTAATGCCACTGTCCTCTCATACTAGAAGCTTAATGGATGAAGCGCATGACGAATTGCAGAGTGTAAGAACGAAGTTTAAATTCAAAACAGCATAACCATCACACCTTCACCAAAAGAGACTGACAGTTGCAGCATAAAAGCCCCCAGTCAAAGAGGAAATATTTACATTGATCAGAGAGTACCACATATTGTATAATATAGTGTATTATAAAATGGCTACAGATTGAATGAATTAATCATTTAAAAAGTACTGAATTTAAGTAAAATGAAAGATTTATTATTTAAGATACTTAAAATACTTAAGATACTGAATCAGCCATCAATTGATATGATAGAAGGGAAATAAAATGCCTTCAGAGGACCAAAACAGTAAATCTTAGAACTTAAAACACCATTTTTAAAAGCGAATGACATTTTATTCCTCTCCCCTTCCCCTTTATAGCAGTCTAGAATGATGTTCACTTTTAAACGTTAGAGACCGAAGGTTTTTGTGGTCCCGAGAGTGACAAATCTGATATTTCATAGAAATTATTGCTAACAGGTTTTGAAGGATCTTGTAGAGACTGAAATATTGTGGAAAATGTTTTTAGTTTGAAAGTAGTTTGTTTAGGTATTTATCTAACAGTATCACGTTTGGTGTTCGAACATAAACAAATGGAAAATGGTATCGTATTTCGAGATAGAAAAACCGTCTTAACGGGTGGCTAGTTAGCGTGTTAAAGCATAAATGAAATTAATTATTTCCTGAAAAATGAAAGTAATTAGAAAGAATAAAGTTTCATTTAACTCGCCCTAAAAAGGGGATAGATTGTCATCGCTATTAATTAAAATACTAGTTCGAATTGATTAATCGGGAAGGAAAGTTTTTCAACAGTTATTAGCGCTTGAAAGAAGGCAATAGATGCCAGCTTCATATTACGAAGGAAGTAAGAAATAACTGGTTCGGGATAATAAAGATGCATGGTTTAGAGGGAAGACAAAACGATATTTCTACAGTTAAAAAGGTTCCAGTAGAGAGGTAGCCTACAAGATTTTGGGAAAGAAGAGTTGAATAGAATTTTAATGTAATTTGGCTGATTAAGTAAAAGTTTGAAAGTTTAGTTAACATGATTAAATCATATGGAGAAGACTAAACTTTGAATAATTATTACGGGGAAATGAAACTATATTTGGGGATTACCGTAACAAAAGAGTTTCGAAATAATCCGGACTATCTAATGTAAATATTTGGGAGAGATTGAAATATTTTTAGGTTTTAAGGCATACGGAAAATAAAAGTATCGCAGCCACGTCACTGAATTGATTATCAAACAATGGAAAACGTCATACGTTTCGGCAAAAGTATGAATATGAGGGGTGAGTGACGAAGGCAAGTAACTCAGTCCATTACAAGCTTTTCGTTTGCTGCATTGGCAAGGTGCGCCTATGTTCCGTTGTTCTAGCTGTTAGTAAAGTTAAGTACTAAGACTGTGCGAGAACTTTGGTTTTAAACTTTAAGAATAAAAAGTATTTTCGGCGTTAGCATGAAAAATTTTCTTTTATGCGAGACAGTATACTTGAAATGATAAATTTGGCCCTCTTATTAGTTGTTGCGCTAATTGTAGAGAAGGATTGAACGGGAACCTACGGTTTATATTTCCAGGATTGAGAAGTTCGATAACGGTCATCCTTATTGTATAAACTGGAGCTCCGAATCTTTCGTAATGATCAGTGAACTTTATTGCCGGACCTTTAATTTGATATTCCTTTGAGGAGAGTGCAGCAACTTTCTCGAACAAACCCGGAGTGGCGGCCACACGGTAGGCACCAGTAATATTTCGCAATAGATTCAATTATTCTTGACGTTTACAGCGAGCTTGAAACCACCAACAAACTATATACTATCCCATAAAACTTTTGTTCTGTAGTTTGAGCAAACTTTAAAGAACAGCACTAGTGGAATCGTCATCAGTTAAATTCCTTTCATGCTGGTGTGGCGTAAGGATTCAGAAACATTATTAACTTTAGTATTCAAAGATAAACTTTTCTGCAGCTTGGTATATTTCTTTGTAACAAACTGTGGTTTTTGAATAACCCGTCCGTCATAGAAACAATACGGATAAACAATTATTATATCTGAAAACTGAATTTTTTTGTATATTTTCAGAAAAAGAAAAATTGTTTTACGAGGATGAATCCAGGTATATTGACGAAAAGATCAACGCAGTAAAATAATGACGAAATATTCGGATTAAAGAAAAGCAAGCATGGAGTTATTTCACATGGTCCACAGTTGGCAGGAGTCTGGAAAAAAAAAAAGATGTTGAAGGAGATCCAGTAATAAGGATAGAATCTAAAAAGGCTGAGATAGATGTAAATTCGAATAATGAGGATGGTTGAGATAACTCACAGCAAGAAATCTAGAAAATATCTGTTTGAATTTTTCTTCCTGTAAAACCCCATTTAGTTTTTCGTGGAATGAAAATTAAAGGAGGTGGTAAAGTGAAAAATCAATACAATTATGTAAATGATTGAAAACTTAACAAAAAAAGAATCCTACTAATAAGAGAGATACGAGTAATGGTCGCATTTGGAGACATTCAGTTATTTCGCATTCTATTCTTCCATCAGAAATCAGTAATAACCGAATTATCCAGAAAATAGTAGTGTTCCTAAATGAACGCCATGCGATTATTTGAGACGTATTATTCATTTTAAGCGAGGAAAACTTTAGGTACCAACTACGTGCGAATTGTGTAAACTTACTGCTACTTATTTTCAGAGAGAAATGTGATATACCTCAGATTTGTCTTCATGATTGTGTGAATTAGTCTAGAGATCATAATGTGGCGTGCTGAGATGACGATATTCTAAGGATGCGTTTATGTTGGAGTTGCGACTAACGACTGAAGCGACGATACTACCTAGCCGAAGAAAAATTAAACTTTGTTGACAATGAAGCTTGATGTCCAGAACGCGTATATTTTATGCTATCGGTTGGTAAATATTTTTCTTGTTTCCTTTTGATGAGCGCAACGGACCACGCA
This sequence comes from Vandiemenella viatica, assembly GCA_031002005.1. Lineage (NCBI taxonomy): Eukaryota > Metazoa > Arthropoda > Insecta > Orthoptera > Morabidae > Vandiemenella > Vandiemenella viatica. The sequence continues at coordinate 106,469,680 of JARYHS010008075.1, read as the reverse complement.
TAGTAGCTGAGTAGCGATAAGCGCGACGCTAATCGCTGTATGCGTTTTCTTCGCTCCTATCGGGGATACCCATCGACCGTTTGACGGCTCAAATTGTTATCAGACCGCCATTGTCAGACAAATCATTACATATTCGTCCTGGACAAATTGTGGACGGAGTTACTACTAAGTGTAATACATTACGTAATTATAAATCTTATATATATATAAAAAATAGACGTGTTTTTTTACTATATTTCACTTTTCAGCCAACACTACCTAGCACAGATCACTGATGTTTCTGGGTGGAAGTAGCATGGAGTTTCCTGTCGTGCACAACGTTGGCCGAATGCCGATAGCTGTGGGGATGTGAGAGATATAATGATTAAAGTTGGTAAGTGCAGGGCGTATTCATATTTCGACCAAAAATTCGTATCTCCGTATACTTCACTTTCCTGCCACAACTACATAACATAGACCTTTGGTGTTTGTGTGTGGTAGTAGAATCGTCTTTCCTGTCGTGCGCTATGGTTGTTAGATGTCGGTAGCTATGGGGGTGTGGGAGATATGGGGGTAGAAAGTGGTCGATCTGTGGCAATTTCATACTTCTGCCAAAGACAAAAGTGTCATGGTGTATCACTTTTCAGCGAAAACTATAGATCACAGATAACTGGCGTGTGTGTGTAGTAGTAGCAGCACAGAGTCACCTTTCGATCACAACAGCGACCTAATTTCAGAAACTGTGGTACTGTGGTAGATATGGTGGTTGTAAGTGGTCGACCAAGGATATTTTCGTATTTCGACTGTCTGCGCATATGTCACTTTTCTGCCACAACTACATAGCATAGAGCATTGGGGTTTGTGTTTGGTAGTAGAATCGTATCTCATGTAGTGCACTATGGTTGTTAGATGTCGGTAGCTATGGGGGTGTGGGAGATATGGGGGTTGAAAATGATCGACCTGTGGCAATTTCATACTTCTGCCAAAGACAAAAGTGTCATGGTGTATCACTTTTCAGAGAAAACTATAGATCACAGATAACTGTCGTTTGTGTGTAGTAGTAGCACAGAGTCACCTTTCGATCACAACAGCGGCCGATTTTCAGAAACTGTGGTACTGTGGTAGATATGGTGGTTGTAAGTGGCCGTCCAAGGATATTTTCGTATTTCGACTGTCTCCGCATATGTCACTTTTCTGCCACAACTACATAGCATAGAGCATTGGTGTTTGTGTTTGGTAGTAGAATCGTATCTCATGTAGCGCACTATGGTTGTTAGATGTCGGTAGCTATAGGGGTGTGGGAGAAATGGGGGTTGAAAGTGGTCGACCTGTGGCAATTTCATACTTCTGCCAAAGACAAAAGTGTCATGGTGTATCACTTTTCAGCGAAAACTATCCATCAAAGATCTCTGGCGTTTGTGTGTAGTAGTATCACAGAGTCACCTTTCGATCACAACAGCGCCCGAATTTCTGAAACTGTGGTTGTGTGGGATATATGGTGGTTGTTAGTGGCCGACCAAGGATATTTTCGTATTTCGACGAAAGGCATGTGTCTCCGCAGATTTCTCTTTTCTGCCACGACTACATAGCATAGAGCATTGGTGTTTATGTGTGGTGGTAGAATCGTGTCTGTTGTCGTGCACTATGGTTGTTAGATGTCTGTAGCTATGGGGGTGTGGAAGATATGGGGGATGAAAATGGTCGACCTGCGGCAATTTCATATTTCTGCCAAAGACGCATGTGTCACGGTGTATCACTTTTGAGTGAAAACTATCAATCGCAGATTACTGGCGTTTTTGTGTGGTAGTAACACAGAGTCACCCATCGATCACAACGTTGCCCGAAATTCGGTAACTGTGGGAGTGTGTGAGATATGGTGTTTGAAATTGGTCGATCATGAATATTTTCGTATTTTATCCAAAGACTTGTGTATATCCGTAAATTTTACTTTGCTGCCGGAACTACATAGCGCAGAAGACTGGTATTTGTGTGTGGTAATAGTATCCAGTCTCCCATCGTGCACTATGGTGGTTAGATGTCTACAGCTGTGAATATGAATACATTACAATCACGAACGAAGTTGTGGATACCAGCTACTATATTATAATTGTGGAAGTAAGTTTCTGTGTTTTTGTTACGTTTTGACGACTAAATGGCTATATCAATATTGATGGAATTTAACAATGAAATAGTGTAGGAAGGACACAGGACATTTTTTCGATATGAATAACAGTTTTAGTCACGAAATTTTAAGAACTTATCGAATGATGAAAGACAGACAGATTCGTGTGTTAGTCTGTAATGTTACGTTGGTTGCTCAGTAGCGCAGTCTGTTAGTGTTTGATTTGTTAATAAATTTCGATAAGAAACAAAACTTATTATTTAGTATAGAAGTCAATTTGCTCTGCACTGTACTATTCATTTGTGTCTGTATAAAAGTTTCTGGCACCAATTTGTCTTCCTTTTTGACATGCCTTACGGACGTAAACCTGGCCTAAGGTGCAGGTCTAGAAGACAATGTGCTGCTATTAGATTATAAGATTCAGATGCTCAGGTTGAAGAAAGAAGAAAAAAACCAAGCTGAAATATAGCTGCCATCAGTTAACCCCCTCCCCTCCCCCCCCCCCCCCCCCACACACACACACACACATCCCCGCACCTTCGCTTACTTTTCTGTTTTTAAATATGTTGTAAATTGATTCTCTTCATGAGACAGATTAGACGATAGGATGATATAATGATGGCTTTCCATCATATTATGTCGACTCGTTGTTGTTTGGGACAAATCTTACATTACTAACAGTTTTCTATATCCAATTCTGGCAATGAAACTCAAAGTCCACGCGTACGAAGTCGCGGGTAACAGCTAGTGTTTAATAATTAGAACGATTTCCGTAATGTGCACACATTTTAGTGTACTTTAAAATTTAAAATAAGTCAACAAAAATATAACATATTACAACCAAAGACAAACGGTGCTTAATTCATAAAAATAATTTTTATTTTTCTTGTTACAAGCATTTTTTTAAAAAAAATATGGCTTTACGCCTCGTCGACGTCTAGGTCATTAGAGGCGGGATGGGACTGGGGACAAGGAACGGGAACGGGAAGGAATTCGGCCATGAAATTTGAAGTAAGCATCCCGGCATTCACCTGGAGTGATTTGGGGAAACCATGGAAAACCCAAATCTTGATGCCCGGACGGTTATTCGAACCGGCGTCCTCCAAAATTCGAGGCAAGAGCGTTATCCGCTCACCCACCATGCTAGGTCCACAAATAATTTAAACCAGAAATATCAAATTGTTGTCTTCTGTATAGTATGTAGATGCTCTTAATTTGGAATTGACAAAAATAGATTTTAAATAAGATGCGGATATTTTCTACGGCTTGTTTGGCCTTCCAATGTTACTTAGTGTCAAATTCCTATGATTTTGGGTCCCTGTTTCTTTAAGGAAATGTTCAATACCTTCACTGTCAATAATTATATGTAACAAACAAATTACCCTAACAATATTATCAGCTTCGTTTACAGAAATTTTCAATGTTTTGGTTAAATTGTCCATATAGAATAAATTATGCCAAAGGCATATTCGACGGTTCTTCGTGATTCTGATAACCTAGCACTGAAGTTTTCTTCGCCTATATCTAAATGTAGTCTTCCATAATGCTCCAATAAATTAATTAAAAGTGAATAAGCTTCAACACCTTAAACAGTGTGATTTCAGAATTTGATCAAGTAGAGACGTTTGGAATATTCATTCTTCCATCTAATAATTACGTATGCAAAGCTGAAGATTTAAGTATTCCATTATTTTGTTTGCTTTAACCACCAACGTCAATGTTTATAAATTTTTAACTAGCGTCGACCAATTTTTTGTATAATAGAAAAATAATTTTATAATTATGGAACATCAAACCAGAGTTTGCTAGACAAATAATTCTGACGTTTTCCGTCGATAGCGTAGATACAATTTATAAAATTCCAAAACAATGTTTTCTTCTGCTATTGTTCGGGAATTCTGTTCTGGAATTTTCATGTGAAGCGGTTAAAGTACTTACCATATAATCTTAATTATTTCTCCTTCCATATCTGAGACTGTTGCAATGCGACTTCCATTCGAAAAGAAAGTCTAAACTTCTAAATAAATGGGCGGTTGACAAATACCTGCGATTTAAAACAAATCTCCTTTACTATCGAAGCTCCAACAACATAAAAATACAAATTGAGCGCTGCTTTTGTCGCCGCTTTTTCTGTCGCCCTCATCATTCATCGCAGCTCCAAAATGAACTCTCCCCACCAAGCATGGTGTTTGAGCACGGGATTGGCGCCTGAAAGGACAATAGTTTGATTCCAGGTCTTTGCATCCAGATTTAGATTTCTATTGGTTTCACGATACCACTCTGGATGAACGCCGGGGTGGTTTCATCACTAGGCCTAGTTCATATTTCTTCCCGTTCCTTGCCTCCAGTCCACTTTCTGCTCTAATGATCATAAAGCTATCAAAAATAGAAAAAAATCAAAGCCAACTGTCCAGTAATAGCTTTACCATGAAAAATGTGATACATAAAAGGTCACAAAGAAATTTTTTCCGATGTATCTTTTGGATAATTAGCACTGTAATAAGAAAGTGATTTTTCCTTTGCCTATTGGGAGGGGGGGGGGGAGGGGGCAGGGGCTGTTTGTTATGGTATGGTCATTGTACATATCATAAAGTAGGTCATAAAATAGGAGGGAACCTGACGTTCTAGCTCAGTTATTGGAAATGGCGTGTCATCTCGGATGGAATATATGTTTACATCGATCTGCGAAATGTGTAACCTGTGTTCTGTGTGAGAAAAGTATTTTTATTTGTGAAATATGTAATTTTTGAGGCGGAATTTAGAAACTGTCCCAGCATTCGCCCAGGTGAGGGGGGAAATTGCGTTTTTGATGGCTTTACGGCTCATCGACGTCTAGGTCATTAGAGGCGGGAAATGACTGGGGTCAAGGAATTGGAAGGAATTCGGCCATGACATTGCGGCATTCACAGAGAGTTGTTTGGGGAAACCGTAGAAAACTCAAATCTGGATGGCCGGACGGGAGGCATCGAACCAATGTCCTGCCGATTGCGAGGCCAGAGAGTTACCACTTACCCAACTGCAATCAGGACGGCCGTTTTAGGATTTCAGGACCCGAACCTAGTCCCTTTGTACCTCCATGATTTAGTGTGGTGGCACCTTAATGCGCACAACCATTCTGGAAGTTAAACTTCGTACGAAAAGTTCTCTTCCATTCGCTTCGTCGGTTACTTTCCGGAAGTTCTTAAACTGTCGTGCGATTAATCAGAATTGGGTAGAAAACCTTACTTCAGCGTAGGTGGTTTGTTACATTCGCAGTATACCAGACGCTTGCTTTGTAGATTTACAATGCCGCGTCATGCTTTCACTTTCCTTAGGCAGATCTTGATGTACCTGCGTTGCCGATCCCACGTCCTTGGACACACTACCAACTGAATACAGTGGTAGGGACATCCGCTGGTTTAAGAGATCGTTCGGGTCAGAAGAGGGCGGCACCGTTCGCAGTTGTTTGCGTTTGGTTTGCTACCAGTAGTGGCAAGAAGAACACTAAGGTCGGAACTACCTTATGAGACTACTTTGTGTTCAGCGCATAATACTGTTAAGAGACAATACGGATAAAACTGTACAACTTCATTCTAATTCAGTTTCTTTAATACTACTTTGATTTATTCATGAAAATAAACATGAAACCGACTAAAACAGAAATATTCTCCACTTTGTATACACTTTCAAGTTTCAACAGTGGTGATCGTTTCAAGAATTCGATACGTTGATTCAGTAGCAGTTGCAAACACTAAACAACGCTATGAAATTATCTCAAGTCCTTAATACTACAATCTTAACGAGCAGGATCTTGGTTGCAAGAGTCAACTTGCAAGTATCCAGCGAATGGAACTGATCTGGATGGAAGCAGCCTGCCTCGTGGCTACGTGATAGGATTGCGAATTCCACCAGCTCTGGAATTTTTGGAACTGAGCCTCACCTAACCGACAGTCTGCAGTATTTCTCGTATATTCTAACGAAAACAATCGACTCAGTTAATTCTTACCTAAGCAGTTAGATTCAGTGGCAAAGACGAATCATTCAATTGTGACGTGCGAATACATTTGGAAATCGAGCTTGCAGTGCCTTGATCGCGGGTTCTCTACTCCAAAAGGCCAAGGTTAATGGCAAGTCATTCCTTAATGATGATATTCCGCCTATGCAGATGGAGTAAGGCTCAGGGAGAAGGTCGCAGATATTCCTAGCACCTGAGTCATCTCTTGAGCTGCAGTGAAGCAGATCATTTTGTTCAGCAATAACGTTGTTATTACTGCTCGGTGTTAAGAGAAACGTTACACACAATAATTTCTGCTAGCGTGAAAGGCCAGCCTGATACGATATTCAAAATTTAAGAAATGAATTGCTAGTTACATAATCGCATAGTTGACAAACTTCCCAGAAACCTACAACACGAAGGAATGTAAGTTGGTGCTCGTTCTTAAAAAGGTTTTTTTTTTTCAAATGTACTGTAACTTCTCCAGAAGTTTATATACTGTTAAAGGGATCCGGGTTCAAATCTCGGTTTGGATATTCACATTTCGATTTTAGACGATTGCCTACATACAGTCCTCTCGAATGTCAGCAGACAACTCTCCCATCATATACGGTCGATTTACTTTCGGGTTCTTGACAGTTATCTTCAACTGTTATTAACGACCTCGTCGTCGGCTAGTTGAAAAACCCAAAATGAAATAAAAACTAATGATGTCCTGCCCGGGATAACAGATTCAGATTTCCAGAAAGGCGACGAATTCGTTGAAACTGTTCGGTAACCTTTATAGTGTAGCTCAAGGCCATCGCCAGGAACTAAGATTTGAAGACAACTAGAGGGTGGTGGCTTGTGGGACGAGTCTCGATTACGGTGAGATGCTGTTACTAGTTTTTCCGCCTTCTCTAATACTTGGTGACATAATTTAGCAACGGATATACGCCATGGCGTTCCACAAGTTATTTGTGCATCAATTTGAAGCAATTTCCACGGTGACGTTAATTGGAATGTAATTAATAATCTGAAACACACTGTGGAGCTCTTGTTATCGTTATGGCAGTGTTTACAACCCTATCAAACGCCTTCTGTATGTTACGTAATTGAAGTTTCAACAGATTTTGACGTTTCGGAGTCCCACGAAGCGATTTGGAGCATGTCTAAGAGCAGAGATTTTTTTGATAAATGTGCCTCGTCCGTACGTGAGACGACATGTATGAGAATTTAAAGCGAGAGGTTTTTCGTCTACCTCAGCTCCAGGATCTTTACATTATAGTTGTTCTAGTGCAACGGTAACCCGACAGAATTGTGTTAAACTAACGCAAAAATTTGAAATATTACATGCCCATTGCACAGGAGCGTGACTTGAAGTTTAAAACTAGAGCGAACAGATGTCAAAATTTTCTTATTGAAGTTAATGTGATGGGAATACATTGGATACTACAGGGCGTTCGCCGGAAAACGCTACCCTCCCAGTCTGTTGCCGTCGGCAACTTGCTGGGACAGTGGAGCCAGCAACTCCCGCCACACGGCGCCGTGAATCACCGCACTATTTAACACCTCCGCTGCCCCAACAGTGCAGTTACGCAGTATAATGGGACCCTTACATTGTTAAGAACGGTTTCTTTGCATTGTAGCTAGTTTGTGACTTCAGTCTCTTATTAATCAGTGTTGTGAATAAACGTTTCTTTGCGGTTTGGCTGGTTTGTGGCTTCATACTCTTACTAATCTGTACCGTGTTTGAGTGTGAGTAAAATTATGGTACGTTACAGTTTGTAACAAAGAATATTTCTCTACGATACATATGTGAAGAAGAAGTCGTTTAAAAAGTGTCGCAGAAAATTTCGTCGCGAATTTCCTGGCGCTTTACTGCCAGCTAAATCAACAATTCTGCGTCTGGTTAAAAAAGTAAGAGAAACGGGTTCATTTTTTAACAAAAAGAGACTGTCGGTCAACCGTATTCTCACAGAGGAGAAAATGGACGATATCGCTTTTCGACTAGAACAGTCACCCAAAAAATAATTAAGTCAATTAGGGCAGCGTGTGTCTCGAAATATGTTCAGAAGATGTGAAATGTGCATTACACAAGAGGGTCAACACTTCCAGCATCTTTTATAAGGTAAGCTAATGAATTACGTCACATTTAAATGCTTAGCACATACAAGTTTATGAAGTTTATGAAGCGTAATTATTATGAAATAGTCCGTGACCGACGGTCGAACAATGCCGGAAGCTGACCGCTCGCTCGCCGGGAGCAGTTTCTTCCTTGTAGCGCTAACAGTGGGTTGCGTTTCCCGGCGAACGCCCTGTATTTGCTCCATTAAAAAAAAAAAAAATCCCATTTTCCATCGTTCGATTTATAAATGAATTAGGATAGTAGTCTACCTTCATACTATTTAATGATTTAACATAATTTTATTACAAAGCCAAAGTCAATTAAAATTTGCCGCTCGTCTGAAGGAGAAGAATCACTTCGATGACTTTCTGACAGTTCTGTTATCAAATTATAGCGGAATGTATATGGACTTGAAAGAAAGAGCATCTTCACCATCCACTGCCACGCATGTAGAAGCACATACCAATATTTTGATGGAAAGGAGGAGATTATAGAAGTGATTATAATCACCAAGATGATAAAATCCTAAACTCTTCAGATTGGAGATGTTAACTACGTTTACAAGGCACAGAAGGAATTCAGCACAAGGGACCAAAACATGTTTTTACAAAGAGTCCAAGTCAACATAGATGACAAGGACCTGTCTATATGCTTCCGAAGGAATGCGGCCATGGCCTTTTGAAAGAACCATCCAGGCATTCGCCTGAAGCGATTTCGGGAAACCATTGAAGGCTCCGATCTGGGTGTCTGGACGGGGATTTGAATCCGCGCACTTCCGCACGCTAGGCCTGAGCGTTGCCGCTCGGCGCGACATGTGATGTTCAGAATCCACGTTGGTACAGACGGCCTTCTCTCGAGACGCTGGTGTCATAATCCAGTGGCGTATCAGGTCGTCGCCACGCCGGACTAACGACACTCCCGTTTCTGCTGATGACCGGGGTTACCTGAACGACCTCGTCTGTTGGCATCGCCTATCTGTATCCCATTAATATCGTCGTTAGAAGCGGCAGAGACGCGTGTAATCATCACAACATTATGCTTTAGAGTGTAACAACGTCGAGGAACAGGAGAAGGTTCCACCAGCTTAGGGGTAGCTTTTAATGCTCAGATTTATGTAAAGATAATTTATGTTTTTAACAGTTTGTGTATATGATTGAATGCTTTAAAACACTGTCATGTGAATGTGGTGACGGAAGCTACGGCAACATGAACCACATCTTTATTAGCTACAAGAAACATTTGTTGGATACCCAGTGTCATTACATTTTTCTTCTATCATATTCTCGCAAGAAAAAATATTAAAATTTATAGTTTTGTGGAAATATTTGTAGAAAATACAATAGGGGAGACAATTCTTCCTCAATTCCGTTGCATCTATGGCCTATAGGCCTACCTTTCAAAAAAAGTTGGCGGTGATTGGGAACAGCCAACAGAAGTGAAAACTTCAAACTGTGAATATCATACGCACAACACGTCATAGTAATAGCTACAGATATACTAAGTAATAGTAATTCCATGTGGTCCTAATGAACAGGTGACAGGGTTCCTATTGGTTGCGCGTTACCACCTGTTTTAGCCTCCTTAACCCGGTAGTCCTTCAAAACGGAACCTACAGTTTAAAGTGGAATCCGAACCACGAAAGCGTTCTGGCGTACTTTACATTACACAGAAGCTGTGCTAGAGGTCAAAGTCGGGTTAAGGGTCTATGAAAATCCCCGCCCAAACAGCGATTCGAATCGGGGACCTTCCGTTCCGCAGTCAGACATCTCAACCACTGCGCCACCTTCCCGCTGCAGATGTACTGTTAATATTAGCATGTCGGTGACGCGAACTAATTAGATTTATCCATCCAATAATCATACAACGTGCCTAAAGAAATTTTCACTTCGAATACTAAAAATCTAACTTAGTCTACAACCCGAAGGTTGGTCGAAGGAGACGTACCAAGCTATTGCGTCAGAGGCCAATTCTTTTCCTCCGGGGCCTACAGTTTAACGTGGAATCAGAACCACGGAACGTCCCGGCGTAGCTAATCTAATCAAATACAACTCCCAAAAATTCCTGCTCATCTCGGAATTTGAAACCACGACCGGAGAGAGAAACTTACGAAAGTAAGCGTTGTAACCTCCGAGCTACCAGACAACCTAGTTTTGAAGTATACATGAGCAAGTACAATCAAAATCGGATAAAAACTATTGGATTCTATGTACAACGTTACAGAAATTAAGGTGAGGGGGAAAGGAGGAGACGGTTTATGTTTTTGTAAATCAAACGTAAACCCTATTTTTCTATTTGTTTTAAATTATACGTATACAAAGTTCCATCAAAATCTGAAAAAAAACTGTTCCTAAAAGAATCCAACGCGCATATCATACGCGCAACACGTCATACCATGTCAGTGACGTTAATTCATATATTTACTCCCAGACTTCAGCCCACTTATATAAAAAGACAGGGGTGGTAGTAGTCGCAGCTACTACAGCAAGTGTTATCATGAAGTCTCTTTAGCAAATAGCCAGGAAATTAATTTTATTTATTAATCAATATTTTATTTAGATTGACAATAGAAACTAGTACTAACCGCTTCACTGCTAAACATTTTATTCGAGTACACAAGAGAAACTACTATTCAGCACTTAACCGCTACAACACGTTTATAGAATTAACTCCTTCCGATGCAGCCCTGGGCCCCGCTGTAATTGATGCGCCGAATTCCTGGCGCCAATTGCGTGGACAGGCGTACCTTTCTATCACACTACTTTCTTCCGCAATCCCTAGAGCTAGAATCGATTTTACCTGCGTTCTGCTCATCCTTTCACCTTCTTACCATGCACTAACATTTTCGCTCCTGAAGTATCACAAATTTTCAAACTTACTTCTATAGATCTTGAAACTGTGTTAAATCTTCCGCCGTAGTGGATTTCACATTAAATGATGATATTGTTCTTCAAGCCTCGTGACAACCGAGCACGCTGCGTGTACAGATACGACTCTCATTTACTTTACTTGGTGCGGCCTTATGCCTTTCTAACGCTCAGATTACTAGCTTCATCAATAAAGACGACGCCCCTCCACATTTACAATACGATTTGCTACATTTCTACCTGGTTCCGCTGGTCCTGTCACAGCTTTCTTTCTTTGTACTTTGACTTTTCACGTTCAAAGTATCACAATTTATTTTTATTAATATGAAAATGGTCCTAAAATAACAGGTCACACGACAAATGATAATCGCCGCGTACTTTTCGTCGTTTTATTATCTTACCAATTCCGCCTTTACCCGCATCGTAGTGGAGGCGGAAGAGAAGTTGGTCAACATACTTTATCCTTTCAACCTTATTCTCTGTCGAACGCTTTTACCCCGTTGTCCTCTGTTGTGTATTTTTCGAGTAGAAGTCTGATCAAAACGGACAATTTTGCTGTCGCTTATAATTCGTGAATGCTATCCAGTAGCTATTTATTTGTTTATTTTTTGCTTAGAGCTTTACGCCTAGTCTACGTCGGATGTGAATAGAGACGTGAAAGGACTGAGGGAAAGGAACTGAAACTTTCACAAGAACCATCCCAACATTCGACTGCAGTGATTTTGGGGAAACATGAAAACCGAAATCTGGATGGCCGGACGGGGATTCAAACCCGCGTCCTCTCGAAACCCAGACCAGAGCGTTATTGCTTACTCATCAAGCTCCGTATCCAGCAGCGACCGGGGAAGAGACATTCATGTCAAAATCCATGGTATAGCTTGGCTTGAATAATCTCAGTCCAAACGAAATACAATCCATATACAAATAGCCGGTTGTAAGGGTACAGCTCAAGAACATAAAAAAAGGAAATTAAGTTTCAATATGAAAAATATTATTTGTTTCTTGAACATCAGTGTATTTCACAAATACAAGGGCGTAGTTGTGAAGGATGAGGAGACTCGAATAGTTTTATAAGAACATCCATCTCTTGAAAGGCAGTATACTATGTTTCTCTCTTCGTGATTCACTTTAAACTGTTGCAGGAACCAGACTGAAGAGAGCAAGGGGCACGTTGCAGGCTTTTTCCCCCATCCAAGTCACAATCTCTTAACTGTCTGCTTCTTTCGCATCTGCCGTGAGCAATGGAGGAACTTAAATGTCACCAAAACATGAGGTCTACATCTATATTTCGTGAAGTGTATTTCATTACTAGCATCATGATTATCATGAGCCATGATGTGGTCTTTTAAAGTCACTAGCATGAACTCTTGAGGGTGAACCTTAATCGCCACGCCGCGCCGGCTTCAAAGACGGATAGATGATCCCCGCTGGGCTTGAATAAATTTGAATTCTATGAGAAAAATCGGACACCGCCCTACCGGTTGCTTGGCTGATTACAGAAAACCGCCTTAAAAGCGCAATCAGGATTGACGGGGATTCGAACCTCGGCACGCAATATCTTTCCAGTGCACGGTTGTGGTACTTTAATGCGCACAGCAAAATTGGTGTAAACGTAAGAGACACTGAATGCTCTTAACGGTATCTTGAGCAACCACGTGAAGGGTAAGCTCTACAAGCATCCCCCCCTCCCCCCCCACACACAGATCACACTGATAAGCGGGACAGAACTATCTCTAAACATTTCATCCCTGAAAAGGTATACAGAGAAATACATTTACTAGAAACATTATAAACAATATTTCAAGTACAGCTAAACTTAATTATTATAGTTCAGCCTCACTTAAATTAGTAACTTATCTCATACACTCCTTGTACAAACATTTCTAACGAAATTTGTTGATATTAAAAACAGCAACCAGTCACAGTTAGTTGTTGTTATATTTATTAACCATTACATCCATCGTAGCAGATATGTCTCTGGAAGACTTTTCCCCGTTTCCAAAACTTAAAGTTTTCTTTAAAGTACAGCGGAAATTCAAGAATTTTGAGACGCGACACATAACGAGTACCATGGAGCATATGAGCAGTGAAGAAACAATGGGCATCTTACGAGGAAGCAACGGAGAGACACAGAAAAGTACAAGCATCTGTGAAATTGCAAGTACAATAAAAAAATATGTGCCAATCATTCGGTGTTTTCTTGAACAGACCTCTTTTCTCACAACCAGACTCCAGTAGTGGCTGACCCGTAACTAATTCCGCATTTCGGTTTTCCATAGTTCCGTGGATTCACTAAGAATGCAGGTGCGTTCCTTGATGAAGGCCAAGTCCATTTCGCTGTCAACAGTTCTCTCCCAATTCTAGTCATATCGCTGTCGATTTGAAATTACACAGTAGGAAGTCAGACGCTAGCTAGGCATGGCCTATTTAAACTCAGAACGACAGGCTATACTCTTGAGATATCGACTATCTGTGATTCACATATTTATCGCATTTACAGGGGTTATTTGTATGGCTGATATTATTTGAAGTTTCGCAGTGTCGGAGGTTTCTTCTGATTTATTTAGTGGCTTATTTTCTCCTACAAACTGTTGGTCGAGAGTATAAAGAAACAGATGCAAATTCCTACTTAGAGCTGTGGCACGTTGGGCGTTTTGTAATATTCGAAACTGGACAGCAGTAAAAAAAAAAAAAATACTGTGGTGAACTCACTTTCTGCCCGCAAGTTGAAAGAATCAGTACGTTCTAAACACCAGCTAGAAATTTGATTCACGCCGTAAGTTCATAAGCACCAGTGGCAATGCTTCTACAATTTTCTTTTGCATTTCACGAATTTCTTCACTAGTTTTTCGGCAAAATTTTATGTAATTCCCTGGTTTGATGCAACCCTCCATCTCTTCGAATCCTGCGCCAACCTTTTCATCTAAACATGTGCTACAACCTGACTCCTCAATTATTTGCTTCATATATTTTAATTTCTGCTTTCCTTCACAGTTTTCACCTTCGTCTGCTCCCTGCACTAACAAATTAACGAGACCTACATGACGCATCATCCTCTCTCCCCTTATCGTGAAACTCTTCCATAATCTTCATTCCTCACCCGTAATTTTTTTTTTTTTTTTTTTTTTAAAGTTCCCGGTACCTACCAAAAAACATGCTCCTTTACGCCTGAAGACCAAGTGCCAGCCTCTGGTTGTAGGCACCTCCCCAATTTATCTCCGTAACATCACCGAAGCCAAGCCAAAGAAAGTGCGCAAGTTATTAGTAATCAACGGCGTGAGACAACGTCCACAGCAAATGTTCGAGGCATCAGCAGCATATGCAACTATTCCGACCGTAGACTCCATCACGCAATAAGCCAAAAACATAGTACAAACCATCATATCACACGAAGACCTCGTACAATATTCCATATTCCTCTTCAACATAAATACTGGGGACATGAACACGCTAACTGATAAAAATATCCAGACGTGAATTTAGGTAAATACATAACAAAATGCACATAACCGGCAGACTCGGAGACACGTCTAAGAAGATTATCTTCCGACACATGATTCTAAGGTAAAAACATTTTACAATACAAAAGGATACGAGATAAATACAAGATCAGATTTGAAATGTTTGAGAGTTTTGCTTTTGGCTGAAGCAACATGTTTATAGCAGATTACTTCAAGCTAACTGAGAATTGTATTCCCTTTGGCAAATAAGCGAATCATAGCATATTTCACAAGACCAAGTTGCTAGGCAGAAAATGTGATTTCTGTTCCAGAAAACAGGCGAAAAAGACCAGGAGAGAAGTGAAACATGCAGGGGATCATCTGTTGACCTTCAACGGCGAATGGGCCAGCCAGTTCAAGGTGTCAATGAGCTAATACACAACAGGAAACCAAGGCACACAAATTTTTGCAGCGTTCATTATCGATGTTGGACGTTGTGATATAAACTAGTAATTCTTATCCGCCGAATACATCGCTCCTTCTTCCAATTCTTATCATCTAATCGCTAGTGTAGGAAAGGGATATATATTCGTCTGTGTTTGAAAAATGACCTCAGAAAATCAGTAATCAAATACGACTCCTGAAAGTTCCTGTTCACCACGGGATTTGAACCCGCAAAAGGAGAGAGAAACTTTCTGAAGTAAGCGCCTTAACCACTGAGCTACCAGACCGCCTTGTTATGAAGTATACGTGTGGTAAGTACTATAAACATCGGATAAAAACTCTGGGTTTGTATGAACAACGTTTACAGAAATTGAGAGAGGAGAGGGTTTAGGTTTTTATAAATCAAACGTAAACAGTGTTTTTCTATTTGTTTTAAAGTATAAGCATGCATTCCATCAAAATCGTATAAAAACTGTTTTGTATGAAAAACATTGGCAAAAAAACATTATTTTTTATATATTATATACAAGTATAGCCTATACCGAAACAGTTAAATAACTCGCTTATTGAAATTCTTATAACAAATAATTCTTATTTTATTATATAGCTTGTAATTTTTTAATTTTTCTGCACGGGATCGAGAAATGAAAGATCGCTAACTAGGTAAAACGTTGCACTTAATCTGGTCAAATAAAGAAAATTGAATATACAGATATATATCTCTCACTATCGATTCCACAATTATTTACACTTGTTCAAGATGCAAAAAAATTAGAATGTTAGGCTTTTCATTTAAAATTTCAGAAATATTTACTTAGCTGACACATGAAATAAAATCTTAGTTTCTATTATAATAAATACATAATTACAGTTTTCCATTCGTACTATGCTACAAAAATCATGCCTCGAAATCGCATGAAATAAAATATTATTACGCGGGCTAGCTAATCAAACAACATCAAAGCACTGACTGTAATTGAGTCTTTATTTAGAGCAATGAAAGTATTGAGAATGGCGTGTTATGGTTTTCCTACTGCACGAGAGAGTCGTTGCTCGTGGAAGAGGTAGAATGGTGTGGTTTACCGTAATCTTGTTGAATGCGAAAAGCGGCAGCAGGTTCACCAGGTGCCAAACCCGAGATGCTTATCGCATCCCCAGTGGTCTCTCTCGCCAAAAACATCTGAGCAAACTAATAGCTAACTGCTCATACCGTTATGAAACACAGGTAGAACCAAGTTCAAATCGTCAGCTGTCCTTCGATCAAATTCGTTTGTCCGAATGTTGCTTGCGACGATTAAATAGAATGCGCTGGTAAATTTTTAGCGACCAATTATAGTATCAGAAACTATCTAGATACATACAAGACGAATTCTTCCAGTCTGCTGCTTAAGGTGCATTCCCACGATCCCTTGTAGGACAGGCGAGACGGGACGGGACGCCATTGGAACAGGGCCACCTCTGCTAGCGGAGACGAGACGCAGCTACCCAATCTGAGTCGGTAAACATCACAGGCGTGTGTAGCGGTGCGCTGTTGCCATCGGTTTGCAGCAGCGGTTCGCATCCCTTCTGTCGCTTTAAAGTGCTCTGTACCAAACGACACTAGGCAACGTGGTGCGGAGGTGGCGGTAAGTTAAGCTAGGACTAACCTGCGGCCCGCGGTCGTCCTTACACTTCGGCTAATGAGGTCCCGTCTCGTCTCGCCTCTCCTACAAGGGATCGTGGGAATGCGCCTTTATAGACAACCATACCAGGCAACAGAAAGAGCAATTAACATTACTATTGGACAGCCAGTATGTCTAGCCAAATTCGCGCTCAAGAACAGAATGGTTATAAGATGGTCAAAACTTAGTTTCCATACCGCGTCGTTCTCTCCAACGTCTCCAGCATTACAGTAGCCAACCCTCTTCAAACACCGGGACCTTTGGTGCTTCTCGTTGGCTGAGCGTGGCTTCGAGATGCAGGGGACTATTTTCTGAGTTCGTCTTACAAATTCCTACGCGCAGGAAGAGACCCTTTCCCGCCAACAAAGTATTGCTGGCGCCGCAAAGTCGTGAATAACAGCATCGGCTCAAAGGACCTTTTCAAAGGAACCACCCGATCGATACTTTGAGAACATTACTATATTTCTTCCCAGCTCCTGTTAATATACTCTTAATAAGTATAAATTGTCCTTATCGTTAAATGTGATATGTACCATTACAGTATTTTCTTTGCTGTCCAAGCGCAACACGCCATACTTATAGCTACAGATATACTGCTATCACAGCATGTTGTTGACGCGAACTCTTAAGATTTTACCCATCCAAAAAGCGTCCAACGCGCACATAATACGCGCAGCACGTTAAAGCATGTCGGTGACGGGAAGTCGCAGACTCAGATTTATCCCCGTCCAAACATCGCGCAACGTGCTTAAGTTTTCACTTCAAAAATTGTAGGTATTTCATAATATTTCAAAACTGTATTTTTGCGACATATTTTCTATATGCTCCACTAAATTCATCGAATTGGAAAGACGTTTTGTCAAAAAACTGTTTAAGTATCAAATTTATCCAAATAACTTATTTGTATAGTTATTTTTCGGAGACCATGAACTCCAGCTAGATCGATAGGGTTTTCTTGTGAACTTTATCATAACACTGAAAAATTCTGAAAGAATCTTCGGATCTGTAGTTTAAAAATATTGGGTAAATTATATTTTTTATATTTGCCTCGACAAATGCTTCCACAATAGTGATAGAAAAAAAAAAAAAAACATTTTGAATGTTGGTGGGTTGCCAGCTTTCTTTTGATACCAATGAAGATTATTTAAACAAAACCTTTCCTTTTTTTCTTCAATAAATTCACTATATTTTCACTCCACATGATTTTTCAAAATTTCCTCTCTTAATCGGTTTAAGGCATGAGGGTGTGGAAAAATATTCTTCCGCAGCTAAATGATGCAGGGATCGGAGTAAATTGCCGTAGGAATTGATTAATTTATCACAAATTAAGCATTTTAAATTAAGATTCGTAAAGGAAAAAGTAGCCAGTACAATAAAGAGGAAAAATGGGTATGATGGGAAACGTTACAAATTTTCTAAAGCGAAATTATTGGTAATGCAAAAGTTTCAGCATCATCTTGACTCTTAATGTGACCTTTACATTTAGAGCTTAAAGTTTTAGTTTTTCATCGTGTTTAATATTCGTTGCTTCTATTACAACTCGCAGCGTGAAATATTCTGTCTAGTAGATTCACAACAGTTTCTCGGAATAACTGCCCTGTAATATGACCGAGTTCTAGTTTGCTCTCATATCCACGAGTTTAACAATAACTTTTATTACCATTCCTGGGCGATTACTGAGCGGCATGTTAATGTTTCGTAACCGGTCTGTATTTCTCTGTTCTCTGGAAAACGCCTGGAAACTGAATACCGGAAATGTGTCTTGTATGGATAGTAACTTTTACTTCTATTTGACCGTCTTCGTGGTTTTTTGTTTTATATGCAAATACTTATCTTTAAGAATAATTAAAACCTATATTGTGGAAGGTTTTTTAATTCACTGTACGAGGGTGGTTTGATAAGTAACTTGGTTTTGTATAAAAGATCAAATTACTTCTTGGAACATATTCTATTTTGAACATAGTCTCCTCGAACTTCAATAAAAAAAGGTTGCCGAGGGCCATCAAAATACTGATTTACTCTATGTACGAGCTCTTCATTTTTGCGGAATTCTCCAGCTATAAAAGTATTGAATTTCGGAAACAGATGGTAATCTGCGGGAGTCAGATCGGGTGAACAGGGTGGATGCTGAAGGATTTGAAACCGTTGTACACTCGGTATTTACTGAGTGATGCGGTTTTAATGCACGGACGCATTGCCATGGTGAAACGAAACCTACGTTTTGGCCATTCCCGGACATTTTTCAGCAATTGCTGTCTTCATTCTCGCCAAAAGTGATGCGTTGTATTCTCCAATAATTATTATTTTTTCCTTCTTAAGTAGTTAATCAAGAGAATATATTTGACTTTCCTCGGAGCAGATTCGCCTCGTGCAGTCCACTGTTTTGACTGCAGTTTCGTTTCCGGTGTGGGGATGAACCCATAGATACAAAACCCCGCAAAACGTTGGTTGGATTCTTCTTAAACAGTCATAATCAGCGAGGATCAGGAAGTTGAACAGTTTTGAACGCCTTGAAAGTAGATGCTTATGTACATTACCATATGCTGTGTTATGGACTTTTTAAATCACTTAAGGTTGAATAGACTCATAAAGCATATATTTTAATGTACACAGCACCGCGAATACTATTCGCAAATGGAGAATATATTTTTTTATCATATGTTCATTCAGTGTAGGTACAGTATGTAGAGTTAGCACTGACATTCCGTATTCGATGATCTTAAACATATACTATAAAAACTCCCCACCATCTTATAATGTGTGCCGAGAGGGTAGTACTGAAATAATTAGCACTGTTTTGTTAACCCCACTCGCCAAACACGTTTCTACCACCTTACACTTTTCAGTATAATTGATCGTGAATTGAAGGTAGAAATCGGCTTACAGATAGCGACGCCAAACGCTAAGTGCTCAACAGTAGTATTAAAATCAGGAAAGTAATAACTTATCTAGTTACGCAAGTAAAGATTTACATTGGGGCGGGAGGGAGGCTGTCATAGCATATTCTTATCACAAAAAAACCTTTGTTAATCGTACTGCAGTACTGTAAAGATGTTAGCGATTGTTTTGAAACGCAGGCTGCACCTGCTTTTCTCTCTTTATCTTGAGAAACCACTGTGCACGTTGCGCAAAACTAAATTAGTCATGCTCACAAGGCAACAGATTCCTGCTCATGAACTTTTAATAACGTGTGGGTCACGCACTTTCACTTAATTATATCAGATATAAAATATTATGTACTCAAATGCTCAAGCTTTAACCCGAAAGTCTCGTAAGTTTACAAGTAAATTCGAGGGCGGAGGGGTCCGAGGAAGTCTCACCTGAGGGGAGGGGGGTCCGAAATTCCGTACGTCTTTAACGGACACCCTCTTATGATCAGCTAAACATTTCAATTTGCTGCGCCTTTTCTGGACTTACAGTTTAACGCGGAATCCTAACAATGGAGAGCCCTGGTTTATCTAGTCAACAGGAATTTCAGCTGTCATTAAGAAACTGCTTTACTAAACAGAATACACGACAAACTATTTTTTCCTTATGGGTGCCAAATGAGCGACTGTAATGAATTGAAGTCCACAAATTATTTCCTTTTGTTAAAATTGTTCACAATCGGTAGCTGGCCAAGGATCAGTATTCTCCATTTCGTCCGATTTCAGTGAGAATGTGCTCATTCCCTGCTGGGTCGCTAACTCGCATTCATGTTAGAGCAGTACTGCACGCATGCTGCTGAGCGGGACCTTGAACCGGCGCAGGTACAACCGGAAGCGGAAGGTGATCCTACCCGCTCTGACCGCCCGCACCCGGACGCTCAATACTGGGTCCCACGACAATCAGGCACCACCTTCAGCCTGTGAAACATCATTACCTGATGAAACAAGCCAATACCTGTGAGAAAATCCACGCCATCAGTGGTGATATAAAATAACATGCTCCAGGATTAAGTTTATTGGACGGAGGTAAGCTGACTTCTCGGAATCAGTCTATAATGTTTATCAGCATCAAACGAAAGAATATCAACGTTTAAACTGCTTTGAAAAAGATTCACACCCGAAAATATTATTGTAATTAAAATGTGACTAAAGAAAAAAGGTTAAAGATTTCCCAGATTAATATGGCGCGAATGATTTGGGGGCACATGATTGATCTGTAATGTAAG
Source organism: Vandiemenella viatica (assembly GCA_031002005.1). NCBI lineage: Eukaryota > Metazoa > Arthropoda > Insecta > Orthoptera > Morabidae > Vandiemenella > Vandiemenella viatica. The sequence goes on along the minus strand of JARYHS010008075.1, from coordinate 106,448,937 downwards.
TGATCTCAGCTGTGGCGTTGACTAAGTACCCTCAGTTTAGTTTAAGGTTAATATTTAAACAGCAACAAAGTATTAAATGCAGCTTGTTTGGTTTTACTGCCTGTAATGAATATCTGGTTTTTACGTTTGGAAGACCAGATGCAAGATGTCCCGCTGTATATACAAGGTAAATAACGTATCTATATACACTCAAAGTGCAGTGTAATCATATGATCAAAAGCTAATTCACCAGGTGCCTGCAGGACGGTTCGTTCCACTGAGAAAAACTGATCTGTTACAATGGTTAACGGTCTGTTATCAAATCGATCAACGCTGTATATTGTTTGTCTGATTCCATCATTTTCGTTGGCAGAAGCAACACTTCACTACATACCAAAACATCGCGAAAAGATAACAGCAAATCGAAGCTGACTAATGGCGAGGATGCTTAAGTGGATATTGATAGAAGAATTAGGAGTAGTACGTGGAAAGGAAAAGCTGATTATAACTACAAGCTAACGCTTCAGTCCAGGTTTAAGGGAGTGGAAAACTTTCTTTTGTAAGGGACTCGGGGACTGGAATTATTTTACCAAGGGACACGCTGAAAAATTTACCAAACAGGAGAGTAAACTTAAAATCCGTCGAGGCCAGAAGCAGAAGGGCTGTGAAATATAATAAAAAAATCGAATATATACAAATATGACACTGAAGAGTAGTGTGTAGGGAAATTGCGACATAAACATGTTCTGTATTAGTGTTGATATTGCTAAAAATTCCACCGAGCGTGGTGGGAGAACTGGTAATCAGCATGACGTAGTTTCGAATCCCCAACTGCCATTTTAACATTATCACTAATCCCCAATCATTTTTATTATTGAATTACTATTATTGAATCATGTTACATTTATTATTGATAAGTAATCGGAATAATTGTATTGATCTATAACTTGATTTGTAATATTGTTGGGTTTCAACAGACTATTCGTTTGGTAAACGGGATAGCATAGTGTAATATTCAATTAACAATCTTTGAAGCTGGGCTGGCAGCGACTGTTTTTGGGTGCCTGAATTGTAGCGTGGCAGGGCGCGGGGCGTTGTGAGGGTGCTGAGCCGCTTGGAGAAGATTGTGTATGGCATCTTCATGCTCTTTGTACACAAGCTAACAGCATGTGAAATGTATTTGAAAGTTTTTTTTGAATGTAACATAAGCGTTTTAAAAGTTGTTTCAAGTAACAGTGTTGATTAAATTCAGTAGTATTTCGACCATAACAGTGAATTTTTCAATTATAGACGTTGTAATAATACCTAAATTTTTTTGGCGGCTTTAAACAAAAAAAATCGTAATTAAATCTATGAGAGCTAACAGTTTGCATGTGTTGAAAGAGGAGCATTGGGCTATTATCGTCTAAATAACACGCCGTCATCCAGAAACGGTTCCTCGGTTTTACGAAATCACTCCAGGTGGATGCGACGATGTTGACGAAGCTTAAAGCACTAAACAAAAAAGTCCAAAGTTCATGACATATACATGAGAACTATGAAATGGGGTTGATTTGTATGGTATTCGTCCAGTTGAGCTATACATCAACGTGTATAGCTCTTTCAACGTGTATTTATGATTTCATTAACAATATTATCGTGTATATATATATGGCAAGTGGACATAACAATTAAAATCACCCATCTCCTAGACAAGACTCGAACCGTCTACCTGTGACAGGCGAGACCAACGCGCTAGCTTCTGCGCCACCGGGGCCGGCTACAATACCTGTTTATCCTAAGAGTAATGCTAAGTGGAATGTCGCAGACTACTACTTTTCCTCTCCCTGTGTACTGTTAAGGATGTGTTTTAAGCGTGCGCTTAAGGATGATAGGGAGGATATAGTGATGAAACCTTTCTGGCTCGCTTCTTGCGACAAACAGAGCGGACAGCCAGGGTTAAAAGTCCCATGCTACGTTAGGATCTCTATCAACAGTACAGTATTCTTCCATTAGTTACGAGGCACGAAGAAGTTCGGGATTTAATCAAAGCCTATGATGATCTGACGATTAGCAGTGGGGCTGGAAACCTAACATTGTCTAGCGCTACGAGTACATACAGATTCCGCACTTATAAATCGCGAGTACGAGGCGGGCTAGGAATCAAACTCTTGTGGATGAGGTTACGCAACACTGTTACATCCCTTAGCACTGACTTGAATACTCTGTTTCAGTGCAGTCTCGAATTTGACTTAACTTCTTGTTTCGTACTTTTCTACTGTTTCTTCTGTAGTATCTACTTAAATCACGGAATCGTGTTTTCTGCCAGGCAGTAATATGCGTGACAATTATTGCACAGTCCACGACGTTAACATCCAGCGCCCTGACTCATAATTCTCCGATGTTGGGCCGAACTTTGTGACACTACCACCGCGTATCATCCAAGATGGTGTCGATAAAGGAACCAAATATTTGAACGTCTGCGCGGCCGAGCTCCACCGACAATATTTAAGACTCACACGAGGAAGTGATAATTCGTATCCACACATCTCTTTGACAAAACTCCTTCCGCGAGGCATTGTCTCAGATAGCTGTCATGCAGGCAAATTCTATAGCTCCAAGCGATACGTTACCATCAGCGATGAGTAACAGTTGTAGAATAACAGCAACTAAGAAATTAATGGCTGAGATACAAATTCAATTTGTGATCGTTCCTACCAAAGATTTAATTCATCTCTTGAAGAAATTTGTAATAATATAAAGCGATATCCATAAATAAAGTCACACAAATTTAATAACTTTTGGACCCTCCCACTTGTCATTCCATTCACAACTTTAAATTTAATTTATTTTTTGTTTGTTTGTAAAAACAGAGTTTTAACGTGACTACAATATCATTTCCTCTTCGCCTTGTCAGGCCATGTCAGCCCTCCACTTTTCTCCGGGTTAAAGTGTGACAATTAACGGATGATCCACATCTCTGGTTTTCCTAAATTACTGGTATAATATGCGGAATGTTTACATCAGTGGACGAACTGATAAGGCAGTCGAAAAAGTAAAAAGATACGAAAGTCCTCAGAAATTTATGTTAGTTGCAGCTATGTGGAATCGGGTAAAAAAAAAAAAAAAAAGAAACGAAGAATGAGAAAAGCCGAAACGATTCTCCAATAAAGAAAACAGTTAATAAATAGAAGTGGCTGGAAAAATCGTAGAAAATCGGATGACTGGCAACTTCGGAACAAAGGTGAAACAGATAAATAATAAAAAATACAGTATACTTTGGTAAACAGAAATCCACATTTTATACCAATGCATACATATACCATTAATTTAACGAATATTAACTGTCACATGTCAGATTAAATCTAGGTATGTCGTCGTAAGAGGAATCTACGCAATGGCATACTGTAAAGCAGCTCAGTTATTCGTGAAAAATGTCGATCAGGCATCACGTGCGCAAACTGTCGGCGCGGCGCACGGAAGGTGTAGGGAATATACGAGATACGTTAAAGAAAACATTCCAACTATTTTTACTGAATATTTTGCCCCTAGACGCGAGATATCTCGAACAAACACTGAAGTCTGTGTATCTGCTGGTTCAGTGGATAAGGTGTCTGAGCGGAGATCGAAAGGTCCATTGTTCGAATCCCTGTCTCAGCGGGTATTTTGAAGAGCCCTCAACCAGACCTTGACCTCTGGGCCAGCTTGCTGCGTAATGTGAAGCATACAGAACGCTTTCATGGATCGGATTCTACGTTAAACTGCAGGTTCCCTATACCCGTTAGGATTACCAGGTTAGGTTAAGGCGGTTTCGGTATGTACGGAAAGAGTAACCAATAAAAACCGTTTCACCACGTCTTTCCGACCTCACGAGCCGTTTTTCCTCCTTGAGTATCACACGTACAGCACCACTGCAGCACTGAGCTCTGACCAGCGGATATGTTCGAGCCCTGTAGAATCCTCTTTGTAACAACAATAAGCGCTGTGTATTTTCCGTTGTTACATGCTAAACGCTCAATTAAATGACACAGCAATCCATGCAACCACACTGATTGGTATTGTGTACCTACTTCATGAAGTGCCACCGAAATACAAATCACCGTGATGGAGCCTTTGGTTTATACCATCCAATATTTTAGAGAAAGATGGTTGTAACATATACGAGTATAAACATACTCTGAGCTAGCAATGCGATGCTTTAGGAAACTAGTTCCCAATTAGTTTCTGACGAGTACCACTTTAAGAAAGAGCTCAACTTCGCGTACCCCTTATAGCTGAAATGAAAAATACATAAATGCGTTCATATCAGTCGAGTGCTTCGCACAACTAGAGCTTCCCAGTAATATAATTCACACACTACAATTTGTCTTTAAATATATTTTGTCGATAGTAATGTTTACGTAACTGTTTTTTAAATTACCTTTGTGATTATCTTTGCCAAAAGACTTACCACGCATACCCCTTGATGCAGCCTCACGTACCCCTAATTGGGACCCACTGCTTTAGACAATGTGCGCACTGATTATATTGATTTCTCGGTTTTAACTATCAACCGAGGATCCATCTCGATTCAGACCTCGATTTTAGTTTATCGGAAAATTTACAACCAAATCCACTATCTAAGTGTATTTTCGGTGTTTTTGGAAACTTAATTCGGTGTTTATCGATACAGAGTAAATGAGTAATAATCGAGCTCTAATTAATATTACATCAGTCAAGAGGGAAAACAGCAGAAAGGTCGCGATTAGGCCCACAGGACGAAGTGTTGGAATTTCGCGGAGGTATACCTCCGTAATTTCCCCTGGATCTGCGCTAGGCAGGGTAGTCAGCCCCAAGCTCCCGCCAACTAACTTCCCCGCGTAGTATCCTCCATGGTACTTATTGGACAGTACGCTGAGTAGAATATGCGAGCCACTCCGAACGTTCAACATCAATGAAATTTTTTTTCTAAAAGCTTCAAGCCTCGTCGATGTTGAGGTCATTAGAGACGAGAGAGAACTTGGGTCAAAGGACGGAAAGGATTTCGCCCAAGACCTTTGAAGCAACCACTGCGGAATTAGTTTGGAATGATTTCGGGAAACAGTGTAAAATCAAAGCAACATGGCCGGACTTGAAACCGCGTTATGCCGAATGACAGACACGAGCGTTGCCGCTCACCAACCATGCTCGGTGGAAACTCCTCTGCTTCGTCGCAGATCGAACCCCGGACAACCTAACAGCGTGGGATACCCGGTCCCAACAGCTTCAAAGGATTTTTTTCGGAATTATGAACCGGAATGTGTGTTGAACCAGCAATCACATTTCTTATTATGTCTTGCTAGTATTCTTTACCAATAACTCAACTTCTCAAGCTCTAATATTATTCAACAGATGCACTTGGATCTAGACAGGAGGTACTGAAGTTTGAAATAATTTTTAAGAATTGATCCGAAATTACTATTCAGATATTAATTCCGTCACAGCTAATAATAATTGAGAGACGCCAAAATCAACGCGAGAATGGATTATCGGCCCATCATTTGATTAAAGAACCAAATTGTTCTTTGCTATTCCTCCAAATGGTGCTTCTCAAACTCATCACTGAACGAATGACGACCAATAATTAATAAAAGCGATTCACATTTATAACATTTGAAATAATATCAATAGAGTTTATACCATGTTCTGAGCATCAAAAATGAAATAAATGTGGCTTCATCTTAGTTAAACCTCCACCTAATAAGTTCGCAATAATTAAAAGCGAATGGCAACTACTTAGAATCCATTCAAATATAAAAAGTTCCAGTGATTAATCGGAATCTTTGACAGTATTTTTTTTACGCCTCGTCAACGTCGAGGTCATTAGAGGCGGGATGGGACTGGGTACAAGGAACGGCAAGGAATTCGGCCATAGCCTTTTGAAGGATGCAGCCCGGCATTCGCCTGGAGTGATTTGAGGAAACCATGGAAAATCCAAATCTGGATGCCCGGACGGGGATTCGAACCGGCGTCCTGCAGAATGCGGGGCCAGAGCGTTAACCACTCACCCACCATGCTTGGTTTTAACAGTATTGAGGTGAATTCTTAGACATAAAAATGAGTCGTCTGGTCGACTAGGGTACTATTCTACGAATACGTAAACTGGAGGGAAAACCAGACATGTCGTCCCAGTTCTAGCAGGTCAAGCTGCGACTGCTGACCTGGAGTTGTCCTTGGGGTGTCTTTAACAACCAGTCACGTTGTGGAATACCGTCAAAACAATCAACACATGTGGTCTCGTAGCACGCGATTCATGCTCCAAACTGGTGCATTGTTACGGAACGTCAGGTATTCCGCCTGACGTAAAATATGTTATAATGTTACGGACATTCTTTACCATAATAAGGAGCACCATTTCACACTTGCTTCGTAAGAAAACCATATACGCAATAAAAAACTTAATTCCTTAATAATATTTTGGAATTAAACTGCGGGAAATTTTAAAATATGCCGACAGCAATGGAGTGGACTAAATATTATAGGCCTATAGATGTAATACAAATACGTATAAAACATCTGTGAAATTAAACTATAAAATTGGTATTTTAATTTTTGACAAGCAGACCATCGTTACCATTTCATCCAAGGAAACTAGTCGCGCAAAATTGTAAACACATATTCAAAACATTATTAAGACATCATAATTACATATTTCTCTACAAGATTATTGTATGCTACATAATAATATTAAATTCCTGATTGCTTAAACCAGTTTCATGGAATATAGCGACAGTTAATTCCATTCTTCCTTCGTTATAAAATTTGTATACATATAGTGCTCTTAGGGGAGAAACTAAATGCTAAGTGAAACCGGGTCCTGTTACAGGTATCGTACGTACTAAAAATTTTTATCGTACTGTTTGACATTCTTACATTATTATATTACTGGCATAAAATAAAGTATCGTTCATAATTCACAGTTCATTAACACAAAATTAAATAAGAACACAAGGTTCTTAGATCCACAATTCGTTAAAACAACACGGATTAAAACGGAATGAGGTGCAAAAAAAAGTACTTAAATATCTTCATGTTGATGTATACAAAGTTAATGTTTACAAAACAAAAAGCAAATCTCACCAGTAGCTAACTTTTGCGTGAGACACCTCAGTGGTTGAGATGGTGGTGTGCATAAATATTGAGTCGGTACCTAAGCCGACGTGACTCACCACGCTGGCTGCCTGGATGCTGTCTCCGTGCCAGAACACTCTTCACCTGTCACAGACGGCTTGCAGCGCTCGTTCATTCACTCACGCTCGCGGCAGGCCAACGAGTAGCTGTTCTCCACGCAAGCGCTGCGTAGCAACTGACGCCTGGCGGACTCTGCTGGTACTACGCTGCGCTGCGCTGGCGAGAGGGGAAAGGGCTGACTGGGCGCAGCTTCTACAATACCAACTGAGCGAAGAGGGCAGCTCTACCTGTCAATTCAGAGAACCTATTAACTGATGCTCATGCTGTTTACTTGCAAACATTACGCAACGTACCAGAATCTGTTAAAAAAGCTTTTAAGTTTACGTTTCATTCAATTTAGTTGTTATTAAGTTCGAGTATACCCTAAGAACACACGCTTGGCACTTGAAAATAATAATAATAATAATTAGGCCCCTCAGGCCAGATGGGTGACTTTTTTTTTAGCTCTACCAAATCTCGTGAGCTATGAGGTTAGCTGAACTTGTGGGCCCCCAGAACTTGGCACCGCCTAGCCCTCCGATAGCTACGCCACTGTCCACACTCTTGCTAGTGCGCTTGTATGTTTGGAGAAGCAAGCATGGTGGACGTCGAGGTTGTGTCGCCATAACTTTTGGCCCAACCTATATATATATAAAATATTTAAAAAATTAGAAAGACGTCAAAGAAGATCGTGGATGTTAAAAATCCATAGAAACCATACAAGGTAGTTATTATAATTTCATTCATGTAACTATGATTATTATGTTGTTTCATTTATGTATTTCGTTTAATATAAGTACTGTGTTTAGTAATTTTTGTTAGTAATTATTGTTTTAACGGCGTTATAATATCTGTATCGATTATTTTTTTATTGCAGAAAATTTATGGAAGAAACATTTAATTAGCTTCTTTTTAACCGACTTCAAAAAAAGGAGGAGGTTCTCAATTCGTCTGTATTTTTTTTTTTTTTTTTTTTTTTTTTTTTTTTTTTTTTTTTTTTTTTTTTTTTTTTTTGTATGTGTTACCAGCGATATTTTCACCAATTTTGAACCAATTTAAATTAAATTTTTTTAGTGGATAGGGTATCACTCCAAAGTGGTCCCATATGAATTTCATTGAGAAACCACCCCTTCTACCCCCCTCCGCCCCCTAATTTTTATACAAATCCACATTTTTTATTCGATCTCGATGAAACTTTGGACATATATAGCCAAAAATAAGGAGAAAAATACTGTCAACTTTTGGTTTAAAAAAATTGAAACCCTCTCCCCCTATCCACCCCCTTAATTTTTGCCAATTTTCTTTATTCAAAGTTACAGTCGACACCATTTAACTGATCTCCATTAAAGTTGGCACTTACATGTAGGGTATACCTCCAAAGTGGTCCCATATGAGTTTCATTGAGAAACCACCCCTTCTACCCCCCTCCGCCCCCTAATTTTTATACAAATCCACATATTTTATTCGATCTCGATGAAACTTTGGACATATATAGCCAAAAATAAGGAGAAAAATACTGTCAACTTTTGGTTTAAAAAAATTGAACCCCTCTCCCCCTATCCACCCCCTTAATTTTTGCCAATTTTCTTTATTCAAAGCTACAGGCGACACCATTTAACTGATCTCCATTAAAGTTGGCAATTACATGTAGTTTTTCATGGAGAAGGTTTCTGACCAAAAAAAAATAAATAAATAAACCACCCCATGTTTCCCTTTACACCGCTTAATTTTATAGAAATCTACATTTTTTATCTGATTTTTATTGAACTTTGCCCATGTATATTTTAAAACAAAGAGAACAATCCTGTCAATATTTGGTTTGCCAATTATAAACCCCTTTTCTCCTGCAACCCCATTAACTTTTGTCAATGTTCTTTATAAAAAGCTACAGTCGCAATCGTTTGACCGATTACCATGAAAGTTGATGCTTATATGTATTTTTTTAACGAAGAAGGTGTCTGACCAAAGGATCTAAAAACCACCCACTCTCCCCATTAAACTGCTTAATTTTTATACACAATCTCAGTTTTTATCCCGTTTAAATAGAACTTAGCAAATTTTTACTATAAAACAAAGAGAAAAATGATGCCAACTCTTGGTTTGCAAAAAATGAACCCCTCTCCCTTTTTTCACCCCCTTGATTTTTGTCAATTTCTTATTAGAAAGCTACAGTCGACACCATTTGACCGATCTTTATTAAAGTTGGCACATACATATGTAATGTTTTTATGGATAAGATCTCTGACCAAAAAATAAAAAAAAAACTACCCTAGCTCCCCTTCCCTTAATATTTGTACAAAACCCACATTTTGATTCGATTCGGTGGAACTTCGCATGCGTATACTTTAAAACAAATAGAAAAAGAAAAATACTGTGCACATAACTTTCTCAAAAAAATGCAAACCCTATCCCCCTTTCTACCCTATTTTTTACTGTCAATGTTCTTTATACAAAGCTACCGTTTCTTTCTGATTTTGAACGAAGTATGTATATGTATACTGCAAAACAAACAGAAATATACTGTCTACATTTGGTTTCGAGAGTCCAAACACCTATCCTTCCTTCCATCATTTAATCTACAGTTTCTATCCAATTCTGAAGGAAATTTGCACACGTGTACTTTAAAACATACAGAACAATTTTGTTTAAATTAGATGGCTGAAGCCCAACCTCTCTTCCATTCTACCCCCACCCCTCCTAATGTCCAATGTTCTTCATAGATACCCACAGTTTTATCAGATTTCTGTGGACCACTGCACATGTACTTAAAAAAAAAAAAAAAAAAAAAAAAAAAAAAAAAAAAAAAAAAAAAAAAAAAAAAAAAAAAAAACATAAAAATAGTGTCTATATTCTGTTTACAAAACCCTACAACTTATTCCCTTACCCCATTTAATTTTGGCAAATGTTCTTTACACAAAGCTACAGTTTTTATCTGGTTTCGATGGAAATTTGCACGTGAATATTTTAAAACAAAGAGAAAAATACTGCCCACACTAGCTTTACAAAAACCAAACTACTCTTCGTCTCCACACCCCTTAATTGTTTTTTTTAATACATACCTACAGTTTTATCTGATATCAATAGAAATTTACACATGAATACTTTAAATCAATCAGAAAAGGCAGTCTACATTTGGTATACAAAATCTCAGTCCCACTTCCCCTTTACCCTCACCCCTTTTAATTTACAATGTTCTTTACAAAATATCCACAATTTTAAATCCCGTCAAAATCAGTTAAGCTATTTTTAAGTCATGGCATAATATTTATAAAATAAATGTGTCTTAATGTCTCAACATGTACTTCAGATTTCAACTTTGATCCCAAGCTTTAACCAATTAAAAATCTATATTTTGTGTGTGATGCTGGTATGTATTAATGCCCAGATGTTAAATGTTTCTGTTATCGAGCAGCAGCTTTAACAGATGTTATGATAAGATCGAAACATAGCCTGACAATCCTTAACACAACGCCCAATTCACCTCGTTCTGGAAGTGGTTGTGGTATATAAAGACAGAATTCTTCTTTGAAAGCAAGCGCTTTAATCTCTGAGCTACCAGGAAGTTCGCAAAATGGTAACTGCTGCGGCATATTTAAAATACTAAACGAAGTATAATACCACTAAAAATTTAAAAATAAAATAATTGTTTAAAAAAACATAAAAACGACATGCTGTAAAATATTGGGAATTTTTGTTCGTACTCCCCGTTTCGCCACAACGCCAAAAGAAGTTCAGTAATTCGATCTTCGCGATGTGACAGCTGGCACCGACTCCAAAAATAAATAATTAATGTCAAAATTTCAATGAAAGTAATGTAAAATGTTGTCTATTTAGATTTACTTTTTCCTAAGCAAGGTATAAAGTTATTTTAAAATTTTTAGTGCTTTTTTTTTAAGTCGGTTTTTATGTTTTTTTAAACAATTATTTTATTGAGCTATCTGGGCAGTTTGATAACTTCTGCCGGATGAGTTATGCTGATTCTATATATTCCCTGAATGAAATTTCAACTACGATTTATAAAGACTTCAGAGAAGCTGTCTCGTATACCAGCTAAATTCATAATTTTATACCTCAGCCAGAGCGAATAGAGTCTTGTTTTTTCTTTAAATGTCTACGAAATGTGACAGTAATAATTTCTATTTTCTTAAATCTCTATGATAAGTTTGTTTACGACATCACTAAGACGACTCCAGCCACTTTTTTATGGTCTTTATTTTTTTGGTCCCAATTTGTAGAATTCGGGAAATTTGTTCATTGGGAAATTTATTCAATGGTAAATTTATTCATTGGGCCATTTATTCATTTTTCCTGCGGCACTTCTATCACAACAAACACGATCGCATGTCTGTCCGACGTCAGTGCACAACCGATACCAAGTCCGCTTCGCAAGAGCTTGCCGCAAACATCCTTTGATTTGTGACGAAAAACCGACACTCGATCGGATCAGCCACAAGTGACAGCAATCTTACACAAGCCAAGCCAAACGCCCCGTCCACATGTTTCAATTTGTGATGGTTTGCCGAGGTTTGGCAAGCGTGTGGTCCCACCTTGGAAACCTATTACCTGATGCTCATGCTGTGTACTTGCAAACATTACGCAACGTACCAGAATCTATTAAAAAAGCTTTTACTTTTACATTTAATTTCATTGCATTGTAATTATGTTGGAGTATAAACCTTGGTGGTAATTTTCCCACACATCATTGCTCGAATTTCTATTTTAAATTCTCTCAGGTAAATTGCTCAGCATTTGCATCGGTATCAAATACTATTTTATGACCATGGTCATCTCTTCTAATCCATGTACCATTACTGAGTCTTTCACCAATATCCATCCAGGCCTCATGGACAGTGTATGCCTTATTCACTTCTAATACTCTCTCTTCACCCGCCTCCTATTTTGCAATGACTCCCAACCCAGTACTGGGTTGGAGAATGGTACCTTACCCTAGAACATGTTATTTACTGGCCATTTCAATCTTAACAGCGAACACGAGAAGGCATCAATACTGAGGAACATTCCCTTCATTTCAACTATACTACCAACGCGAATCAAATATGGCGGTAGATGTATTTCAGTGCGATGATAAATTAAAGTGGATAATCGCATTTTAAACAGTAGATGTGGTCAAAAGTATGTCTTCCGTCAATACAACACACGCCAACCGTTTCACCGTGTCTAAAACATAAAACATTGGTAACTGCTGCTATAAAACGCACAACTCTTCTCTGTACTTTCTAGGTACTACCAATTAATTCTTTCCCATACTGATTCCCCTCACGAGTCACGACTAAAGTACTATAGGAGAGGATACATGGCGCCTTCACGTGGTATCTCCTTTAGTCTCTAAAGTTCTTCATAACTGAACCTATGCATCTTTGTCTGGTGTTAGCTTTCCTGCAATCGAAGTTATATGTTCCTCTAAGTTGTGTGGGAGTTCCCATTCAGAGGTATTCTCGGCCAAGCGGCTTTTTTTACTCATTATGAGCAAAACATAGCATCTAATATCAGCCATCCTCATCGCTTAATGTTGAAACAAGCTCAATATTTCTAAACATCGAACATAACTGTAGATAACAACATCGGCGAACAATCATAAATTCACTTTATCTCCATGACCGCATTAAGAGAAGATCAGCAAATGTAATACACAGTTGGCTGGATCCTTTGTCATCTGAAACAACATGCTTCCTTCAGGCACTTAGAAACCACAGGTTTATTGCGGTACTCCATACGAGTGGAAACTTGTTAGGAGCCAATTTTGTGGTGCAATATGGAACGATTTCTGAAAATCCAGTGAAACAGCGTCGTCATGTGAACATAAGGCAATAAATGAGACCACTTGTCTTTTATTCTTATTTTTGATCGAGCTTTACGGCTCGTCGACGTCAAGGTCGTTAGAACAGGGAAAAGTCGGGAGGCAAGGCACGAGAAGGAATTCGGCAATGGCTTTTTGAAGGAACCATCCAGGCATTCCCCTGGAGAGATTTTCCAAAATCTAAATTAGGAACTGAGTGTGATGGGAGAGTGGTAACGCTCTGGCCTCGCATCCGGGATGACGCGGTTCGAATCCCCGTCAGGGCATCCAGAATTGGGTTTTCCATGGTTTCCCCAAATCACTCTAGACGAATGACCTGAAGGTTCCTGCAAAAGGCTTCAAAACGGTGATTTGAACCGTCTTAAAAAAGCAGATTCAGTTCTATTTGAAAGGATGTGTGGAATGAGAACAATTAAAATGTTCTAAATTTAATAAAATCAACACCTTAATTTTATTCCCTCCACCGGAAAGTAATAAAAAATATACTTGTTAGCTCCGGCACAGAATAATTACTGCCCGCTCCGATAGTAAGCACATACGTTTGCGTAAGAGCGGAAATTCCAGAGTTTCTGCAGCACTACAACGACCCGTGACTCAGCTACGAGTACTGTACACTAAGTTACGGGATCCAAGATCTACGGAAAAACATAAAACACGCCTTAACATCTGAGCGCCCTGCTGGCTCAGGGGCGAGGTTCGGTCCCGGATTCAAATCCCAGTTGTGCCAGGAATTTTTAAGAGTTATGTTTAATCATATGAGCTACTCCAGTCTCCGATTCCGAATTAAACTGTAGATCCAGCCACGAAAGAGGTGGAATGCGCGGTGAATCAGAACTCTGTCTCCAGGTCGCAAGACTACACGAATCGACAATTTACGGTGATAACGTATGCAATAAAAGGGGCCCTGGCAACAATTTGACTCGTGACACAGCGCTACTGATATACAGGAAAACCAGACATGGACAATTGGGAGGCGGGGGGGGGGAGGGGGGAGGGTGGAGTACTGACCGTGTGTGGTTTCATACAGAACGTCAATGCACGGTGTGATGACCTCGCATGGTAACAGGATGCACAACGGCTATCCATACTATGCATCAGACCGTTCAGCATGGCTTGCGGTAACGCATCCCATTGCTGGACACGCGCCCGTTAGGGTTAACAATGATCGGCGTTGGCGGTGTAAAAACGGCTACAAACGAACCAATTTCGGTCTCAATCTGCAGACGCAATCCGGCAGGGACCCTGCAAATTGTCACGTAAGCAGTGGCGTAGCTAGGTCAACAAGGGCCCCAGAGCAAAGAAAAAAAATAAAAAATGTTGGGGCCTGAGGCCAGATGGGCGACCTTTTTTTTTTTATAGCTCTGCCAAGTTGCTTGTAGGGTCCCTCTGAGCTGATCTTGGGGGCCCCTGAGCTGAGCTTTGGGGCTCCCTTAGCAGCAGCGTATCTAGGTTCACAAGGCCCTCAGAGCTAAAAAAAAAAGGTCGACCATTTGTGCTCAGGGGCCCCCTGAGCGTGGGGGTCCCGGTGCACTGCATCGCCTAGCCCTATGGTAGCTACGCCCCTGGCAGTAAGTAGGCAAATTGGGTCTGCTGCTCCCGATATCGGGAGATTGGTAGAGCCCGACAATTCACATATCGTCCCTGCAGACTGGTAGCAAATTGAGATGTGTGTAGCGGGATTGCAACGATTCAGACAACTTCGGTTCGGCTTGAAGCAGGCAGCGAGTATGTTTCGTTCCAATAGTCGTGCGTGTCGTTAAAAATGTCTAAAGCGAAAGAGGTGTGGACGAATATCTTCGAAATTTATAAGAATACGCCCCCAATTGTGAGACAAACACAAAAAAAACTACATAAACCGAAAAATGCGGAAGAAGGATTTCGAGATTTTCTCGAAATTTACAAGGACTTGGACCAGGAAGTGCTGGATGCAGTCTTTTTTTTCTTCCTTAATGTAGTGTTTTAGACATTTGTAGATAGCCCAACGTGTTTCAGGAATGATATCTGGAAGGATTTGTGGTGAAATCGGCGAACTAAATTTCATATCTTCATAGCTTTGCCAAAAATTGCAAAGTAACGACTAAATCGTTCTCTGGCGTTTGTACTTTCATGCATTAGGGTATTTATATATATAAGGAGTCATTAAGCGGAGTATCTCTGCAAAATTTTCAGAATCTACTCTCAGAAAGATTGTAAAATTTTCTGGCTCTAGGCTTCTAAGAATGTTCATATGGGATAACTTTTTTCTTAATAAAATCCATTTCTTCACCCAATATTTTCTTCTTTTTCTCATTACTAACTGTAATGCAGGTTATTGTTAAAACGATGTCTACTTTTTCTTGCTTTCACAGGAAAAGGCCGGGATGCTTCCTTCAAAAGGCCATGGCCGAATTTCTTTCCATTCCTTGCTCCCCCCATGCTTTCCTGTCTCTAAAGACCTCGCTGTTAGAGAGACGTTAAGCAGATAAAAAAAAAATACACAGGAAAGTAACCATTACTAACCGGCGCTTACAACTAGCAAACATGCGATCACAGCGTAAACCAAAATTGGGAGTGAAATTGTGATGTGTGAAGGGAAGCTCCATATTATTGCCCTGCAGACTGCCCCTGCAGATAGGGACCTTAATTTGCTCGTCTGCAGCCGCCTTTGGGACTGCAATCCTTCGGCCTAGAGCGTCCCGTGCACATTAATTCGGATTTAAGTCCGAGGATTGAGCTGGCCACTCTAGGCGAGTGATGTCCTTTTATTGAAGTCACGGAAGACATACACGAAATCCTTTTTTAATGAAACAATGATCTCCGGTATATATTCTGCGTTAATTTTAAACAGGTA